>CM017566.1:25965107-26285747 GCA_007844125.1 Sinonovacula constricta | reverse complement strand
TGCTCACTCTAATTTGTTAATAACATTTTTAAACTGATGATGAGGGGAGTTCAAAAAGTTTGTGGACTGGTTCAACAGCTTCCATATGATGGTATTATTGTTTATTAAACAGGCAGTGCATAAACATACAGACTTTTCACTACAGAAAGTTCTGAATCTTTTTCAATTAAACTTGATCACATTTGAGTATTTAAATAAGGCCAATAATGGATCATTGATGCACGCAGCAATCTGTGACCTCAAGACAGTATACATGAAGATGTGTCTTATTCTTTTCGGTAATTACTCGTAGCAGTAAGCCATACTTCTTAAACTATAACACCTCTCTGGTAAATTTAACATCAAGACTAGTGTGACTGAAGCAGTTCTTTTAAAGGAGCAACATTTTTCTACTCTTCATGAATCACCTTAAAATGATCTTTAATTCACATTGATGTTTATTTTCCTGGATAGTGGTCATATTTCAGTATCTCTCAGCTCTCTCAACATCACCACCATTGACTCTAAAACATATTTTCTTAAAACTGGTGACGTTTCTCTTGCTGGTTTTATAATATCTTATACATTTATCAGTCTTAAATGATGAAAATCAAATGCTACTGCTGCACACATTTCCTAACATTTTAACCAATGTCATCACTTTGAGTTTGTTTTACATAATTTCCTAGCGCTCAAATTACACAGAGCTTTAACAAGAAGATGAATACCCATTTTATTTTAATATGAAGTGTGAATGCATTTTAACTTCCAGACTTGTAATAATTTTAAAAAATGAATATACAAGACGAGAAGTGTTTTAGTGAGTGTGTAAGTATAGTGTTAACATTGTAATTGGATGATATGAAGCAAACAATTGGATTTAAATTTAAATCATCAAAATATTTGTTCGGTTTTGTAGTTTTTACAATAAAAGTTTCTGACTAACCAAAAATTATAATCAATATTGTCTTTAAAACAGCATATATTTCTTAAATAACCCTCGAACCACTCTTTTATCACTTCAGCCTTTATTAAAAGAAAAATCACACAGATTTCACACACTTATGATTCTGTCACCTCTGTTGTAAACTTAACAGAACAGAAACATAAAAAATAGAAAAGCCTGCGCGATTTTCTGTTTATAAAGGCCGAAGGGAAAAAATTTTAAGAAAGAGTGACATTTAGTTTTAAAGTATGACAACCCTTTTAGGAACATTATTTTTTCCTTAAATCTTTAGTTATTTGCCACCTAATTCAAACATAAGCAACAAAATGTATAGACAAAGTGTGGTTCCTGAATAGACAGTCCCTAGTGTTTAATTATTTAGATAGACAAAGTGTGGTTCCTGAATAGACAGTTCCTAGTGTTTAATTATTTAGATAGACAAAGTGTGGTTCCTGAATAGACAGTACCTGATGTTTAATTATTAAGACAGAGAAAGTGTGCTTCCTGAATAGACAGTTCCTGGTGTTTAATTATTTAGATAGAGAAAGTGTGCTTTCTGAATAGACAGTTCTTAGTGTTTAATTATTTAGATAGACAAAGTATGCTTTCTGAATAGACAGTTTCTGGTGTTTAATTATTTAGATAGAGAAAGTGTGCTTCCTGAATAGACAGTTCCTGGGATTTAATTATTTAGATAGAGATAGTGTGCTTCCTGAATAGACAGTTCCTAGTGTTTAATTATTTAGATAGAGAAAGTGTGCTTTCTGAATAGACAGTTCCTGGGATTTAATTATTTAGATAGAGATAGTGTGCTTCCTGAATAGACAGTTCCTGGGATTTAATTATTTAGATAGAGATAGTGTGCTTCCTGAATAGACAGTTCTTAGTGTCTAATTATTTTGATAGAGAAAGTGTGCTTCCTGAATAGACAGTTTCTGGTGTTTAATTATTTAGATAGAGATAGTGTGCTTCCTGAATAGACAGTTCCTGGTGTTTAATTATTTAGATAGAGAAAGTGTGCTTTTTGAATAGACAGTTCCTGGGATTTAATTATTTAGATAGAGATAGTGTGCTTCCTGAATAGACAGTTCCTGGGATTTAATTATTTAGATAGAGATAGTGTGCTTCCTGAATAGACAGTTCTTAGTGTCTAATTATTTTGATAGAGAAAGTGTGCTTCCTGAATAGACAGTTTCTGGTGTTTAATTATTTAGATAGAGATAGTGTGCTTCCTGAATACACAGTTCCTGGTGTTTAATTATTTAGATAGAGAAAGTGTGCTTTCTGAATAGACAGTTCTTAGTGTTTAATTATTTAGATAGAGAAAGTATGCTTCCTGAATAGACAGTTTCTGGTGTTTAATTATTAAGACAGAGAGAGTGTGCTTTCTGAATAGACAGTTCCTGGGATTTAATTATTTAGATAGAGATAGTGTGCTTTCTGAATAGACAGTTCTTAGTGTCTAATTATTTTGATAGAGAAAGTGTGCTTCCTGAATAGACAGTTTCTGGTGTTTAATTATTTAGATAGACAAAGTGTGGTTCCTGAATAGACAGTTCCTGATGTTTAATTATTAAGACAGAGAAAGTGTGCTTTCTGAATAGACAGTTCCTGGTGTTTAATTATTTAGATAGAGAAAGTGTGCTTTCTGAATAGACAGTTCTTAGTGTTTAATTATTTAGATAGAGAAAGTATGCTTCCTGAATAGACAGTTTCTGGTGTTTAATTATTTAGATAGAGAAAGTGTGCTTCCTGAATAGACAGTTCTTAGTGTTTAATTATTTAGATAGAGATAGTGTGCTTCCTGAATAGACAGTTCCTACTAAGTGTTGACTTATCATCTCTTAACACAAATGTTTATTCTTATACTTCTATTAAATCAATATCTTCTTAGTATTATCTTTTAACAAAAGATATTAAATATCTATGAATTAACCACATCTTTTTTTATCAAAAGCCTTATAAATATTCTTTATCAAGAACAGGAAAAGGTTGAAGATTTGTCTGCAAAAAATAAACAGGATCAGAAGTTGGTATTCCCACACAGATTCTGGATGGTTACATGTAGCAGGACTTGTTACCGGCAGTACTTACTATGTCAATTACAGGTTGTACATAACTACCAATGGTTCCTATGTTTAACTACTGGTGGAAAAAAAACACACAAAAAAAACTGAAAAGACTGATTGGCTTGAGGGAATCCCTGAATATCAATGTCAATCCACAAAAGCTATAATCTAGACATTTTGAAAAATAGACAAAATTATAGACTTGCCTGGAAGGTGAAGTAGGCTAAGCATTAAAGGTGGTATCCAACAAATGGACCAAATTTCTTTTCTCAAATAACAAAGTAAGTCATTGTTACCTGAAAACTTCCTGATAAACGCTGTTCATTAATGTCCTTGATCTGTGTGAGCAGTCAAGCTTAAATCACCACTCATCATTGCAAACAGCCATTTCCTATCTGAGTCAAGCTGCTGAGATAGCTTTTTTAAACTCAAAAAAGCATGTGACCACTTACTTTTGAGATCATGTTATATAGTCATCTATTTTTAGCAGAGATCACTATCAAACTATCACTACATATACAGTGTTTTTTTTCACATTCAATTCTGTCGAACAATTCAGATAGTGCCCCAAAGCAGTGGTACAATATTGTTACATGTATTTGATATAGGCAAACTGTCGGATACAACCTTTAAGGTGCAGCAGAGTTTTTTGTTTTGTTTTACTGGGTTAGGGATGTTCTACAACTAGTGGGCCTAGTGTCAGAATAGAGACATACTAAGAGTAGTTAGATCGTGTCCTGTGATCAGGCTATCACAGTCCAATCAATAAAAGGAGTATTGAATTAATCTGCTTAAAATGAACAACAAGTAAAGATGAGTGGGAGAAAGTGTTGGTGAGCTGCATAGTAAAAAGAGGAAAATTAAAATGGAAGAAAAGAAGTGGCCTAAAATTGCTCAATACCCGGACGTTATTGAATTTAAAATGCTTTTAAATCACTTACATGTTAATGTGCAACAGTTCTTACTAAAAGAGAACTTACTTAATTGTAGAGATCCAAATGTTGACAATGGAAGAGAGCTCTCATCCTTTTCTGAAGATTCTTGGCTTTCCTCCAGTAACTGAACTGGAATTACTTCCCCTGTATATGTATTATTATTGTCTTTATCACACCCTGATTGTGCACGCTCAGCGTTCGCCTGTAACATTTCGCGGGCCTCTTGCAGTAATTGCTCAGTTCTTGAGTCCTCTTTCTTTGCACGAAACAAATGAGCAAACTTTTTACGATCATATGCCTGTTGTGCGCATGTCCTTATCCTCGACATTCGTAGTTCCATATGCTCAAGTCGGGTATTTTGCTCATTCTGTAACTTAGTCAACGCCGGGTGATCATCAATTGGGAAATTTTTATATGCACATAACTCTTCCCATGGCGACAAATCAGAATACTTCCCGCATTCTGCTGCACATTCACCTGCATCATCTGGATTTTCTAAAGTCCAAGCATTAACATCATTCCCTGTTGAGTGGGGAGAAGGTTCGTTCGAGGAGAAGTACCCACTACTGTTCGAAAGCTGATCAAGGTTCGCCGAGTCTCTATAGATTCGGTCCCCTGCAACCTTGTGGATGTTTTCATGGTCAGTCAGCGTCATGTTCTTCATAATCTCAGAAAGCTGTGTAATCTTTCTCCTTTTCTTCTCCTTTCTCCTTTTAGATTGCACATGGCCCATGGTGAGTCAGTATTCTGAAATGAGATTTAATTATAAAATAACTGAGAATCAATTACAATCAATTATTTTCCTTATTTAATGCAATGGATGCAAAATCCCTTTTTCAGAGCTTGAAAGCATATTTGATTTAGATTATCCATAAAAACAGTACAATATCTCTCAATTTAACTTTTCACTGCTTTTATAAACACTGTCATGTCAAGCTGTTTATTTTGATGAAAAATATAGAATTTAGCATAATGTCTTATCTGTAGCTATGCGGCAAAAGTATGTATACAGTAGGTTAGATTAAGAACAATGGGTGTAGTGGTAGGAATACCCTTGCTGACCAGTGGTGGGTGAGTCAGTAGTTCTACTGTTATACACGTCATGGGGTGTTAATCTACAAATAAAAGTTGTTTGGTGCCAAAATGTAGCTTACTGAGTAAAGGAACCAAATGTTGCAGTAGCTTATGCCCAGTGATGCTTGTGACAACATTCATGCT
The DNA here is from genome assembly GCA_007844125.1 of Sinonovacula constricta. NCBI lineage: Eukaryota > Metazoa > Mollusca > Bivalvia > Cardiida > Solecurtidae > Sinonovacula > Sinonovacula constricta. The sequence goes on along the minus strand of CM017566.1, from coordinate 26,280,600 downwards.
TTACAAATAATGATGACAACAATGAAAATACTAATGATGGTGATAAAAATGATGACAGTGGCAGTACTACGTGTGCATTTGATAATTTGATGATGACACATCCATCAGTGATGATAATAACCTTATCTGTAATTTATTGAATCAATATTTGATTACTGTCAAATCTATGAACAATAATTTTCAGCGATATGAGTTATCATTTTTCAAATCCTAAGTTACTTTATCAGCATTTTCCAAACTGGCATATGAATCAGACACAATCAATTGTTTCTTAAAATTATTTTTTACCTGCCTTGATACCGAAAGCTTTATGATATAACTAATTTAATTACTTTACAGATAATGGCCCTGATAATCATAACTTTTAATAGCTGGGCATTACTAAGGTAAGGTTTTAGCTCTTAGTGCAAACATTTATTTTTTAAATATGGACAAAGTTGGCAATCAACAATAAAGCAGATTCTTATGTTATCCTCATTTGGACTGTTTAACTGGTCATTATATGGTGAACATGTAAATGTTTTTAAAAGCAAAACTTTAAATTAGAATGAAGATTGCTTTACTAAAATAATCACCACCAACAAATTACATTTGTTCTTTAAAGTTTTTGTTGTCTTAAGATTTGACAGAACCATGGAAGCAGTGTAACAGTTTACATTTTTGTTATTGTGGACATAAAATTGTTGAAATATTTAATTTAACATAAACAGCACAACACTAAACTAAGCACCTGTGCACTATCACATAATGACATCCCTGGCATGTGTCCAGATCTTAGTTTAAAAAAAGTTAAATCTGTAAACATTGCCATGACATATTAAATTTTAATTATCTATACCAAGGTATCTATAACTTTGTTTTGGATTTTTAATGTTTAGAAATTTATTTGGCACCAATTACTAAATGTAATTCTATAGTTTTGAGTAGTTTTTTTTTATTTTATTTAAACACACTCCAGCACCTAAATGAGCATAAAAAGTTACATTGTAACATTATAATGATCATGTAGTGTTTTTTTAAATATACTGCAGATGCACAATAACGGTCAATACAGTAATCTTTAACTATTTTTTTACAAAGAGATCAAAGACAAATGTATAGATATAATCACAGATCAGTCGGTAAATATTTCAGGTATTTTGGGGAAAGACTCAGAACACTTGCCTAAATAGAGTTATTTACATTTTCCCAGTGAATGCAGTTTTTAAACTGATAATTTTCCAAGTAGCTTTTCCAAGTTTTTCTTGGATCTTTAGAGATGTTTGATATCACCATTAAATGGAAGGTTAAATGACCAATTGGTAAGTGGTTGTTTAAGTTGAGAATTCTTATAAATACATGTATGTTCAACAAATTAAACTCTTGCTTCTCCGCCTTTAAAGCCACCTTGACCTAGATTTCTCGAATTTTTCATCTTTTCCAAATCGTAAACAAGCAATGACCTTCCTGGTATAAAGCCATCCAGGTAGAATCCTTGCATTCTGATTGGCAGACTTTTGGGCATATCCTGTCATTAATCATAAATATTTAATTGAGAACTAATTAGGTGTGGAATCTGTAGGGTACCCCACCCATTTGTAAACAGCAGGTAATGCCTCTGCCAGAACTGCTCTTTCTAGTTCCTTCTACCTCTACAAGCAATGCCTTGTGCAGCTTAACTGGCTTAGTTCATGAGATATTCTTGCCATTCTCCAGTTTATATTCTTCATACAAAATGCTTGTACAAGCATGCTTGAAACAAATTGCTTCTACAATTGTCAGTGCTTATGCATGTCTATGAGTCAAGCAGAAGATTTTTAACTGATGAAACATTCTGAAAACTTGAGAAGCCTTAGTGGATCTACCCATGTAAGTTCTTGTCACCTTCTTTTACAAACAACAACTTATATTCATGAAAATATTTGCTTTTTATTATTTTTTTTCTCATATGGGGAGTGGGCTTAGTTAACTATCTATCAATAATCTATGCATTCTCTGAAAACATTTGCCACATAAATGTCATAAAAGTGTGTTGCTGTCCAATTGTGATGGCATGCCTGAAGTCTTAAAAACTGTCTTTATCTAGTGCTGATACTCTATCTAATGTGACACCAAGGCTGATCTCACCTTGTAGCCGACCATAAAAATTCTTGTATCAGTCTGCAAAAATATCTTACAACGTGTTTTGTCCTTGGTCTATCTCGAGTCTTAAAACTGGAATAAACAAACAAAACATTTATCTATTCCATTATCCCATCCTGCATTATTCCTATATGTCATTACCAAGATAAGATGTTGATGGCAACAATTGTCCAATAATGTTTAGCAATTTTTATGACCTTTTATCATGGTGTAAAAATTAAAGGGACCTTAGTTTATTTGGTTTATCTTCACACCAATAGTATTTCAGTTACAATGTATTTGGAAACTGTTTCCATCGGAAGCACATATAGTGCTGCCTTCACTGTACATAGCATGCCTAGAACACATGGAACAACTTTTCTAGTTTGCTTGACTGTAAGCAATGGAGTTATACCACTACTTTCTAATGTCAAATCTGGGGTCTTCCATGCCTTGTGCCTCCACTCGACTGATTGACTACAACGTCAGGTTAAATATATACCCGGAGTAATTGTTCAAACTAGACATCTATCATCCATCCATAACATAAATAAAGTGGACATGAACATGAACAGGGCATATATTTTGAAGAATGGACCAGCCAAACATTGACAGCCAACTCTAAAATAGAACCCACAAGGCACATGAAAAAAGTGGTCAACCAGTTACCACCTAGAAACATACCATGAATGGGGAGCTGAGCCATACAAAAACAGCCAGGGTTAAGCCAAGTCTATAGTGCAAGCAGAGACGTAGATAACATGTTGTTATACGTTTCTGGTGCAAGATTGTGACAGAATGAAAACTTCTAGCACAAAACTTATAATCTGTAAGTCATCCAGAGATAACTTCAGTTGGGGCAGATATTGTGCTGCCTTTTCTGTGACAACAAGCTGTGAGCCTCCTGACATGATACCACACCTAGCAAAGTATCCTGACACCAGATTTGGAATTGAACAAGGCCTTTTGTGGTCTGCAATTGTTGTTCTTAATTCTATGCTGAAAATCTACATGGTTTTAAAATGAACATTGCATAGTGCTTCAAAAAGATGGCTTATATTCAGAACCATCTCCATCACTCAGACAGTTGGCAATCCCGTTTAATGGATACATCCGTTATTTTCAGATATATGATGCAGCGTTAATATATTAATGGACTTTTCTCGTAAGGAACAAACTTAATCGTGCAGGTGGCAGCAATTATAACTACATTCTAATCATACTTTGTACTCCATTAATGGATATTGTCTACAAAGTGGTAATCCAAGTTTGCTTGCATAACAGTTTTGTGTTGTGTGAATAATGATTAAAAACTCATCTTATATAATGAGTATTAATAATTCCATTTTAGGTAAAGTTATAATCATGTGTTAATTCTCAATCTCATATAACAGCGTCATGTTAATAAATGTTCCTACTAGGAATAGGAGATTGTGAAAACAACAACTGATAGACACCAAAGTTATATCTCCAATAAATGCATCTTAAATGTCTCAAAAACCCAACCAACTAATTCTAAAACTACATTATTTTTAATATTTTTCAGCCAGCATCTACTGTTATAATATTATGGGTGAAAGTGAAATTATTACTTATTTATTTTTAATTGTTTATCTTTTTATCAATACTTTTATTAAATGTTATCCACCAAACCGTTATCATTGGGACAAACATTGTATAAGCATATTATCTGCTATTTTAGGCAAAACATGTATCATTATATTATAAATGCATTTTATTTTGAGTTAGAAAAAGTTACTAACTAAAAACTTATGAATAACTTAAATGTTGCAAAACCTTATGTGTATAATGAATTTTATATAACATCAGCACTCAAAATAACATTGTGTGTATTGTTTAATTCTTAAAATTGTATATAAACTTTGAACAAAAGCATTATGTATATTTTGATCATAAATAAAAGTAGAAAGTTGATATAAATTAAAACTTTTATTAAACAATTGCTAAGTTGAAAAAAAAGGGGAAAAAAAAAAACGTAAAAAATACTAGAGTTTACATAATGATGTGCCAAAAAATGCAATGATCTTTTGTATAACCTCTAAAAAGACCGTGACCTGTAGGGTTGCACTTTTTAATGCAATTCAAAACACACCTTCAAGTGTATGTCTGATGATGTAAGATGGTGAAGTTTGATAAAGTAAAGTAAAAACTATGGAAAATATAACTGACACAAGAAAATAGAACAAATGGACACATAGACTAGAAGCATGGATGAAATGTGGGACTGCTATATAGCATACTGCATGGAAAGAACATACCGTAACAAAATGTTACATCTCAAGTTTGTTCAGACTTATACATCAATAAAACAGGCTCTTAATACAAATGAACAAAAAGAAAATGATTTAAAATAATAAATGAGCAACTTAATCATTAAATTGTGTTAATCACTAAGTTAAAAGAAAATGAAAGATTATCAACAGCAAATGCTATACAACCTGATAACAAGGCTGCAGATCTGGGACTTTTTTGATCAGGATCAAAGCAAAAGCTAATAGACCCAACATTTTACTAAGAACCCCTATGAAAGATTTTTTCTCTCTCCTCACTATCTGTCTCTTATTTTTACAGTTGGTGAGAAAATATCGGGGAGGGGAAGATGAATACAACAACTTTTCCAGGTATTTGATTTTTGTCAGAGCCAGGGGAAGCATAACACCACCATGACAATGTGGCACACCTGGCTGATACAAGGTGTTCAATATTTTGGATTCTAGATAGGAAAAACAAGAAAAAGTAATGTGAAACAAACTTTTAGCTTATCAACATAAGTGATGGTCTGCTAAGCTTTAATTGATTAAGTTTAGACAAATATTGTAGATGCATCATCCTGCTGGGAAGTGTCTGATCAGGATCTGCACTATTGACTGCTAAGTCTCCAGTAATATGCCATCTTTGCATGTAATTGTTTTTGTACCCAATAAAAGTAAATACAGCCTGATCTACAGTGGCTTAAAAAAATTAGTATCGTCATGTGATCTAAGGACACCTGATCACAAAATGTTAATACTCATGCAGTGAAAAAGTGAAAGGAATAATTTACATTGTATTGTGATATATGCATCTCATTAAATTATTTACAGGATTAGTTACCAGTGACTAAATGGAACCTATGCATTTTTTTCAGTTTTGAATAGTAATCATTACATATATTTCTTTATTTTTAAAATTTTATACCAGCCTTGAAACTGTATCATTAAAACCTACCATTCATAATCAAGACTAACTTTGTATGTAGATAAAAAAAACTCACTACCATGACAAGCACACTAGTTCTTCACAAAAAACAGATGAATGTTTCACATAAGGTGCCATGTTTTCCTTGCTGGCTTATACTTGTCTGTTGTATGAGGTATTTACCAATGAGTGGGTGGGATAGAAAAGGTGTTTCATTCTCAACCTGATGGCAGCTGTTGAGGCAATTATACTTTCATAACAACTAACTATTGACGTCAGAGCTTCTAATGCTTTCGACATTAGCCTCCAGAATCTTTTTATGATATCTTCCCACTTTGTATAAAGGACAAATACCTGTGTTTGACATGCATACATTTTGAAGAAACTATTTTCCTCTCTTGAAGATTTATCGTGCAATACTGTAAACATACCTTATACTTGTCAGACAATAAAATCACATAATCAACTTCTAATATTAAACCGTGCTTACAATGAGAATATTCTATATTTCCCTCTTGATCTTTTACTCTGTCCAACTGTTGGCATGACAACCTACATTATTATAATAAACAACAAATATTAAACTGCGCTTACACAGTGAAATATAGCAAAAGTGCCTTTTCAGGATTACAACAATGAAAATGCTGTTCAATTACAAAGAAAAATGAAAGAACTACAAAAACTGTTTTGTTTACTGCCTTGGAAAAGTAGTCACTTTCTGAAACTATACATGTATGCTTTAAATATATTGGACCTACTCAGAAGGTTACTGTTTGAGAACCAAGACCATCAAACACAACTTTACTGCTGAACCATAGGTCACTATCGCCTTATGTTATGTCACAAGAGAACCTGGATAGTGTATTCTTGCAAACTCTGAAGAGGGGCTCATCAATTAATTTTGATCCTAATGGTTGTATTTTATAATCACATTTGCGTCTAGCTTAAACAGGTTAAATATACTAATGTAAACGTTATGTTGCTATGGGTTTTTAATGGGGATGTCAACATATATCCAGATATCTTTTTGAATCATCGGATATCTGAATCGAATTTGGCATCCGGATATTCGTTTGAAAAACTTTTGAACAATAAATTTTATGTATTGGCCATTCTGCTTAGTTATTTTTCTGCCGTCAATGTACATTCATGCATAAGCAGGTGTAATGGATTATCGACAGGTGATGACACGCAGTATCATTTATTGGGCTTCACAGTTTTAGAAACGTGCTAAAGCATGATTGTATGTAAAATAACTTGCTAATTAACAGCCAACATTTGAAGATTCTACTCATCCATTTTGTTTATAGAATATTTTCTTTAATTTCGTTTGTTTGGCTTTACTAAGAAGGGATAGAGCTATTATTATGTAGACAATTCACAGGTTTGTCAGCATAAATCAGTTACTCGTGGTTAATTAAGTCTGTTTAAATTCTATAAATGTATTGATGAATTCATTTTGTTTTTGTTTGATCTTGTGATCTTGACTTATTCACATCCACTTTCTGAATGTTTTATTGTTCGTATTTCATTAATTATTAAAATTATGAAGCACATATGTCTATGGAAACATTAATTTAATATTTCCATAGAAATGACAATTTAATTATGTCAATGGAAATGATAGTTTAACCCCGCACACATCCGACAGCAACATTCCTATAAACAAAGTTTTATATCCGGACAGCTGTTCGGATGGTTCAACGGATATCCAGATCCCAAATTGGTATCTGCTGACATCCCTAGTTTTAAACTGTGTGACTTGGCAATCATTCCACATCAAATCACGTAGGACTCCTTGATGTCATGCTGGAGACAGGCACTATCTTTATATGATAGGTCTGCAGCTTCCTGTCTAAAACTGTATCTCTGTTTCTGCTGCAAACACAGTGAATACAAACACTCTTCATAATGTTGTTTATTATTTCATGTGATATGAGAAATCTTTTGTTTTCATGAAAAAACCTAGATTGTACTGCACGGTTTAAAAAGCAGTAAAGCAAACAACAATTAACCTTTCGAGGCATGCAAAAACATTTTCATGAAGATATGGCCATTGCTTTTTACTTCTTGTAAACTATTAAACTATTTGTTATTGCTACAAATTAGTCAAATGGGAAAGTTAGCTCCTCTAAAGATTTCTCTTAGAAATAAAATGGCTATCACAATAGACCCTCCAGTCTAGACCTTTCTATGCAGAGATTTTTTCAAATATAGCATGATAACTGTTAGTTAGGTTAATCATCAAATTACCAATATTGTAGTTATTAAGACCCTGCTGACCAGTATATGTTTAACCATTTTGCAAATACACACATTTATTGCCTTGCACAAGCAAAGCAGTGTTCATGCTGAGACGTCACACAGTTCATCCAAGATAAACACATTTAGAAGAATCTTTAGAATAATCCTGAAGTGGCTAACCTGTAAGGGTTGTGTAAAAATACTTGTATTTAAATCAGGTAGCGACTAGAAATAACAACAACATAGTGTGGATGATTTAAAGGGATAAAGGCAGGCATGGGAACTATCCACTAACATTTCTTTATTACAAATTTGGCATGTTGGGGCTCAGATGAAACCAGATAGCCTCCAATAACTGAAGCTGTCAGGGGCGTGCCTTGGCGATATTTGAGTATACGCACTATTTCTATGGGGGACCGAGAGCCGTTAATGCATTCTGGGTGTTTTTAAACACGCAAAATTTGCCTATAACTATCGTTTGTAATGGAAAAGATAATCTTTTTCACTTGTCTATTTAACTTCTCATGGTATTTTATGGACAGACTTATTAGAAATTAACACAATGTCAACATAACTAAATTTATTTGCGTTACGAGTAATACTAGTAAATCAAGACTGTATATATACTGGAAAAAGGTGGGTGCGAATTTTTTTGGAAGCAACTGTACGCACGTGTGTAAGTGCATAAGCCCAGGCATGCCCATGGCTGTTGTTCTACATAGGTACTGGACATCCAGGTCCTATGGTAAATATTCTGTGCTACTGATTTCCGTGTTTTTTGGTCCATGTTCCCTAACTGTTTGATGATAACACTTATATGTATGATTCTTTTGGATGTGACAATTCTCTTAATTTGAAATGCAACTTGGAAGTTGAAACAACAAGATACTTACTGATAACAATACCCTAGGAGTACAGCATTGTTTCATTCTACAGCCATTTAGGATAGACGTGCTTCAGGGATTTCTGGATACCATGGTGACTGAAAAAAAAAAATAATATGAATTTTGAATATGCATGTACTGCCAATGATTTCTAAACAAATCTTTCATTACATCTAAAGGGCAACAATCACAAATTGAAAAAATAATCTGATTATAAATTTGACAATACATGATTTAATGATAGAACTATTAATGAAAAACACTTATGCAGTACAAACAAAATTAAGATGAAAATCAGAGTTTGATACTAACACTGGCCAGGTGGTCTGAGGTGAGTAAATTCTTTAATGGACTGGTACTATCTGAAAGCTTACAAGCCCAGTGGGCTTTCTGAAAATACAATTTATTTTCACATCTATATGCAAAAATAAACATATTTGAAGATTCAACAAATGATTGAGTTTTTAAAGCATTTATTTTTTCTGTCATACTTTTAGTGTAAAACTGCAAATTCATGGCATTGTGAAAAGACATTACAACCTAGATTTCATGCAGGGTGAAAAAACACAATAAGCCCCTTTATAAACCCATATAGTCGTCCAAAGCATCTAAGTTAGCATTATTTTTAATACTCTATTGACAACCTATTGATGTTATCAATTCTGAAAAAAAACAAAAAACTTCTTTCTGTCACAATGAATGTACAGTGTATTTACTTTGCCTGTTCCACTGAGAGAAGATTGAACTAAGATTGTATTAACATTTTAAAGTGATATTTTTTATGCTTTAATTCTGAAACCATATTGTTTCTTCTCCCTGTTTTTCTCCCTGGATCATGATATCTCTGGAATTTATTATTTATTTGATTTTGGCTTAAAAGCTGTTATAAATGAAGATGAAAGACCCTAAAATATTTTTCACATCAGAGGGGTGGCTTCATAAACAAAAGTTTAGTTAACAGTTACCCGGTACATATGCACTTAACACTAATAATTTATAAATATTTCAATTTAATCTCACAAAATGAAACTGTACTAATTATTTAATAATTCTACAATGAATATTACCAAAGTTAAAGAATGAAAAAATAGTAAGTCTATGTTAAGCCAAGAATCCTTTAAATGTTTCAAAAAGTAGAAAATCGATTAAATAGTCTGAATACCAACTTCATGACTAGAGACTGAACAGAATTTATACTAATATATCTTAGCTGTAAAGAGAACATATGCACAAACTACACTGTTTACTTCATGTGAGCCAAGTATGTTAATAGCTTGAAAACATTTGCAACAAATCCAAGAGCCTAAATATACAAGTATATGGTACATTATTGCCCAATAGTTGTTGTTTACACACTGGGTACATGAGAGTACAAGAATAAAGTATCTATAATTGTATTATGATGGGAGATAAGGGTTGCGAATGATAGATTATATCATATTTTATTTCATCAGATTTATGTATCTTATATCAAGTTCTGTTATACAAAAATTACATCTTCAACTTTTACAGCTCTTTCCACCTGCTTTATTATTTAAAACCCCACTCCTGCATTTTCAAATCTATATTTTTCGTGTAAGTTTCTTTTGACTTTTGATTTCTTTAAGGTATTTTTATTGACTCTAAGCAGATTGCCAACTTGCCCTGAATTCTTGTCTAACTGCCAAAACTCAAACAAACTTCTTACTAGATTGTTACTTAACTAATTAATTAAGCTAAGTATTCCCAAAACAAAATTGAAATGTTACGTGTTTCAGTTATTTGTGATGGTGCCCACTTCATATATTGCTGCCTACACTGTGGCTAGAGCATAATGACACACAAGTATAATACCAACCAGCCCTTTAATTTGCTTAAGTGAAATCAAGGGAGCTATATCACTGCCATTATTTGTGGCTTTAGTATGTTATGGCCCGGATTTGAACCGATGGCCTCCCATGGCAGACGCCAAACAGATTGCCTTTCCAGGTCTGGTACAAACTAGAAAGCAAAGATCCAAATAAATGGAGAAAGATCATGTTTATCTTCTTGTATTAATTATGTCATTCTCAATCTTGTCTTTTCTTAATGTTTATCTTGTATTTATTATGCCATACTCAATCTAGTCTTTTCTTACAGCTATCATTAAATATTTCATCAGAAACAATTCTTGTCATTACTAGCATCATGAAGCTGGCAGGTTAGGTTTTGTCAAAAGAAAGTTCTCTCAAAATTTTAGTTGTATTAATTTACTTTTTTATTATACTGAAAGTATACAAGAATATTTGATTACAGGTAACACATAATGGCAAGATAAATGAGAAATAATCAGGTACAAATTCACCAGAAAATTAAGTAGGTATGTGTAAGTTTTTTTTTGATTGGTCAATGTATTTTTAAGAGTCAACATGAAGATCAAAAGTAACAAGATCAACATTTCCTTCATTTTCAGAATCTGAATATAATTTCAATTAATTTCTATTCTCAATAAAATCCTTGATCATATTATATTAACTCTTACAATTACAAAAATATTTGATTAATTTATAAAATTGGTCTTAAGTAAGTTTATAAAGTTTAAAATATTTAATATATGATGGTATATAATATAGTTGAAATTTTAATATCCTTATACACTAAAACAAAAACAAAATGACATCAAGCATTCAGTATGCATAATATTTGCATATTTGTGTCAATAAAAATACAATAATCTTACCATTTTTCAATCTCTTGCTTTGGGAAAGAGAGTTCTTATATACACAAACAAATCCAAACTATTATTTGCAACTACAGCAATAACAAGCGACATGCTTCCCTTTATGTCCAATGTTTTAAGCAATTCTACATTTATTTGTATTTGGGTTTTACAGCACACCAACACTTGATAGGTCATACGGTGCCGATCTACATTTATTACCAACAGACCTCAGTTAATTCACCTCAATATATTAAAATATTTATTTCGTCCCATATTTAACACTGCATGTCAGAATTTCTCTTAAATTTTAAATCAAGTAAAAACTTTAGCCAAACTGTCAATTTATTGTTTATTATTTTCTCTCTGCCTATTATTTCTCCTGGCTGTCTGTCGCAGACCTCGATATATACTGTAAAGGCTACATTAATTTTTCATCCATTAAGTGTAACAAACTAGAAGAATTCCATTCTCATAAACTTTGTGCCATTTATAATCCAGCAGAGATAAAAAATGAATTAGGTGTCAGTTATAAGCACTGACACTTTCAAAAGCACATCTACTAAAATACTTTAAACTAATCAAGAATATCCACAGCGTCTGCAAAATTTCAAAGGCACCATCTTTGAGTCACTTTATTTTGAAACTGAATATGCCAAACAACCAACAACATCCTTTGACAATATAAAACTTCCAATAACTTCCACAACATATAATCAAAGCATTTTCAAAAGTCCAGACAAAGCAATATTCAAAGACAAATTTAATATTCAAAATAGTAATTATTACAGGCAAAGGATTAAACAAATTGCCAAAACAACACTACACTATCATAAGTCTTACCCCAACTAAACTAATCATTTAAAACTCAGGTACCCTACCTCTTTTATATGAACGAAGCCCCATCTCAAAACTAAATCATTGAAACAACAACAACATCAACCACCATACCCACAGCACTCGTGCTCCCTCCATTCTGAAACTCTTCTGCTATTTTGCCTCAAGTGGTAGGAGAGAAGTTATTTATAGACCACTGTGGAATTTGTTATTGGGAGCCGAAGTCACTCAATACACTGTTACAACATACCTAGAACTAGAAGTCTGAGGGGCAGCAGTCAATTTAAATGTTGAATGCCAATAATATCCAAACTATAACTCTGTACTAGCACCCATCTTATCTCTTATAATGCTATAGTGTTAACAAGCAATACAAAATCTATATTATTTGATGAAAAATACATTAAAAGGTAAGTTCTCCAAGAGTCTGCTGTAAAATATGTGTATCCTGATCAGACAGCGCCTGCTGATCTGGATCTTAAGTATTTGTCTGAGCCCGATCAATACTCGATAAGTAGGCCAAGAATAAGGGATAAACTTACTAGCTGGAAAAACAAAAGATTTCTTCATTTGTTAATGTGCCACAGATTGTAACTTCAAACAGCGTTCTAGACTTTTAATGCAAAATTTTATTTTTATTTACAAAACAATAGTTCTAAAACAAAATAAATGGTTATCATGTACATGTAACACTTTAAGAAAATTAATCCTACAAAATGTCAATGTGTTGAGCATTCTTCTTACTCGGACTGCACGGCTTGACATTAATGGTTGTCCGATTGCCCGGGCAACTCAGAAACTGGTGCGGGCAAAATGTTTTTGCCACAGCTGCCGCATTTTCATTTTTATCACGTATGTACATACTTTTTGTATATACCTTTATTCGGGCAAGTTAAAATCTTGTTTGGGCAAATTAAATTTCTGGAAGGTTGCCCGACTGGACAACCATTCTCAAAAGTCAATGTCTAGCCCTGGACTGTCACTTGTGTCGGCCATTTTGTTGCTAATCTGTATAGTGAAAGTCGTGTAACCTTTTGATGCATCATTGAGTAGAGGTAAAAATAGCCATGGCGATTCCCTTAGGTATTCTGCAAACAAGCTATGGTGAGTCCCTTAGGTATTCTGCAAACAAGCTATGGTGAGTCCCTTAGGTATTTTATAAACAATTGAAAAAACAGTGAAAGATATAAACTTGTATTTTCTAGTCAGGAGTTACATAAGTAGCAATGAATAAATGCGATACTCAACTTTCAAAAGAATATAGCCTGTTTAAAATTTATACATTGTTTTCTATTTTCTTCACCTGTTTTTAAAGACTTGCAACTAACTATATAGCCCCTTGCACATCAACAAGTAGCACATGAAAGTGATGGTCTATTGAACCAAAAATATTTTTTAAAAACACTATCACATTATTTAATACAAATCATGTTACAAGTAGTACTACTTCATAACACTGTACAAGAAGTACAATTCGTCAGACTATCTATGACACTGGCTGACAATATGCCTTTATTCACCGCCTGTAAGACAATATTCTCGTTAATATTTCACAGCAAATTGAATTTTAGAAGCAGTGAATATCCCATTATATTTCCCCTTGGACAAACCAACAGCCACTACATTGTGACTATGCATAATTGGTTTCTCTAATTGAATTTTAAAAATTCAGCATACCCTTAAAAAACTAAAGCTATGTTTTTTTTCATTTGAGTGTAAAAAGAAATTTTCCAATATCGCTGTTCAACTCAAAGGTCTTATCCCATGTAAAACATATTGTTAGACAGTTTGCCAAAAATAATTCTCAATGGATATTACCGTAAACTGACATCAAGGCTTGTATAACTGTTACTGACACATTACCTTTGCTGTACAGTGGGGAAATTATTAACACTATCTTCAAATTAATATTATAAAATTAAAAAGAATACTTGCAGCTAGAGTAATGCTGGGTAGAGACTAACATATGTCAAGGAATTTTTTGTTTAGAGAGCTTGAACGGACACCCTTTTCTGAGAGGGTCTTGTTGAGGAAAGTCAATTTGGAATTTATAACTCCATCAATAATATTTTTAAAGAATTTCTGACAGGTATTTATTCTCAAATTCAAATGAAATGGCGCTAAGATCGAGTTCAAATGACATACTCATCAGTCATTGAAACAAGCACACGCCTGATCACAAGAGGTGACAAAAATTGAGATGGGGAAAGTTTTCTCGAAGTTCGATGCCAGACTAGTAACCAATTTTTCAGCTTAATTTTCCATTACCTATTTTCAGAAAGTTAAACTTCCAAAAATACTTAGCTGTAATAGACATTGTGTTTGTGCCATCTTGTGACGTTATTTGTTTTGTAATAGGTCATTGGGCCATGTGTGCACCTATGTAAATATCAATTTCTCATTAATCAGTGTAAGCATCTATCTGTAATGAAAATTGCCAAGGTGATCAAATAAGACCGCATGCTATTTCTCAGATGTTTTCATCTATGTTTCACAGTCTGCTTCAATGTGGATTCTCAAATCATAAAGCTGACCAAGCACAAGCGCTGGGGATGACTAGCAGTTGACACTTTCAACAACCTGCTGATTGTTCATCAGATGGCCAATTCTGTTACAGAAGTTGACCCTAAGCTATCCATGGATCATCTCATGGTAATTTCATGCATCTTCTTTGTAAGCTGAATATGTGATGTGATAAAACTACTTAACCAATTAATCTGTTTGTTATGTCAAGTCATGTCATCAATTTAACAGGAATGTTTTCGATTGTTCATTTAAAGCACAGTGACTAGCTAACAGTGAACATCAAACAATCTGCTATAGTTTAAATATTACTTTCCCTGGTATCATCTTCAAGAAGACGATGAGTCCATGGATACAAGAAGCAATCCCATTATACACCCACACCTAGTCCATCTACTATACAGGCCATTGAAGTGGATAATGATTACAAACGGCAAGAGGCTTTTTTCTTAACTATTTTCTTTTAGAAAATAATTTCACCTGTTTACAATAGTTGCACATAATGCCTTTGCATTCACTGCAAATAACTGACCTGCCATTATCTTTTATAGTCTGTCTCCAAAAAAGTAGATGTCCTTACTCCAAAAACGGTATGAAATGATGATAAAGATGGTTCTGGCAAGGATAAAACAGATAAAGAAGACTTAGAAATTAGTGTCCTTACTCCAAAAACGGTATGAAATGATGATAAAGATGGTTCTGGCAAGGAAAAAACAGATAAAGAAGACTTAGAAATTAGTGAAGATGTGGTTCACAAACTTGTTTATTGCAGAACAAATTTTAAAAAAGTGCCACATTTGTTATTATTTTAAGAGGGAGAGTTCAGGCATGTAAAATGTGTTTTTGCCCTCTAAAATTTCTTATTTTACTGGCCAGAATGGCATGTATTTTTTATGCTAATTTCGAAGAATGACTCATGGTTCTAACGCCCAACCTAGAATTGTTTAAAAAAAATAATCTCATTTTCTTGTGTAAAAATTCATTGCCCTTAAGTGTTTGTTCACCAGAATATGCAGCCCAATTTAAGAAATAATATTTGACGTGGAAATTACCTGTTTTTCTATTTCTTACTACCGATAGTAGGGACTTTTTTTATTTTCCTGCAGTTTTTAGTGTTTTACAACCATAGTTAAGTAGTAGGGACTTTTAACTTTACTGTACATTTTCAGTGCATTGTTGCCATGGTTGAGTGTTTAACCAATGACCTTAATTGTATAAACTTCTCACATTATAATATGACAATATAAAAATGCATTAAATTGATGACTGAAAGTGTGGATTTTCACTTTATGATAAATAACACACATTTTAAATGTTTAAACATTTGGCAAACACAACAAAACACATATTATAAAAGGGTTTGTAATTATATTACTTTAAATAAAAAATATTAAACTGACCGAACAGTGAAGTAAATTTATTATTATCAATATTATTATTAATATTGTTATAATTATTGTCATTGTTATTACAGTTATTATTATTATTATTATTATTTTTATTATTATACGTATTATATGATTATAACCTCTTAACATAGTAAACAGGTACAATAATTTTGAATGAAAATGGACATGAACATTTCATATGATTTTATTAAAAAGTTTCACTAATATAGATAAAAGATATCAAAACTTTGGATAACAAAAACAATGATATTGATATCATATTTGGCAAATAACAGAATGCAAGGTGTAATTTACCAAAGATGTGCAAAAAATAAATAAGTACAGCTGATTCCGCTTATTTGTATACATAACTTCACTTTGAAATTTATGCAATTAACCGGAATATGTGTTAAACCAAAAATCAATGTAGGAGTACCATTTCAATGAATAAATTTTGCTTTCGGTTGCTGCAAACTTTATTAATATATTGATCAGAATGATTTGGTTATACAAAAATCCATTTTGATAAATTAAATTACAGACTTGGAGCAACTTGCCCAACAAAAGTTAGTGGACTTGGATCTCAAACTTGAGGCTGTGGGTCTGAACTATATGTGCTGCATTTTTGATGTAATTAACATTTTAACCATTTTGGTCAAGATGATTATTTTGTTCCTAAGATTTGCTGTTTAGAATTTTTTTTTGTTTCATATTTTGTCACTTTGTGAATACTGAGAGCCAGAGCAAACATGAACTATCTTCACATCACATATGCATTGGTTAGGCTTTAATTAACAAAACCTATTTAGCACTGTTTTCAAAAAAATATGTAAGAACAAAGGTATTAACTGATAATATTTTATTAACATTAAATCAGTTATTTTAATGAAGAGAATATAATTTACTTAACACTAGGTTGACTTAATAAACATATTATATTTTACTCACAATAAATCAGTTAGTTTAAAAAACAGTATATTTTACTTACACTAAATCAGTTAGTTGAATAAACATATTATATTTTACTTACACTAAATCAGTAAGTTAAATAAACAGATTATATTTTTCTTACACATAAAGCAGTAAGTTTATTAAACATATTACCGGTATATTTTACTCATACTAAATCAGTTAAAATCAGTTATTTTAATGAACAGATTATATTTTACCAACACTAAATCAGTTATTTTGACAACCTTACTTTACAATGGGAAATCATTTACTTTTTAAAAAATAAAATAAATAAATGTGCACTTTGTAAAAAAACTGCGAAAATTAATTTTACCAAAACTTGTTTAGCTAAAGGGGAATTTGTCACAGTTGTCAATAAGCACTTTTTCATTTGTGTTTAAAAAAAGGAACCTTGTTGAACACTATGGTGAGGTGTCACAGATATGATGATAAATGCCGACCAACAGTAGAAGAGGACAATTAAGACATTGTAATTTTGTTATCATATCGAATTTGCTACTAAAGTTACTTTTAGGTGGCAAATGTAGCTCATGCTTAATTAAACATCAGCCTTGACATTAAATTAGCCTTGACACAATTTTAATTGGATTTCCCCATGGTCCTATAAAGGTAGCAGAGATTGCATGAACACAATGCTCAGTAATTGAACAGTAAAAACGTGCACATCAAATAGACACATCAAAAAAATGGCCATACACAACTCAATGGTCTTAAAAAAGAAGTATTTTTTAATGACATATGTATAATGGAAATCCCTTAACATTAGTCTATAAGGTTTTTAAGCAACTCCTTTTCTATTATTAATGCAAGCTATTTTGAAATTCTGTTTTCCCTTCAAAATCAACAAGACCACTCAAACTGACAGGTTTGTTGTTATATAGTGACTTTAAATAAGTACCGGTAGCTATTTTTAGGACAAACAATTAGAATTCAAGTCTGGTGCCAATTTGTAATTGAAATGTCTATATTAAAATGCAAACAACATCTGTGCAATACTTGTTATTGCTTTTGAGCTGGATAAGACACATTGACAATAATTCATTCTAAGAAATAGAATGTTAACAGGTTTAAAAAAAATAAAAATAATAATTGTTTTGAACATACCTGTAATCTCTATTCATGGATCTGTTTAGTGCATCTACTTAGTGCTTTCAAAAGTTTTCATAAACACTGTAGTTTCTGTTTACTTTGTTAATATTTATACAAGAAAATGTTAATTTCACCTTATATACACCACAGAAATTGCCATACATGTACAGATATTACCAGAAACATCCACAGAAATTTCTGATGCCTCAGCTGTAAAACAAAGCCCCAAGAACGGCTATTTGGGTGGCGTAAGTTTGACAGAGTATGCGATTATAGTAGTGCCAACAATGGTCAAAATTATTCAGTAGTAAATCAAATGTACAACACAATGGAAATAGGAAAGCAGGAAAGTCTTCAGCTGCAAATAAACACCACTTCTAAAATATAGATTCTACATTAAGATAACAGTTAATTCACAGTCACTAACATTCGACGGAAACCATTTTAGTAAACATTCAATACTTTCCATATGATTTTGCATTTTAATATAAGTTAGGTCTAAAGTAAATGCTCATACATGCTATCAGATTTGACCAAAATAAACTAAGTTTGAATTTGACCAGTACCTCTTACACTAATGTGACCTTAACCTAAAAGCCCCGAGTGTGCCATTCCTTTTCAGACGCGTGGGGAAGCTATAGACTGAGATGCTAAGATGATCCCAATGACCTCTGTCATTATATAACCTGCTTCAGAGCCACAGTGGGCAGTGTGGCCTCGTGTAGGAATTGGCAAATGTCTCGGAATAGTAGATTATGCGTAGTCAGTGAAACCCTAGTTCTAATAGCTTGTTCACTCACCATTTCAATCCTTTCCTCTAAACACTGAGTGATATTCCTGCACCGTGATATTCATACTCGGCACTGTTCATTCATAAATCTGCATTTCATGTATATCTAAATTACACAATATAATGAACTTCCAGTAAAAAGAGACAACAATACTAACGTTAAGATTCGAAGCATCTATAAATACATTTATATACATGTACATGCACTACTTCTTCTCAGGCATGAATAGCTGACCACGAGTAGTCAAGGTCATGCAGGGTCAATCCTGTATGCTTCAGAAATCCAGCTTCCTCATAACTCTGGATGGTGTTGCAAGCGACACTACCCAAAAAGATATCATGGCATAACAAGCAGGATATTTCGGGGAGGACTTTTGAGGAAAATTGATTGGCCTAGACTGGGGAGTTAGCATCAAACATTAAAAAGTGAATATGATAAATGAGCATTTTCGAACATGATTGATGGTGTTTTCTTTATCAAAAACAATCTGACCAGAACAAAAATACACATTTTATTTGCTTTACAAAGCTTATGGTTTAGATGTTTTGACTTAAATGTCACCCGATACAAGTGTTTTTCTATCTGCCATTTTTCAGGATTTTTAGTACTCCTAGGTATCCTCTATATTCCCTATCAAAATCTGTATTTGGAAAACATGAATGGCAGACATAGATCTTGTCCTAATCATTTTGTTGTATTTTGATGTATGTAAATGAGAAAATGAATGTTCTCTTAACACCAATTCTATGCTACAGGTCATCACTGTTACTAAGTTAACATGTTAGTACTCATGAGCTTATGATTGTGTTGAGTCCACATCTTGAAAATGGTGTCAACGTGAACACGGCCGATAGGTTGTTAAACACCTGCCTGTCAAATCAATTTTTGAAAATTAAAGTTAAAAATGCTGCCAATGACATTCTTATACCACTAGATTACAAAAAATCTTACATTAGGTCAAAACTGTTCATTTCACCTGATAAACAGTAGTATCTGTCATATCTGTACGAAATTACCAGCTTTGTCTCTGGACATTCCTGGTGCCTCACTGAAAACCCCCCAACATCCTGACATTACAACAGAGATATTATGAAAAGACTTACAGATACCGTTCCTGTTGTAGGAATTAGGATAGTCTGTGTGATGTGTATTCTGGGGTTATAGGGGAGAAACGTTTTCTCTAGTAAAAATATTGACTATAATCCAGTACCACATTTTGTAAATACAAAAGAGAATTAAACACAAAACACTCATTAACTTTGCGCAGATGAAGAATGGCAAGATAATTGATCAAAATTGACACTAAAATTGCCAAAAAATATTCTTTTGTTACATACATTCAACCTTATTAAGCTTCACAGTGAAACAATTATACTGTCAATATACAGACCCTTTAAACTAGTTGTGCATGAGCACATGTCATGAGTGTATATGTCAGTCTTGTTAACAGTTTGTCACAGGCGCGTTTCTGCCATTACGCACTTTACACACGTGAGTATCCTCCGTTCGAAAAATCAAAAACCTAAAAGTACCAAAAACACAAAGAAAGTCCATACCTTACCCGGGTTAGGAATGATATATTTTATTTCCGCAATTTCTATGTTATAAAATCTTATGACCACACCAATCAAGTTGATTTTTTTAAATCATTAAACTTATACACGTCAGGATTTTAGTCGTTCATATTTTGCGTTAAGTTCCTCGCATGTCCGCATTTTGCCTGTTATTTATTAAAAATGAACCGAATATATTCAAAAGTATTTCTACAAAGGTTATTTCCCTTGTAATTGTGCGTAACTTCAAAAACGGCCAAGATACGCGCCTGGTTTGTCAAATGGTATTTTTCAAATTATGGGTCGAAAAACAAAACGTAGCTGACACAAAGCAAATAATTGAATATTAGGAGAGAAAAATTAAACATCTTTTAACAATTTTCAACTAATTTATGCCGTTTTCAGCTCTACAACCTATGTGGTATATCTCCAAACTGTACATGCTGTAATTTTATATTATGTTTACTTCAGTCATAAACAATACTCTTTGTTGGCTTAATAGGGATGCAAAAAAATTAATATATATATATGTATGTATATAAATGTATAGTGTATATCTATGGTATTTACATGCATAACCAGAACAATGTTCATTAGTGAAGGAAAGAAGAGAAACTAGACTAGACAAGAGAAAAACTAGACAAGAGGGATGGGTGAGAGAAAGTGGGAGAATAGGGATGGGTAAAATGTGAGCAAGAGTAAGAGATTGAGGAAATAAACAAAAGAAATAGAAATTTAACACATCAAAGAGCTGAAAGACATTTAAATATACCATAAAATAGTACAATCATAGAAAAAGAAAGAAAAGACTGAGAATATTAAATGGTGAAATGAAGTCTGAATGTAGAGATGAAGGGCAATATCATAAATTGTGAAAGATGAAAAAAAGGAGAAAGACAATGATGATGAGGCAATCTTTATGTCTAGCATGTGTCCTTGAAAGGAGTACATCACTTTATTAGTTCCCATCAACTTAGTTGCATCCAGTTGTATTGAAGATTTTAGTGGTCTCAAAAAATAGATTTTAGTCATGTGCATATTTGGTTGAACACTGTTTTTCTACATGTAATTTGCTTAAGTTAGTGATAATAACCTTCTGTGTAGACGATTTAAAACGTCAACTAGCCAACCTTGTTCATTTTCTGTCAGAAACGCCATGCTCTACATACATACATGCCTACTTAGATCTGGTACAGCTGTTCAAGCTATGGGGCATAACTCTTGACAAATCTGTGTGCAAATTGAAGACCCAATTTTAACGATTTTCATCTAACAATTTCAGTATCAATATCGCCGTAACATCAAAACTTATTTATGTTTACATGATAACATGACCACTTACCTCGTTGTTTTAGGCTACACCATCCATAATAACCGTCGCTTATCACTCATTTCTCCGACCTATAGCATTTAGTCTATTTCTTCGCTAAGAGTGTATTGTGTGTGTGCTAGTGTAAGGATGACTCACTCGGACTGTCGGGTTCTATTTATGGTGAATCACTCCGACCAGCATAGTGTTTATACCGCGAGAATGCGGCGAGTTGATGGGCTGTTATTATTCTCCTTTAACCCCTAACTTTACAAACATCTGAACAAATTGTGCCTGATACCGTTTTAATGGAGGATTTAAAGGGTGTTTTGTAAGTGCTGCATGTTATACCAATTATTGGCGCAGAATGTTGACTTTCTGATTTAGATCGTCTCCCTGCAATCCATCATTTGCGCGCGTGACGTAGTAAAGCAGGTTTCATTCATAAACTTACGTGTAATGATCATGTGATCTATGACGTCAATAATTTGTTAGAAAATCTGGCACAAGGAGCTCGCGGAGGATGTTTTTATTGTAGTGTCTAACATATTTGTAGGAATTAATCCGTCTGTAGATTATAAAAAGTGTGTTGTTTTTTTTAAATACTTTCCGGTTTTGTAATATCATTTCTTTTTGTTGTCTAGATCTGTTAACTTCCATGTATGGTAAAGGTATCCATACCTGTGTCGATTTATCACCATTGGTCTATATTTAACACATGTAGATACTCATCTAACTGTTCGTGCTCTAATTTAAACATCAATTGTTGTGAAAACAGCAACTTTTTGTTAAATCTTAAGGTCTCAGTATTACCGGTTTTTTTTTTTTTTTTTTTTTTACTTTTCTTTATTTTGTTTACAAACAATCCGTCCAATAGGCCTACAGTTTTTACAGTCTGCACGTTGTTTGGGTTAGCTATGTTAAACTAGAAGTTTTTCTCTTAATGAACGTGGTTCCATATATATGGACCTCGCAAAATGTTGTTTATTGATGTCCTATACCTTTATAAAGATGTGCCATAATGCCACACTTGTCATTTCAAACATGTATTTCCGATCTGAGCCACGCTTCAAAGTCAGCTATTTTAAAACAAAGAAAACCATGTGACCACTTATGGTATAGCTTATTCGCGTCATCTGATGTCTAAGAAGAAATCCCAAATCGTTCCTTTTTATAGATTTGAAAAGAATTAACATCCTAAATGTTTTTAACGAGTTTTACTCCCCAAAATGAGATACTGCTGGAAATCGCCAAAGCTTAAACACAAGAATACCGTTTTTATCTGCAGAAATTATGCACAAATACACCAAACAGAGGTCAGATAATGATACATATATTAGATAAAGGTAAACTGTCGGATACTGTGGGACCTTAAACATTCGCACTTGGCATGAATACCAGTCGTTAAGAAAATCAAGCCGCCAAGCCCTCTTAGGTAATATTCAAGATCCGACGTTGGATAAAGTTATCATAGTGCTGAAATTATGTGTATAAAATTGTCATGCGTTGTAGTTTCTAGTATATATTAAGCAATTAAAGATTCATTGTTATTTTAAGGAAGAGTACACACTGAGACTGAGAGGACCTCTGATAAATCAATAATGTGTCTTTTAACTTAGCTGCAACTAAATTCTGATCAAACAGGTACTATACATTCCGTTGGGAGCAAACGGGACTGACTATTAATTATGTTTAAGACTGGGTCAGATATATATCCATTCTGCGGCGAAATAACATCATATAGCTGAATGATCTACGTTTCGATGTAAAAATACAAAAACATTAAGTGAGTGTGTTTGGAACTTAATAATGAATAAAATAAGTTTAAGATGCATGCACCACCTTAGCCCCAGGTGCTAAAATGTAATTAAAAGTACTACTTGTTTCAGATAATCACACACACACAGACACACACATAAATATATAATAATTATTATTATACATGTGCTTATAGGAAACAGGTAGTACTTTGGCTGCACCATGCTCCAGTTGGTCTAGTCATCAGGTGGGCCCTATTCTACGAGTGCTTAGGCACATTAACGCCAGGACACTCCTAGGATGCGCCAACTGAAGTAATCCAGTCTCAGTCTAAGACCAACCAGCCTGCTATCGCACTCACGCCTCCAACCATGTAACCAGCGAGAGGCGTCATTTGCCTTTCAGTAAGTTTTAGTAACAGCTGTCCAGCGGGCTTGTCCTGTAATCCCATAGCTCCTAGTATTGTGCAGCCGAGATACTGTGCTGCAAAACCACGGCACCCAACCGTACTCCTCATCCACTCTTCTGTCTGCTGTCAGACTTTCGTATTTGATCATTTTTCAGCAGTAGGTATCATCCACTCGGGCTTCTTTAGGCAAATCAGTTTTCAGAGAACATGTTTGTTGTCTGGGGCCATAAAACAATATCAGGACTGTACTAAGATGAAAGGATCTCTTCTGGAAACCGCAGTTGTTCCTTCAGATTATTTCTCATTTCCCGCTCTGTTGCTGAGAGCAAGAAACAGCTTTGCTGTCTGCTTGGCTTTCCTTTTTCGACGCGTTTTACAACTCAATTGAATATAGGTACCCCAGAATTTCCTGTTTTGATACCTACGTGTCGGGCTAGTTCTGACAGTACCGGATAATGCATCCATCTGTTAAGGCTGCATTGCATAATTACGGCACGCGTTGAAGGTTGGTATTTTTGCCCTCTCAAAGTTTGCAGGCTGGGTCCTCTATGAAAGGTCACAACTTTAAAATGGCAGGTGATGAGAGGACCGGAGGAGGGTACTGATTTTGCTTGTGTCCATTTTGAGCATATAATTCAAGGTCAGTTTGCATGGTATTGCTCACTTCCGTTTTGTCCAACCGCGCTGCTGTTCAATTCATAATACCTGTCTGTATACGTGCTTTCCATTCCATTTTTTTTCTTTCTGCCAATGAGACATTGTGAAGTTGCCAAAGCTCAGACGTTCTGGTGCAGCGTTGCCTACAGTGTACATGTGCCTAAATCTACGCTCGGTCTTACCTACTGCTTCTGCTATTACCCACTTTCTGCTGGTCGTAACAGAAATGCTGGCTTCCCGAAACTTTATCTATCTCGCAACTACGTCACAACTTGTATTGCCTTAACTGCATTGAAATTTACAATTGCAGAAGAGAGTGGCATTTGAAGATTGATGAAATTGTGCTGAAAGTGTAATACTCCTAAACATTCTTTCCATTTTCTCACCAGCAGAGATTGCTACATCGTATTCCCTAGGAGGCCATATACTTCCTGGAGGTACTTCGTGTTGGAAGCAACAAGTTGTGTACTTGCCGAGAAGTTTGTCTCGGTCGATGAATGCCATCCATTGGCCTGCTCCCTTATCTTTTCAATAGTTTGAGTAACATTAAGAGGACAGTTGAACCCAAGTGTAAAGCTCTTTAAGGCTTTCTTTAAAAGTTACAGTTTGTTCACCCTCAATCTTTAACCCGAATCATTCTTGGACTTTTCTCTTTTTCAACACCAGTCTTTTAGCCATTGCTGATTTGCATTCCACTCTTGCCCAGTGAAGTATCTTGGCCAAGTGGTCCAGCATTCATTTACCTTTCAGAACTGACTTGAATTTCTTATCATACCCACGAAAGCCTCTTCTCATCCTTTCAACCGAGTTAACAATATTCATGTCAGCAGCAAACACTCTTGCCGTTAAAGTACAGCCTTCTACAAAACCCTTCTCTAGTCTGCAATATTGTTGTGGCACTGAAAATTGTATTTTAAAGTTTTAAAATTACTGATTAGCTCTAGGATCTTTCTTGGATCATGGTACGTATGAAGCATCAGTGTCACCGGCTTGTGAACAACGCTTCCGTAAGCATTGGCAAGGTGCAAGCACAATACATTTAGCCTGCCTAGTTCATTTTAGCAGTTAGGGTTATCCTAACGCTTCCAGCATGCCATCCTTCTGGGCTTATTTGTCCATTGAGCTCTTCTTGTTCAGTTACTGTGCTAGTTTCTTTGCAAGGGATGAAAAGCATATCTTTCCTTCCACAATTAAGAGGGAAATGGACGCTTCTGAATGAATGCTTCAGATCGGTAAACTAGTCTCCTTTATGGATAAACATACTTCTGCTTTCAACCAACTGTCAGGTAGCCTCCCCTTCTCCAAATGTCTTTTATTAGTTTCAAAATTCTTTTGTTGAGTCTTGGTCAGTACTTGTACACCTTGTATGGTAAACCCTAGGGACCAAGGGTGCTGAGGCTGCAGTTTAATATCATTCATCTGCTTAAGTTTTATCTCTGACATGTCCAGAGATGTCTGATGCTTATCTGGCTCAGTGGTGTGAACAGAATCTGACAAATTTTCCTTTCCTGTATCTCATTGGGCTTTCTTAAGATGATCTAATACTTGGGATTTCCAGCTGTCAAATCTTCATGAACACTTATCCCACAGTAACCAAATGGATTTGAAAAGAATTTAATGTATTTCTGAGTCTTTATTGTTGTTTCTTCTTTTCGACCATTTATCAAAGCAATGTAAATTCTTCAATTTTTTCACCAGTTGGTTTCACCGGCTGCAATAGCTCAGGTGGTAGAGCGTCGGCTTGCGGATCGGGAGGTCGTGGGTTCGAACCCCGGCCGGGTCAAACCAAAGACTTCAAAGTTGGTAGTAGTGGCTTCCCTCCTAATGCTCGGGGCTAAGGGGACAGCATTACGCCTGATTCGTCAGTGTCAGTATAATGGACCGGCCAGGTTCAGTCCCTGGGCACCTCATAAGTGACCCTGTGCTATAATGATAGAAATGTCGCTGCGCAGTATCGGCAAAAATGCCGGCTAATCCAATCTAATCCAATCCAGTTGGTTTCTTAGTTTTTCTAAGCCCACTATTTCTTCTTCCGAGACCTCTTAAAATCTTGTTTGCTAGGTTCCTTAGTTATCATCAGGTCTTACAAATTTTCTGCTGCGTCTACTTGCTGTTGGCTGACTATGTTTCTCAAGTTCCAGCCCAAAATGACCCTTTTCAACATTGTACAGAAACATTTCTCAGTTATTTTGATCCAATTTTGACTCCCAGAATATTTCTTACAGTTACCTAATACTTAAACCCTATAACACGGACATGATTATGGTATTCACATATTACAATGAACCCTTATCATGCTACATTTTGGTGAAACAACATTCTGGCTCATGTATTACATACATATTACATGTTAAATTTTTTTGGTTAGACAAAAGCATAGAACGGCGCTATCTCGTTCATATTGTCCGTCAACCTCCTACTTAGAGAGCTCATCTAGACGCATGGCGTCCCAAAAATCGGCAGAATCGTTCTAGAAAAAATGTCCCAAGGCCTTACACCTATAGAATGGCCGCAACCTCAACTCCTTAACGATATAATCGGGTAAAAAAGTGTGGCGATTACACGAGTGAATACGGTATGTATCAATAGATAGTAAATTTCAAATAGCAAAGATCCTGATTAGACAGCTCCCAGCAATGATCTGGATGATTTGGATCAACACTGTTTTTACCACCTTTATAAATGAGCAACTAGCAGACTCAGAATTAAGATACTATTTGTTAACAGTATATAAGCTTGGCAACTGAAATAAGTCACTGAGGATAGGGTGTTAATGAAATTTGAGCCTGAGCAAATTCTAAATAAGAAATAATTCTGCAAGTGGGGCTAGGTTAAATAATTGCTTGAACAAAACAACAAGCAGTGCCTGGGTTGAAAAACAAAGCTACATGGAAAGTACACACACCAGTATGGGTCTACAAACCATAGCATTAAGAGACTGAGGAGTTAAACTAATGTTGATAAAGACAAAGTCCTTTTCTTATAGGGACATTATTGGCACTTCTTGTTGATGTTTGTAAATCTTGACAGGCAATGTGCACACAGCTTAGTGCAATACAATGTTGATGTAAGGAAGTCATGAAATGTAAAATACTGGGTGTCTGGTCATGACATGTTAGATTAACATTTTCAGTCTTTCTCAAACATAAATGGTAAATGTAGAGCACTGTCACATTTATGAGAATATATGCACATTACTCCTCGTCATAACTCCAATATATTCTGTGTGCATGCTATAACATCACATTTGAGCAAACCAATCCCCAACAAGAAATACAAGAATTAGAATGGAAGAAATGGTCAAAGAATTGGCTAAGACATGCATAGCAGGGGTGATGGCATTGTTTTCACAGTTAACTACATTTGGAGGTCACAATCTGACAGGCTGGGCTGTCTAGCACATGGTAAGCAGCTAATAAGATGGAAATGTCATTTTATAAAGCATTGTTGAAGAACACTGATAGCAATTTTGAGACATTCATAGAAGTGAAAAAATCCAGCAAATTTTGCGTATTTTAGTATTACGAGTAATTAACTTATTATATTGTTGTAATCAGTTCACCTACATGTGACAAGGTTAACCAGTTAACAGGTGCTATCTCTGATAATGAACAACCAACACTCAATAGTAATGATACTTTTTATATCCTTTTACCTTGAAATCTTACCAGTCTTCAACTGAATCTTGGTACCAGTTACACCATTGTCAAAGTCGGTGACTGTCTATTAAACAGGGGAAAATAGGAGTCCTGGTATATTATTATTATATTACATACTTGTTTACAATAGTCCAAAAGAACTTTTTTTGTAAGTGTAAACTATGTTCATATTTTTAGCACAAATAATTCTGTTGTTGTCTTTTTTTACTTTCTTTGTTTCAATATACAAATATGTGTATATGAATTGACATAAAAATATTAACATATTACAAAAGTTATGACATGTGTATTGGCCTCAGGCTGGTATGATTAACTCCACAACAACCATATCCAGAATGTTCACAGCAGGCAGTGATTTATTAGCACAATTAAAACTTCTCTCTGGAAACAAGTAATGATCCAAGTGTCTGACTGTGAATCAAGACTAATTTAATATTCCATCGACCAGAGTTATCTAGAAGCTTTCCTCTCCATTCAAGTGAACACAGCTTCCACCATCTGAGTCTTTCAGGAGGTGATCTACGTTATCCAGGAGGTTTCTTTCCTATTCATGTAAACACAGCTTCTGCAGTCTGAGTCCTACGGGAGCTTGCACAGCCAGGACATGAATGGAGAGTCTCATGAATAAATATGTCACAGTCAATACAGAAGACCTTTAAACACTTTCTGCACTGGTAAACCTGTTTAGAAGAAGAAGTTGAGATGTATTTCTTATAACTTTCTTGTATGCACAAAAGTAATTGTGTTTTTGAAAATCATTTGTTTTTTTATTTACTATTATTTTCATCTGATAAAGCACAAATAATCAGGCCGATGCCAGTTTCTACTGATAGCTACCTTACAAGATCTACATACATACATGTAGTTGCAACTGGTTAGTATAAAACTTAAAAAGGCACACATCACTGACATGGGATGCAGAGGTAAAATGATCCCTGTGTATGTATTGATTTACTTGGCCTAATAACTAATACCTAATTTTGGTATAACATGAAACACAAATCTTTCTCTTTAATCTTATTGATGCTTTTTTCTTACACAAAAAGTTGGAATCAACGTTTTAAGCACAGAAGAAGATAACATACAGACTAGTCAAACTTACACTTTGATCTTGTATTTGAATTTGACAAGCAAAACAATATCTGAAACAAAAGAATAAAATAAAGTTACAAATATCTGGATATTTTTATATAATGCTCAATAATCAAAAATTTGTCCTATCTTCTATGTTTTCAAAACAAGATTAAAAGTGATTTTTACCAATTTGTTTCTTGTAAGTTTTTTACTGTAAATTACTAACCTAACACTTTTAAACGTACACTGAGAAAAACTTCAAATTTTATTAAAAAGTTAATGACGCAGCAGTGGTTTTCTTGGCAGACTTTGCAGTGTGTTATGATAAATCTGAGGACTGACACTTTTCATACATTGCAACAAATGCATATCTGCCCATAGATTCATCAAAATATGTCAAAAAGCTAAAAAAAACAACCCTTTAAATTGACAAAATCAAAGGAAATGTAGCAATTTTTTAATGTATACACAGTGAAATTTAATCAACAACCAGTCTTATTTATTTTTGGGGTTCATATTTCACTAACAATTTTTTAGTGCATTATGTTTTATAACAATGATTTATATAAGCAAGACAAGCCAATGATTTCATACAGGGTTTGTCCTGGATCAAACTCTGTCACAGCCATTTCCCTTGAGGTATCTAGTGGAAACAGGTGATGGTAGGATCGTGCAAGGTGTGGAGCTGAGACTAGTGTTAGACCTACAAAATATAAAGATTGATAAAGAAGGTCAGCATGTACAATTTTATTAATATTTCAACATGAACAAATATGCTATTCACAGTAACATTTGTTTGGCCAATTTATCAATTTGACAGTGCCTTAGAAGAACAAATTGTTACTACCATTTTGTAAAAGGAAACATACATTGAAAAAAGATATATATTGATAAGTTGATGGAAATTTACATTTGACAAAATGTTTATCACATCTTTCATTTTTACCTAAAACATACTAATCATTGACCTATACTCACTACAATCTATGCATTTGACAATTCATATATCATAAATCACACACTGAAAAGACACACAGTCTTTCATTTTTGTCTTATACATAGTATATTTTGGTCGGTACTTACCACAAGCTTTACATTCAACAGGCAGTTCGCAGTATTTGCTCTTACACTGGGGACAAAAATACCCTGTTGTGCTAAAACCTTCCACAGTCTTGCTGTCCAGGTGACTGTAAGGTTAAGGTCATACACATTAAGTTTTACTGCAGGGATATTCCTAAACATTTTACAACATGGAAGATATAACAATTTTTAAATAGTAAAAAAACATCAAGGCCATTCAACTTTCTTCATGAATTTTCACATAATTTCTGTAATTATATAAAGGTAATGTAAGGCCAAACTTATATTCCTCAAATTATGAAGTCATCAACATTGAAATAATTTTAAATTTGACAGGAGGTCAAGGTCATACTATAACTTCATAAATATCAAAATTTTTGAGAAAAAAAAAAAAAGTGATGAAACACCAGGGTGTTACAATTTTACCTTTTTTAAAAACTTCTTAATGGTCAAGTTAATAAAGCTTTACCCCTTATTACTTCTGACACAAGAATAAAATCCCACCTCATAAGTAAGTCACATCAAATGTTATAACTACTGTCCCATTTATATAAGCCATAGGATGTAAACCTTTCATGACCTGATATCTAAGAGGAAGGGTACAGAATGTGTAGTAAATCTGTTGAAATTCACTAAGACTGCATCATAAAATGACCACTTTACCATAAACATTCACATCGCTAACACTGCATCATAAAGTGACCACTTTACCATAAACAGTCACATCACTAAGACTGCATTATGAAGTGACCAACTTATCATAAACATTCACATCGTTAACACTGCATCATGAAATGACCACTTTACCATTTACATTCACATCAATAACACTGCATCATGGAATGACCACTTTACATGTACCATAAACATTCACATCGCTAACACTGCATCATGGAATGACCACTTTACCATAAACATTCACATCGCTAACACTGCATCATGAAATGACCACTTTACCATTTACATTCACATCGCTAACACTGCATTATGAAATGACCACTTTACCATAAACATTCACATCGTTAACATTGCATCATGGAATGACCACTTTACCATTTACATTCACATCGCAAAAAATTCTCCACATAAAGATGAATATGCAAAAGATTATTTTCTGGCATGGTATTAATATATTAATACATAGAGCAATTATTTTTTTTCCAAAAAGGATTCTACATACTGCTTCGATAAGATACATACCACATACACATGGACGGTTTATCTGCTGATTTGTCACCCCCAAGATGATGATGGGGAAAACCCATGCGTATTAAGGAAGACTCAGAGTTCAGCTGTAGAGGTAATTAAACAATGTTAATTATGACTAATATTTTGTCACAATGAGTCCAGCCTTCTCTCAAGCAAGACTTACTTAACATTCCTTAAAATCGATCTAAGCATTAGCTTAATTATCAAACTTCAAATAGATAAATAAGCATTATAAATAAAAAGCAAATCAGCAGGACTATAATGGGGTGCCACAGTGGCCAAGCTGTTAGAGCTGCCAACTAGAAACTCCTCAGCCCGTCACGGTATGCGTCTAGATTCCCAGTAAGGCAAAAACTTTTATGTCTTCCACGTGACCCAAGCACCAATAGTTCTACTCAGACTTATATCTGGCATTTTTCTGCACAAGTAATTGGCTGAAAGTCACCAATATGACAATAAATATGTTAAACATGTATGCAAAACAAACAATGTGAAAGTAGTCTTGGATCAATTAAGACAAACAGGCATAAGAACATTATTAAGAGTAAATATTACAAACCCTATGACCTTAAAGTATTCAAATTGGTCATTTGTAGATCATGCATGAGTCAGTTATAAGTGTTAATAACCTCGGAAAACAAACACTGATCTGAGTACGTAAAACAGTCAATGTGCTAAAAAAAAAGACAAAACATTAACAAATTTGGACTAAAGCAGTCCTTAATACACCCATTTTAGCATCCTTAAAAGAGAACATTTTTGTGCATTTAATATGTTGATATCTGAAAACATCTCTGATAAAAACAACATTTGTAAAGGTTAAAAGTCAAGATGTCAGGCAGAATGAAATAGTTTGATGTTTGAATGTAGACAAACAAATGCTAAAATGTTTACATTGTTACTGACGCTATTCTTGAATGCTGCAGGTATTCTTTTAACAAACAAGTTAAGTCTTCAGTTTTAACCAATACTGAATTTTGCAGACTTAGGTATTGCTATATTGACTTCAGTCAAAATCAAACTATCCATGTCCTTGAAACTGTATATTGAAACTATTACATGTATCAAACCACCCTTTAGATATGCACAGCTTTCTGAGTTGCTGTGTATATAACCAATACCTAGTCAACTCTTTACCTGATTGGTTACGGTATTGTTCTCATTCAGTTGGCCGGGATTCAAAATCAGTCAATCATGTTTTTCAAGCTATGCATTGTTATGCAGGCTGTCATAGAAAAAAGTGTTTTCTTTGAAAAAAATATGATCTAAATACTTGATAATCAAAACAATTACACTTACAAGAGCCGGGGGTGGACTAGTATGTTGGTTTAACAAATCTTTGTAATGTACATCATCCAGGATAACATTGTAGGTCCCTAAAATGTACAAAAATATTGTTAGCACACTGACAATGAAAATATAGCCATTATAATGGTGCAGAATTTTTTCTCAAAAATGGGAAAATAACCAATACCTTGAAAATTAGAACAAAACAACACATCAACAATAGATTGCTCTATGGCATTTTTCAAATCTCTTCCACATTAAAGAATATGAAATAGGAGTTTAAATATGATCACTGTAATGCATTAAAACTATTCACACTGCATCAACTAAGAACCTGCATCAGTTGCAATTAAAGTCTTTCAATAACAGGAGAGCTCACTGAGCTATTTTCAGATTAACCTTCAAATGAATTAAGACTCCAAGGTGTGTTCCTAGGATATTGTCAACCAGTTAGAAAGTACTTTTTAGCTTCTTATCTCGTGAGGCATTGAACTCACAAAAGTGAGCACGTAGGAAATATCTAGTTGATGACTCCAAGTATATTGACATTTTCACTTTGAAATAAATTAGCTTCTCATTATTTATGTTATAAACTTTGGTTTTGTTTCGGTAAATACATCACAGCGACATAGTTACAGCTGTTATAGTAAAGTCCCAACAAATTTTGTGAAAGAATACCACAGACAAATGTCTAAGAAGAACAACTAGCACACGGCAGCCAAGCTAGAGGACCTTACATTTACACTTACCATTAGTATCTGTACAGAGTTTCTTGCAGATTCGTACCTCAGCTGCCAGACCTATGATTGAACACCTTACATGGTTCTCCTTCAGACTCTTTAAACAGAGATGATAAACTTACACAGCTAATCAAAGAGATCTAGAACAATGTTGTAAGTCATATAGAGAACATCCAACAAATATTTCTTAACTGAATAATTAAAAATTTAATCATGGCCAATTTCTATTACTGGACTCCCAATCCAGTAGTTGGAATGCTATGTGTAAGAGGGCAGAAAAAAAAGTCATAGAGATACATTCTAGCATGCATGATGCAATATGTTGACATGATAGGGAGATAATGTGCTCAATCTATCAGCAAGGCTTATACATTTTTTCATCATGACTTCCCAGAAGCACCTTCTATTATCTTATATTTATTGGCTTCACCATTTCAGCTTTAAAGTTCCCTTTCATATCGTGCAAACATTATAATAATCATTTTCAGCTAAAAATATAGTTTATTTTTATATAAAGTACACACCAATACAAACATAGTTATTATGAGGAGATCCAACTATTATTGGAGGAGAAAACTTCAGACAAATGTCTGGGTAAAATATTAGCACAGCACAGGACAGGTCAGCTAGAAAAAACAAGTTTTTGGTCCAACCAAGACTCACACTTCTGCAGTGGGAGGCTGAGGACTTACAAGTAAATGGATCTAATAGCCCCACCTGAGGTGTGGTGCCTTCCATCAACCACCAAGTCTTGAATACAAGAAGAAATGCAGGAATATTGCAAAACTACATCCTGAATGTATAACTCCTAATTATTGTACTTATATGCTTTTAATTCTGCCCAGTTATTTGTATTTAATGTATGCATATATTTTTGTGTTTGTATATTTATAAAGGTTTCCTTCACCTTTAATAGCTGGACCATAAATGCTTTGTTAAGAGGCAAGTTAAAGACAAAACAGATATATAATATTTTGTTATGTAATATCCTTTAACAAGGGACTTTTTTTATTACTTAGTAAGTTTTGACTGATGCACACAGTCTTTGTCAGCTTGTTAACATGCATTCACTAGGTGTCACACGAATAAACAAAGTCATAGCTGATTAAGCTGTGTGAAACAGTCAAAATATACCAAGTAAGAAAATATGTTCTGTGTCAAGGATGTTACAAAACAAAATGTACAATCCAGTACAAGAAATCAACATACACTGTTAGATATATAATATGTACACACACCTTGGACAGTTCCAGAATATCCCCTGGATCACAGGTGGTGAGACTTCCAAATATGGTCACAACCTCCCTACTGGCATGGCTTGGCATGTGTCTGAAAGAAAACAGAGCTCAAATAAGACCAGATAAAAAAAATAATTTTTTGTTTACTTTATATCATGAAACACAAGCTGTTGAGTACCGTGCTTTCTCACTTATAAGACTATTCGTTTATAAGACGGGCCCCCAACTTCACTTGGGAAATTGCCAGTTTCTGCTCCGACCCTCTTATAAGACGAGACAAAAAAATGGAACAGGAACATTGACCAGTCATGCTGTCTAAGAAAGGTTAATTCGTAAACAGTGACTATAGTTTTCACACATTGCGGGATGTATCTAGTCTCAGCTGCATGAACATCCTGAAATTATTAATTTTCCATAAAACATGTATAGTAAGTGTAACCTGTGTTTGTCATTTTATCAGTTAGTTATTCGTCTAGTATGATAAATACCACTTACAACTGAGATTGATAGCACATGCTGTCTACCTTGATATGATAATGTTGACTGAGGCATACACCTCGTTCAATATTACCAAAGTCAGGAAGAAATATGGCATAATCACCCTTCTTGGAATGTGATATATAATATTGCCCTCTGACAAGTACTTGGCTCTATGACACTTTCACTCATGCATATTTAAAGATGGAAAAGTGAAGTTTTTGCAATCTAAATACATGCTCTTTAAGAATCAAAAGCAATACAAGCATGTATTATATCAGATAATGTAGACCAATAAATTAGTAACAATTTTTTCAGTTAACCTTAATGTCTGAAGGGCTAGCTCCAGGGCATTCTGTAATGAAGGTTCCCCGATACACCCTCTCTCCTTCAACTTCTGAACTGCAGCAATGTGGCGACGAGGGTTACCTGGTGTATATAAATGATGATAATAATTATTTATATAATAGACTTTTTCCTGTCATTTCACAGGGTCTTATTAAGGTCTTTATTCCCACTTCAAAAATCCAATATTTCATTCACTTTTAAAAAAATGCTGCAAATGAGTCTTCAAAACATAAAAAAAGACAGGTTGAAAAATTGTACATTACAGTAAATGAGCATGCAAGATTACCAGTGCAGATAACTGTTGCTATTATTGTTGTGATGTATTAAGGTTCCGTTACTTTTTTATAACCAATAATTTTATTAGCTTTGTTTCTAAGACAGAGAGAAAATGCCCAGAAGCAACAGCCACAGCTTTGGCCATTGTGAAACTTATAACTTACTAATAGTGGGCAAACACCTCAAAAATATGGACACTTTAAAAATCCACAATCCACGAGGGTTTCAATATACAGCAGTGAAAGAAGTGACTATCATATCGATAAGTCAATTACAGGACCTGCTTGCCATGGTGCAACCTATTTTTTTCGAAATCTTTGTTTTAAAGCAATTTATTTTTACATAAACATAACATAAACTTTACCAAAGCCTCAATTAAGAACATGTATAATTGTGAAATATTAAAATAAGGACAAACATATCTGGTTATGGTTAACAGATTGTCATTAAATTAAATTGAAGAGCTAATGCATGTGGCTAATTAAAGACTGGGAATGCTAAGTGTTAACAATTGCACCAAAACAAAATATGCCTTATTAAATACTTTTAAGAGCTTAAAGTTAAGATTTAAAGACAGAAAACAATTTTATTTACCTCCAAGCTCAGTGACCTTTTCTGCTCGTTTATTTTTTGTGACGATGATTCCAAGTTGACTGATCGGGTTCTGGTCAAAATACTCTTCAATGAAGTGTTCTAGGAGCTGGTGAAGAGAAAACAAGTAAAATGAGACTTACACTAATCAACTTTTAACAACTTAGGTTTTCTGCAAAATGATGTCGTAAGAAGTATTTGCCCACTTGCAGAAACATTTCTCAGATGAGAATTGCACAAGTTAAAATAAAGACTAAAAAACTTCTAACTTATACATAATGTTGCTTTATTTTTATATACAATCAACTTGGAAAGCTTGAGTAAAATCTCAAGTAAGAAATGATTGAGCATGTGTGCCTGATCTTTTCAAGTCTCCAATTAAAACAAGACGTTTTCTCAACCCATACTAATGTACAAGCCAAAATGCAACTTTGGCATATTCCCTCATAAAGCCTTTCTAGAAAAGCATGTCATTATATGTTTAACATGCATTTGTGAAGGATTTGACTTGGCTATTGCTGTGTAATGAGAAGTCACTTAAAAAAAAAATCAAGAGGCCTACGGGTCCCAACTGTGGTGGGTACAACAACTGTGATCCACAAGAGTTGCAGCCCATAGTATTTTTTTTTTTCATTGGAGGAAGGTGATACCAGCATTAGATATAATGGGAACCCAATCATATCATCTGATTACAGGTGAAATAATCTCCTTTGATATCTGGCACCTCTATGATTGCTTACAACAATGCCTCTCTTCAGCAGAAATGGCTGAACCTGAACCTGTGCATTGTTCACTTTACCAACTTCCATTATTGTTTTTATTGGGTAACAAAATACTAATCAGTCAATTTTGTACACATTGGTTGACCTTTAACATGATTAAAACAACCTTAGATGCTAGAAACTTCAAAGAAGTTGCTGAAGGTTTATGTTTGATTTTCAGTGAATAGTAGTTTTTAAGTTATTGCAAAATGAATTCTTCATTATTATGTATGGTATTGATTTCAAAAAAATATACTAGTCATTTATGTGAATACCCCAAAAAAATCTAACTACAGCTGCATTTAAATTTAGATTCTGAGAATCAGACCAAAAAAAATCTCGAGCAACGTGTCCAATGTCATCAACTATATTTGCATTGTACCTTTCAAAATGGATTTTATCTTTGCATATTGGAAAGCACACAATGGTTTTACATCAGTCAAGATAATCATCATGATAAAAATATAGTTAGATTTATACACATAAATTTAACTCATATATATACAATCATTTAATAAATCAAGAATTAATAAACATAAAAATTAATACTTATTTAAAAAGGCCATGACATGCTTTCTATTTCCAAGAATAACACAAAAAAGAGCAAGCTCTTATTTCCATTGTGGTCATCAGAATGGCAATAAATACATGGATACAAAATATTAGGCAAAGAAAGTCAGTAACAGCCTTTACCTTGAGTGTGCAGACCAGTCTGGTGGGTTTTAAATCTTGATCATCCATCGCAGCCGACATATCAATAATGATGAACATGTGTCTCATCTGCAAACAGCAGATTGATGACAAAAAAAGCACAAAACAGTTAATTTTTTCTCTCCATGTCATATTAACATGGATCCACAAAATGAGACAATAATCAATTCTTGTTTGTTTTTGGCTTGTGATGGGGTGTAATCTCATCAATAATTGTTTAGCTTTCAAGATACAATTTACATCTGAAGCAAATCTTATGATGTCTTAATTGTGATTGCATATGACCATCTGACATGATACCAAACGGACATTGTATCCTGATATTTGGCCAACCAGCTGTGACCCTACTCTTATTAACTGAACCTAAGACTTTCCTACCTGGAGTCAATGCTCAACCAGTGCAGCTCTATTTGATTCTTAAGATTCAAATGTCAAACATATATCAATCATCTAATGATGATATGAAAGTACAGAAAAATGATAAAAATATATGAATGAAATATAAATGAGCATACCATTCCTAAACGAACATTGACCACTTTCTCAAGAAGCTTCCGTCGCTTTGCCTTATGGAGCATGTCATCAATGCTCGGCTGCAAAGCACCATCTTCATTTTCCTGAAGGTGCTCCCTTAGATAAAAAAAAAGATTTTAATTATTTATCACAAATAAATTTGATTCACATTAGCCTTTTCTTCTCAGTGTTTTGGTCTCTTCCTCAAGCAATGACTTTTTGACCCCAAATTTGGTTGAAGTTTCTGTTCTAAGCTTTTATTCTTTGAATATATAAATTGTTTAAGTTTGTCACCACGCTTGCATCTAATGCTATAGAAATGATATTTATATTTAAAATGAGATACTACATTACAGTATGGATATTTTTAATTTGAATGTAAAACAACATGTGAACTTGAGTAAAAAAATACAAATTTTATGTAAGTATTACCTCTTAAAGCATTTAAAAAATAAAAAAGTGCTAAAATAACACAGAGCTCATTTTAATTTATAAATGTATGTTAAGTTATTTTGCTATTCAATATTTATATTAAACTTTTGGATAAAACTAGAAGACATGTTCCATCAGTATCCTGTTAAGTGTTTGTGTACCAATATGCTGTATAGGAGAGGCAGGGATAAGAGTTAGGGAGAATCTCATTGAGCAAGGATACAGAAACGTAGCAGTTTCACCAATAGTTTTTCATTTAAGTTAGAGTACACATATAACTAGGGAAAATATCAATAATCACATATTTAAAATTGGTTCCGTATTTTATTAGAGTGAGAAGCTTTTAACATCCACAAACATAGCACTAATTGAAATGTAGCATATGTATTTAGAATACAATCACATATTATAAATTAAAACTGTACATTAAAAAATATAATAGTGTGTGCTTTTGTAGAAAACAAACATCTGACCATGCAAAAATAATGTGGCATAGGTGAGATGTTGACAATAAATTTGACACAACAATTGTGGCCATGGAAGTGTAATGCATGTTACTCTAAGGTGTAAATAACCAACTGACAATAAACATAATTGGTAAAACTATTAACTACTGACAGGGTCTGGGGACCTGTAGAGGATATAAGCACAAGCTTTCTTTGTTCTACCTACATTCATATATATATATATATATATATATATATATATATATATATATATATATATACCTATATATTTTTCATATTTTTTTTATTAAACAGTGAACAAAGTTTTCTAAGACATGCTGCTTTAATTGTACAACCCAGCCACTTCTTATAAACATATTTGCATATTAGAGATGTAAATGCATCAAAAACTACTGTAACATAGAAAGAAAAATGTGCAGACAGTCTAGGTATCAAACCTGGGACCCTTTGCTAATGGGGTAAATGTTCTACCTACAGAGCTAACTGAACTGCTTACACATTCTCTTCCTATCAACCTATTTTACTAATATTATCCAGTTACTTTAATAAATGAATAATGACTTGTCTGTGGTAACTGTATTTAGTACTGTACATCCAATTCTTCTAACATAATATTTTCAAAAAGAGTTACAAAATTGATATTTATGATCTATATACATACCATGTCTTTTCGTATTCAGTCTCCCAACGATAGCCCTTTTCATCATCATCTGCCATTTCCTTCTTTATTTGTAAATAATGTGTTTTTACAAAAGTATATTCTTTCACCGGCAATGCTGTAGTTAACAGAGTAGCTTCCCTTGTGTGCTAGGTAAGAGTACACTAGGCTTTACCAAAGCTACCGCATTTTCGAAAATAAAACAAAAATGGAAAAACATAACACCTTTATTTTGTATATATAAAGTATAGAAATACTTTTAAATGCGTCCGACAATGTTGTTTAGTTGTTATTAACATTAATCGGCTTAAGTTAGGTATAAATTTAGTACAGTCTGTTCACCACATTTTCATTCGGAATACTTTGGTATTTTCGAGCAAAATTGATTAAGGCAAGAGTAAAAAAAAGTGACATTTCGAACGTGAAACAAATGTCGAATAATTAACAAGTAGCATGGTTTAGAAGATATTGACTTCGAAAGAAAGATGCTCAGAATTATTTCTGGACGATTCGGGTAAAGACTATATTTCTACCTAATCTGTCGCAACTTACTGTGACCTTTCAAGGCCGGCATGATTGATATTGCAAATTAAATTATTATTAGCCAAACAATACTTGCAGTTGAATTGTTTTGTGTGTTGGTTAAAGAACTAACTGAATAAGCTTTAAACCAGTCTCTAGATTACTTAGGTAGGCTTTATTGACAATGTGTCTCAGAAATACTTCTGCAGTAATTAAGGTCAATGGCTGTTTTTGATCCAGTTTCTTTTTCTTGTAGTAAGCATTGTGATCAGGAACTGCAGTGAAAATGTCTTTGAGCATTACAAGATGTATATTGAAATATTACAGTGCCTTTCTTTTGGCTCAACAAGTGCCCAGGGCCACTTTAAATTTGAATACATATGAACTTTTTCTGAGGCCAAATTGTGAGATTTTCACCTCCAAATTGGGAGATTTGTTATTTTCGAATTACCCTCATTCCGGACCATCTGCATTCCAGACCTGCATTCCGGACCATCATTCCGGACCATCATTCCGGACCATAGTATAATCATCCCAGACTACTTTGGTCATCATTCCGGACCATGTAATAATACTAGTATAATTATTCCGGACCATAATTATTTTATTTATTTATGAAATATGTATCATGAACTTAGGAAAGAAGTATAGATAGATCTGAGATTTAAAATGTATATAACCTAGGTCATTGAAAAACTGCTGTTTAACGTTTTATTGGCGTAAAAATTCTTTAAAACACCTGTCCTTAATAAAATCTATTATTTGTTTTAGCGGTTAGGTCAGTTTATAATTATGTATATTGATTTGGACAAAATGTTTTGTTTATTTTGACATGAAAATGGCATCCAAAAATCGTGTCAGTAAATCAAATAACACCTCATTTGTATATGGCTTTTTTTCTTACTTGTGGACCCAAATCTTTTTTTTAATTACAAACATATCCTCTTAAAAGTATAACATTCTGAATATTCAGGAATCCCAACAATACACATGAGGTAAGAAATTGACACATAATATACCGACACAATACACTAATCAGCAACCGACAGTAATAAAAAGAGGTGTGAACAACCGCCGAGTGTTACTGATAAAAGTGTGCTGCCAACAGCCTGTGTTTATTTTGCATAATGTGTTCTTTGATTTATGACTACGATTATTGGATGCCATTTCTATGTCACAATAGACAAAACATTTTGTTAGCCTATATATTATGTCCAAATTGCTGAAACAAACAATATGTTTTGTTAAGGACAGGTGTTTTAAACCTTAAGTTTCAAATAATTTTTACACCAATAAAAAAGGGTTTTGCAACGACCTAGGAAATATAAGTTTTCATCTAGATTTCTTTCCTAAGTTCTGATAATTATTTCATAAATAAGATAAATATGGTCCAGAATGATTATTATATACTGACGATCAAACTGGTCCAAGATGATTATAACATGGTCCAGAATGCAGATGGAAACACAGTTATTTTCACATACCGATAACC
Source organism: Sinonovacula constricta (assembly GCA_007844125.1). Taxonomy (NCBI): domain Eukaryota; kingdom Metazoa; phylum Mollusca; class Bivalvia; order Cardiida; family Solecurtidae; genus Sinonovacula; species Sinonovacula constricta. The sequence goes on along the minus strand of CM017566.1, from coordinate 26,238,676 downwards.
AAAGAAGGTCCCGGGTTCGATCCTGGGCCGCGACATACCAAAGTCATTAAAAATTGTAGTGGTATAGCTCCCTTGCTAACGCTCAAGCAAATATAAAGGTAGTTCCACGACTGGTTGGCCCGATGTTAGGATAATGTGACTGGGTGTGGTATCATGCCAGGTGTTCACGGCATGCTATACACAGTGAAGGCAGCACTATATCTGCTTCAAGTGGACACCGTCTCCAGATAACTGCAATACTGTTGGTGGGACAATAAACCCAATAAACAAACAAAACTTTTTTCTTTGAAGTTTACTTTTATTTTGCTTATTCAGGGATTATCCTAGGTCATATTTTTAATGAGAGTTTTTCTCCCATTCACAAAAAAATGATGGGATTTTTCTGATTTTGTTGGGAGAAATTTCCCATTCATCAAATAATAACGAGATTTTTAATCATGATCTCAAAATTTATTCCTTCTCAGATTAAATCTCTTAAAGATTAAGAAAACATTCAAATACAGAAGGAAGAGAACAGATATGCTCCAAACATACAAAATTATCAACAATTATGATAAAATAAATAAAGAAAAATTAATGTAACTGATGTTCCCACCATATAATAGTAGCTTAAATAAACATTAGGCAAGTGACAGCAAATTTGAAGCAAAATGTTTAGGAACACAATTATCTTCTGGATTTTGCAGACTTCCATATTTTAGTGCCCCTTTAAAATCAAAGTCTTGCAGTTTTGATCCCTGTTCGAAAACAAGTTTTGGTTTGTTTGGCGACGATGGAACTTCAGTTTTGTTATTGTTAACTTCAGCAGAAGATTCTATAAACGAAAGCATAGACGTCTGCTTTTTTCCGGGCGACGCCATTTTCATCACGATAGAGAAGCGCTTATAAAACAACGTAAATTGAATTCTAGACGATCGTAAGCGTCCAGATGATATAAATTGAGGCATGAGACCATTAAATTGATCACGATAAAGAAACGCTTATTAAACAATATTTGTGGATTCTAGACGATCATAAGCGTCCAGATGACATCGATTGAGGCATGAGACCAGTAAATCCGCGTACCTTCATTTGGCTGGATGCAGCGTGATATTTTCTCTCATTTAAGAATTTTCATTGCGATTTTTGCCATTTTAATGCGAGAAATCGCTGAAATCGCGCCCTTTGAATACCCCTGCTTATTAGGTACCAATAATCCCTCAATTGATATAAAAACAACTTCAAAATGAATGAATTAGTTATTCACTGTATCTTATCCTTAAATCACTTTTATCATAAACATTTCTTTTTGTAAACTTTTTTAAATACCTTTTACTGCCTTATAGATGGTTATCAAATTTTGCCAGGATGCATGCGCACCTGTTTGTCTGCCATCTTTGTTGTAAGGAGAATCAACGCATCCGTTCAATGAAAGCGCACGTTTTTTAAATTAAGAAATATTCTGCTTATTTACTTATCCCAAATAAACTAAAAAGCTACCAACAGTATCAATAATTTCCATCATGTCAATTTTATACAAAATATTGCCATCTTTGACATAAAAACATATATGTGCCCCTAATGGTGTGATGCATGATGCACAAAATTGACCTCCAGATATTTGAATTTGACCCTTGAACATTTTGACTCAGGAGCCAATGACCTTTGAAGTTTAGAAGCTATCGAATGCTGTAGATGTGGTTGTAATTCAGTATCCGACAGTTTGCTAATATTGTACCTATTGCATTGGAAGTGAGCTGAATTGGACTATGCCAAACTAGTCCAGATTCTCGTGTGGACCCATACCTCTATATATTTTATAATTTATTTAAATTTCAAATTTATTCATGCAATAGCAGTTTGAATACATTTAAATAAATTCCTTATGGCTAAATTAACTTGAAGATTTTTCCCTTCTCTCATTGTAAAGACATAACAATCTTTCAAGTACAGCACGTTACAAGTGTTCAGTGAAGATTTTTTAATTAGTTACACTTTGTGGTTAAAAAGAACATCTTTGTTTTCAAGCAAAAAGGAAAAGGCAACTGCAGACTATTCTTTGTTTGGGTTATTTTAAATTTCAAATACCATTTATTTCCTATCAATGTTTAAAAGCTCTCAGTGTCAAGCTTCATTTTTTTTTTCAGGCCAAATTGTGACCTTTGCATAAAAAAGCTAGTTCAAAAACCATGTCAACAAGCAAGGTCTTCTACCAATATTCTGGCTTCCAGAGATGTTGTACCAGCCAGAAATTATGCTGCAAGTTCATCATTTTTACAAACTTACATCCATCAAACTGATATCATTCTAATTAGGCAATTAAGACACCGTGATTACTATATTAGAAGTCTTGCTGTGTGTGTGCCACGTACAAGACAAATTGGTGATGGATTATTGGACATACAACAAGCATCTGGACAGCAACAGTACAGACATGGATCATCTGGAGCTTTCTTTGGTGCTGCAAGACGTTTTCTACGCATTCGATACCTGCTCCTAACAGGAGCGGTAGGAGGAGGGGTAGCAGCAAATCAGGTATGAAGTCTCATTATTTTCTGTTTTCTTCTAAGTTAAATTGTTTATTTTAAAAACAAGATGAAGAAGATGCTGTATGCTGCATTCCTCCTCTAAACTCTTAATTGCATCTACTCATTAGAATTGTCTATGACTATTTTAATGGAGTCCTGCTGTATGAGGTCTGGATAAGCCCTGTCTGATATATTTGAAGTAAGGATGTCAATGAGCACTAAAACTTTTCCGATCGAGTACTTGCTCATTTTCTTTTTCTTATGTTTTTCTTATTCCATTTAAACTAGATTTTCATGAGTGAAATATTTTATCATCAAATACGATTATATTCCTTGCATTGAATAAACTTGTTTCATTCATGTTCAACACTTGAGTATAATTTAAAACTTTACTGTCAGCGTAATATTGTAATGTAAAAATGTGTTTCCAACTTTGAGATCTATATACCTATGGAGCAATATAGTCGTCTGGAGGCATCTTGGTTTAAACAACATTGCATTTCCATTTGGATAAAGATAAGTTAAAAAAAATAAACCAAAGGTTGTTGAAATTTTTAAAATGTGAAATTAAATACATATTGTCATACACATATTGTATAAAAAACATTTAAGTTATAAAATATTTATTTTTAATATATGTTGAAACATTATCGTATATAAACTATATTGTTGTCATTTTACATTAACTTCCACTGCAACGAAACTAAAGCATGATGGTCTCTTCTTCCAGACCAGTATGACGCACATTTAGATTAACAAACATTCAGTTGAGGTGGTCGCCTTTGGCTAAGTCATACAATTTTGGAAACCTGTTCTTATATATTAGTAGTTTAAGTTAGAGTTTGTAATCGAAATGGTTGTGAAGTAACAGTAGAACAAGCAGTTGAAGAAAACAAAAGAAACTTGATTTTTTAATGTAAATAGTCTATAATAAAAATTAATATTACTTTTATTCTGAACAAGAAAATAGTAAAGCATACTAGTTGTTTATTGTAGGATAATATTGACCTGCATTGAATACATTTCACAGACTTTGTGTCAAAAAGGACCTTTAAATGATTCCACACAATTGACTGCATTGTTTTCTAGGATCAGACAAATCGGGTTAATGTTGTGTGGTGTAGCTGTAAAATGCCAATAAAGAAACAGTTGCCAAATGCATGAGCCAATCAGAACCATTTTTGGGCAGTTCTGAGACATACCAATCAATGTTTAATTTACATATCACAAACTGTGCAAGAGAGTGGCAAGTAATAAGTTGATAAGAACTAATTAATGAACTAATCCTAGGGTTTATTAATTGACATACATTTGGGTGCTAGCTGGGATAGGCTATTGAACATCCGCAATAGATAAGACCATCAGGTGTTAGTGAGTAACTAGGTCATGCAACTGGCAGTAATTAGCTAGTGTCCAGTTTAGCAAGAAGAATGTGTTTAATTGGATTTTTTTTCTTTTTCAGGTTATTTGTTATCAATTCAATTTAAATATATGCCATCTCTTTTACAGAGTATTTGAAAAGTGATTTTAATACTTGATTATAATCCTTTGATTCAGGGTTGTCACTAGAAATATTTTGAGCAGGCTCAATTAACTTTTGAGGAGGCTAGGCTATGCGAGCGCCGAAGGTGCGAAGCTTTGCTAGGGGACTCCGGGGGCATGCTCTTGACTGATTTTCATTTTTTTTTTTAAATTTGAGGCGGCCCGATTTTCATTTGAGGCGGACAAATCGGCCGCCAGCCGCCTCCTAATGACAACCCTGTGATTGAATACTCCAGTTATCTAGTAATTGTTGACATCCCTAATCTGTAGAAGAGATACTGTAACAACATACCAGATCGACGTCCTTTATCAGGAGCTCTGTAAATGTTGAGGCATTATGGCTGACAACTTTCAATCCTCATTCAAAGAGAAAGAAATCTGTACCGGTATACTCTTGTAAAGAATGAATCTTTTTTAACAAGATGTAATAAGTGTTTTAAAACTTTCTAATATAATACAAATACCCATTTTTGTAACTCTTTTTTAACTGTCATACAGACATTTGAGAAATGGAAGAAGTATGTACCTGATCTAGAATGGATGAAGGAATATCTCCCTAAAGACTTTGACTTGGAGAAAATGGCAGAACCATTCGACAAAGCACGGACATTAGTGAGAGCCATCACAAACACCGAAAAGGTAGTTCAAGTTTTCAGTTTACATGTATTAGGTTCTGTTTGTAATTATTCATGTATTTCTTTAGAGCATTAAATTTCTTTAACATTTTATTTGTCCTAAAATAAGGCACTGAAAAAAGTGAAATTTTATTGGATATATTGATGACAAACTTATTTAAATTTTTACAAGCTTGAATAGAAGTACAATTATCACATTCTTCAGTTACAATGTACTGATTTTCCTTTTTTCATCTCACAAAAAGTGGTCAAAATTCCTATATTTTAACATGCATAACTGTTTTAAACAAAAGTAATTTTCCTCTAGCCTTAAGTCGTGTGTGTGCTCAAATTAATTTGTCATATCTGTTCACAGCGAGTCACATGTCTTGTGTAATTCTACACCTTTTGCAGCAATGGGTAAAGGAAAAGTTGGCCCAGTTTAAATCCTGGACTGAGAGGCTAGAGGAAGAGACTGACAAAGATTTCTTCACCTCCATTGTGACAGAAGGTAAACTTTAAGTGATATTTATTTTGTAAATTAACAATGTGCTGTCTTAAATAACTCTTTCATTAATCTGAGATTACTGTTAACAGGGGTGGCTGTATACAATAAATAAGAGAGCTCTACCAATGTAACTCCTTGGCTCCTTAGTGTTAAGGTTAGAGTTCTAAATAGGATGTAAAACTTTCATGTAGCGGTCTTCATGCTGACCTTCAGGGAGATCAGTGGTTCTACCTAGATATTTATTTGAGTTCTAAATCACTGAACAGATGGATATAGAATGTTATTTCATAAGCAGCACTCAATGTGAGCAGGTTTTTCAGCCAACTGTGGTCAGTGGGATCAAGGTCAAGGTCACTGTTGCTAAAAAATAAAAAATCAGTTCCCGCTTAATAATTTGTGTTAAAATGAAGGTATTTTGCTGAGATTTTGTTTGTAGGTAGCTATGTGCAAATTTAGCTCTGGATTGGATGAGGGACCACTCTGATAAAGGTCAAGGTCTCTGTTACTAATAATAGAAAAATAGTTTCGCATCAATAACTTCAGTTTGGATAGCCAATTTTGCTGAAACCTTGGAAATAACAAGCTTGCATGAAAAAATAGCTTGGGATTGGGTTTGTTAAATCGTTGAAAACCTGAATTCCTGGCATGGCCCACGTTTCTTGTTTTTATATGTATACATATATATATATAGAGAGAGAGAGAGAGAAAGAGAGAGAAGTTGTAGTAACTGTGATAGTCATGTATTATTATTGACGCTTTTAAATAAATCTCTGGAAACACTTATTTATAATACTTACTGGTATATCTGTGCATGTTTTAAGAGCATACGGCTGGTAAATACAAACATTACATAATTGCATTTTTGAGCCGTTCCAGTTTCTTGTATTGTTCTTAACAAGCCAACAAAGTATAAAACATTAAACACATAAATAATGTAAGATGGTTTTATATTTTATAAATTACTTAAAACAATTTTTGAATGTGTATATACCTTTTCTTTTTGACACCTAACTTTGAAGACTGCATGAAGGTTGTTCAGAAATAACATAGACTAGTGCCACAACAAAGAAAATATAACATACTTAAATTAAAAAATATATGTGTGAGTTGTTTCTTGTAACATGTACAGAAATGAGACCGATCTTCTTAACACAAATGGTACAGCACAACTAATGGTTCACTACAACTAACTCTGTCACTGCTCAACATATCTGTATCTCTCATTTTCTAAGCTCAAATATATCTTGAGCCACTTTGTGTCATTTTCAATTCTGAGCACCTAACTCAACAAAATTTTGGAGCCTGTCACTAGCATGCTAGCTTGTTGAAATCAAGAAGAAAAGCCACACAATCATATGTTTATCAATAAAACCAATTCAATAATCCATTTTTCCAAATAATAAGACATAAAAACAAGGACGGTAACACCTGGGATTTGGGCACGCAGGAAGCACTTTCTACTGAGAGCCACAATTATTACAAGGCAGTGGTTATTATGATCATGTCAAAATTTCTACCTTATAAGTAAATGGAACTTCATATCTTAAAGCAAACACACCCTTCTCTGGCATTGACATTGTTATCACCTTGCATATAACAGTTTTTATGCCCCATAAAGCATTGCATATTGCAGTTGCACTGTCCAGCAGTGTGTCTGTTGTTCAGTCTGTAATCCCATATCTGTATCTTGGCCATAATTTGCATAATTTTTTTTTTTTTTTTTCAAAATTAGCGACATATGATGCATGCACTTAAAGTTGCATCTGAAATGTTTATGTGTAAAATTTGGCCTGTGCTGGTACCTATTATGAGGATATTGTGCCTGACTTGTATATATGCAGAAAGTGTATGAAATAGGTGTAGTTTCTTTTAACATTCTGAATCATTCATACATACAGTTTATAACACTCTTTTGCGCTAGGGGTGTAACAATACGCAACCCTCACGATATGATACGTTTCGCGATACATACCACACGATATGATACGTATCGCGATACATAATATTTCGGTACTGATGATACTTTTTTGCTTATGACATAGGTACACTATTACACCATGACATATTAAACAATATGTTAGCCTAGCTACTTACTGAAACTAAGGACTTGTCTGTAAGTCTTATAATCAGAATGTATGACATAAAATATTAAATGATTTGATTATATGAATAACCTAAAATTTTAAAATGTTAGGTCTTAAAAAATGAAACGTGATATAATATTTCTTAAGATATTTTTTTTCTCATCTTTATTGTAAATTCTGAATGCCCCTCACAATTAAAAATACAACAGTTTGGTACACTATCAAAAAAAAAGTTTAATAACAATATGAAGTATCAACACAGTCAGCTAGTAAGTAGTTGTGCTTTGTATGAAACAAGAAACAATAATGTGGCTCTGTATTGGTCAGACATCGATATGATATGTTTATCAATACAAATGTGATCGATATTCCATATATCATATATCAGAAAATACATGTAAGTACTTATTATTGTTTATTCTTGTGTTTGCAATTTAAGCAACTATTGCCACTAGTATAATATATACAGTCCTTCCATTATAACATGGTGTTAAGTATTTGTCAAGTTTATACAAAGAAGGCTGTTTCCTTTAAAATTAAAAATCATGGTATCTATGGTATGTGTATATATACAAAATGTATGATTAAATAAATTCTTTTTAGCATGAAAATTACTCCCTGGTATCAAATCATTCATGTCCTACTGATGAGGCCAGAGCTTTTAGATATTTTTCTGCTTTTTAAAAAAGGCGATCTGTAATGATGCCATCAATTGTGCATTTCTCATGCTTTCATTTTCATCATCACCTAGGAAATTATTCAGAAGATCTTGGTTTTATTATTTTATATCATAAGATAACCAATTAAGGATAAAGCATTAAATATTATTTCTTTTAAAAATGTATAATGACATTACACTACCTCCCAAATGACAATTTTTTCACTTATCTAAAATAAGACCAGCAACGCTTTAAAAAGTTTCTAACTACAGCCACACTTGTATTAAGCAGCCAACCATTTCCAGCCACTCTGATTAAAACAAGTTGGCTGCTTAAGAAAAAATATGCCATTGTTGATTGTTTGCCTTTTACTGTGATCCTGTATGCTTACTTAAAAGTATTACATGTACTTAAATAGCATATCTACTGGAAAGTACTGTTCAAATAAATATTTACCACAATTATAACTGCTTTTTGGAATGTCAACGTATGATTCAGGATATCAGAATTTTTTTATCTAAAGCAAAGAAATTTTGCTCCATTATTCGTAGTGTGGCCATATAGATAAAATGCAAACCATTTCAAATTAGTCATATCAAATTTATACTGAGTGTACCAACATGTTCCGGATGGCCTGTGTGTTTAACTATTCTTTAATAAAAGCAGCAAGCAGGTGTTATTAGTCGAAGTAAATAATTTTAAACATCATTTAAACACGGTTAGTATCAACAAAAACCAAAAGCGCACCAATTTTATTTACATGTAGTCATGTAAATTTGGTGGTGTCAATCTAGGCATAAATTAACTTGCTCATAAATGAACGCTCCGGCTACCAGTTTCATTCACTACTGTATATGCTGAGTATGTATCAGCTGAGGCATTTTTTTGCTCTGTCTATCAGGTGAATGATAACTAGGAATCTATTTCCATTTGGGAGAAAGGGACAGATACGTGTGATCATTTGTCGGGCAAAAATGTCATAATTACCAGAAGATAATTTCTTCTGAAACAACATCTTTGATATAACTTAACAAAGATAGAATAAGAAATGTATTTAAGTTTTCTTTCGTAAAAATTAAAACAACTATACATATGAACTAATTTTTGGCGTTTTCTCGTCATCGCTTCACAATTTCATAATGACGGCAATACACTTGATTAGCAGAAGGTTCAAGAGCCAAAGATGTTATCAATCATGCCAAAATCTACAGTGGATTTCTTTTTGCAATATAGATTGTCCGACTTCATCAGTGATTTCTTGAACAGATGTTACCAGTTTTCGACTGTCGCCATTTTGAATAATAATTAACTTTACCAATCCAAGAAATACTATATAGCTTACTCATTCAATTTTCATATTAATTAGAATTAATTATGACAATATATGTTCTGAACAATCAGCTAAGCTACTCCTGAAAACAAGAATGCTTTCTATTCTGCAAACATTGTCATAAAAACACCATATTTTGATCCACATTGTCATTTTATCGGTGTCAAATAATAGTCTACTACAGACTCAACAACGATTTGACTTGAACTCAAGAGCACAATGTAGTATTTTTACTCAACTGGATCACACGGTTCTAACCGTATTTCTTGAGAAGTGAACCATGAACCAAACCGTGAATATAGAACCGCGGTATACCGTCGTACGGTATATCGTTACACCCCTATTTTGCGCCAAAAAATTAAGTAATAAAAGACATGTTTTCTCTGAACAATGCTTGTAAATATTGTTGCTGTTAACAGTTGCTAGTTAATGATCCTGAATTGTTTAACCACGTTGTGTTTTTGTATCACTTGCTTTTGCAACACTTTCTATATTTTTGTATTTGTTTTGAGTTTTGTTTATACACTTTTTTCAAACGCAAAATATATGGGCTTGCAAATTTTATATAATCAGGCTTAAATAACTATGTTTCACATGCTGAATTGTAAAAATGGGATTTTGCAAAGACATGTAAAATTAAGTTTAACTTTCTAGAAAAAGGCTTGATAGTTCTCAAAACAGCTAAAGTATTGTATCATTGACTCTTTATTTGTTCATTTGAAATCATTTTATCATGTTTATTTTAAACAATCTGAATAATTGATACAGTCTAGATAGTTTGCAAGACATAAATGTTTAAACCAGGCCATGTGACTATATAACTGTTTATAATTTTTACAAATTATTGAACTAGTCTAGAAAATTTTAAATAACCTGAATAAATAAATGGGATTATGTTATAGTAACAGCATAACCAATATTTGCAACATTGTGTGCCATTTTTGTACCCAGTCAAAAAATAAACTCAAATGAAGGAATACACCGGGATTCCTGATACCCTTTGGTATTTCTATACCATAGTAGGTCCTGTTCATTTGCAGAAAGTAAGACTGTCACTTAGATATAGCAAAGTAATATTGTTAAAATGGCTTTTATGCAATGCTTTGAATATGCATGGTTAACTCCAGCAGTTAAAATTAAGTTTCCAGGTAAAATCAAGCCTCTCTTTTTGGTAAAATGCACATGACAGCTCTGGTAGGTCTATATTGTTTCTAAAACAGCATTCACTTCCTTCTTACCTGCCCTAATCTTATCAGTTTCACCTTATGTAACAATAATTTGCAGAAGTTGTGCTTTTTTTTATTAGTTTGTTAATAGTTACAGTATGTTATATAGTTTGGGATTGTTGGACATAGATCTCAGATAACGCAATAGCTCAAGTGGTAGAGCGTCGGCTTGTGCATCGGGAAGTCGTGGGTTCAAACCCCGGTTGGGTCAAACCAAAGACTTTAAAGTTGGTAGTAGTGGCTTCCCTCCTAACGCTCAGGGCTAAGGGAACAGCATTACGCCTGACTTGTCGGTGTCAGTATAATGGACCGGCTGGGTTCCGTCCCTGGGCACTTTATAAGTGCCCCAGTGCTATAATAATAGACATGTCGCTGCACAGAAATGGCAAAAATGCTAACAAATCCAATCCCAATCCCTTAATTCACTAAATGCTATCTTTTCACTCTGTTATTTTGCCTTTCGTTTGTCTGTAATTGTTTCTTTTTATTTTATATTGCTAAATTGATTCCATGTAACAGTGATGTGTCAACAGGCTGTGTATAAAGGTCTGGAATGTGGCTGCCATCTTGCTGAGGTTACTTTCTTTATATGTTACCTCTGAGGCCTGTTTCTAAAAGTGTTTGCTTACCTAGACAACTTGAACTAGTCTGATGATCCCTACACCAATGGGAGACAACTCTAGGCAACATTTATCCTCTTTGTATACTTTATCCAGTAATCATAAGTTGTCTCCCCTTATCTTTCCCAGGCAAATCCGGAGTTCATGCTGTTTTAAATCCCAGTTCCTCTGGAGGTTGGTAATTATTTTTATTTACCTTTGAGTGGATAACTTTTACCTCCTGTTCAAGGCATTTGTTCACATGTTTTCATGACATGTTACTTATTTAAAATTTTATACGTTTTATACGTTTAGTGCAGAGTCCTTTTGTTTTCCTTAAGAATCCTTTTTAGTTTCTTTAACTGATTTTGAGCGTAAGCCTTTTCCAGACCTTACAGGTAGACTTAAATTTACTGGATGCTTCTACCTGTAGTGTGTAAGGTCCCTCTAATGGATAACATGGATAAAATTGTTTATGTAACTAAAAACTTAAAATTTAATCCTTACCATATTCAAGATTTCTGAAAAGTGTGGACAGTGGGTCAAGTTTTATGTTGCTTTTTATCACTCTAGATCCTTTTTGTGAAAGTTACCTGGTTACTACTGTATGAAACTGGTTTGCACTATTTAATTTTCTTTTGTCTTGCCTACATGTGGGTAAAATTCTAAAAGCAATTTGAACCAGTAATTGCCTGCTACCTTGCTTAATGTTAGCACTTATTAAGTTGTAAAATGCAAGTTAAAAACTACATTTTTGAAGTTATATGAAAAATAATACCAAGATATTAGGAGATAAGATTTTTTAATTGTCTTGAATGTCCTATCTGCTAATTTGCCGTGTTCGCGAAATTTTACTTTATTACACATAACTTTGAAAATCCAGGGAGATGCTACATTGTCAACAAAAACAGTCCAAGAAGATATTTGTTCAACTTCACTGTCAGTAGATTTCCTCTTGGAAAGACATAAAAATATGTAAAAACCAGTGCATCTGTTACATAGGTTCACTACACTTTATGGATCTGTGTGGTACAAAGGGGATTCTTTCAAATCTTTGGGGAGGCATAGATTCAGCTGGCAGACCAGATTAATTAATAACAACAAAGATTTGCCAGTAACTAAGATTTTCATACAATTCTTTTTTCCTGACTAGAACATTTAAACACAAATGTTTTTTCTTGTGAACCTTTACAGTTAAGACATTACCTGCACTACCATTGTTTAGTGCTCTCTTTATCAGGGAGGAGGCATTGGTTTTGAAACAACCATATTTATATTTAAATATATGTTACAATTTATGTAGAAATTTAGTCCTAATTTGCAAATAACTTGACTTTAAGATAATCTTACAACTATTTTTTTATTAAAATGTATTGCTTAATTTGATTCTTATGCATTGCTTTTGCTTTCAATATGATAACAATTATATACTATTTATGTACTGGCTTCTGTAGTTCTGGTTGTCTTTCCTTTGCTTTGAATTTTATTTAAGTTGCTTATGCATGGTCCTAATATAGTCACTGATATTTCTTATGTGGATGTGTATTATACCAAACAACAGAACATAACCTGTTCATAACTTTTATGCAGAGCACAATGGGACAGTATGGACAGACTGTCTAGTTCAAAACTGTTTAAATTGCTACATTTCTGTTTTGCTCTACTCCTTTTTTTTCAAATAAAGATTATATGTAGGGTGTGTATTTATGAAGGTAATTTACAATACTGTCTCTGGATAACTGGAAGATAATTAAAGGGATGATAAACCCAACAAACAATTGCTAACCATTTAAGATTCACAAGTTTATACTTACATTTTAAAAGAAACATGGGTTAAACTGTAGCCAGTAATGAGTTGCTTTTTCTTCTTTTCAGATGCTGATCTGACATTACATTCAGTACTTCCAAAGATAGGTTTTGCCAGTCTAGGGTCAGACACAAAGAAAGACAGCAAAGATCAAGCTGTAATTATACAAGATATCATTAAGAATAAAATAATTAAAAACTGTTCATCACATAAACACCCATATAACAAAACTAAAATGCTTTGTATTATAATTTTGTATTTTTTAAAACTTGGTGATATCTAATATCTTAATGACGTAAATAATCTTTTTATTGACTGCAGTTGTTTCTGATTGTCAGTCTAAGCATGTTTTCAAACATTAATTGAAAATTATTAGTTCATTATTTCTGGTCCATTTGCATTCATTTTTACTTAAAGTTACTTTTTTCTACTTTATACTATTGAGTGTTAATAAATGTGATAAGCTGTTGCAGTGCTAGATTAATTTTAACTTTCCTATGTATCTCATTTTTTGTTGACCATTTTATGTATTTACTTACAGACTAGTGATAGAGCCAGGCAGGATTCTCTAAATGAAGAAATACTTAATATGCAGGTGAGCTTACTTTTTTAGCGCACATGAACACATCGTGCTTAAGGTGAGCTTTTCTGATGCCCCTTTGTCCATCGCACAGCTTCATGTGGCATCAAATGTTTGCTTGTGAACATGCTGGAGACTACAGTTTTTATCCAGTCTTCATCAAACTTGGTCAGAATGTTTGTCTGTGAGAAATCTTGGATGAATTCATCATTGGGTCACATGGAATTTAAAAAGTAAGTCTCTAGGTCAGGTTTTAGATAAACCTTGTGAACATGCTAGAGGCCACATTTATTGCCCAATCTTTACCAAATTTGGTCAGAATAGTTGACTGAGTAAAATCATAGTTCGTAACTGGATCACTTTAGATAAAAAAGTAGGTCAGTATGTCAAAAAGCTTGTGAACACACTAGCGACCCCATTTATGGCCCAATCTTCACCAAACTTGGTCAGAATCTTTGCATGAAATCTTGGATAAGTTCGTTATTGGGTCATGTGGGGTCAAAAAATAGGTTACTAGGTCAAATTGTAGAAAAACCTGGTGAAAAGCTAGAGACCACTTTTATGGCCATATCTTCACCAAACTTAGTCAAATGTTTGTCTGCAAGAATCTTGGATGAGTTCGTAACTGTGTCACATATGGTCAAAAGTCAGTCACTAGGTCAAATCTTAGAAAAACATTGTGAACACACTAGAGGCCACAGTAATGGTCCAATACATTAATTAGATAAACCTGATCATTTGTTGCCAAGCAGATAAGGAGTCAAGACTAAGATTCTTTATCTTATTGAAAATACAAATATATGGCTCTGTGGAAATGATATTTTGTTTCATATGACTGTGATGTTTCATATCTCCAGACCAAGTACCAGAGGGAGGTCGACAGACTTGAGAAGGAGAACAAAGACTTACGGAAACAACTCAACCTGATGGAACAGAAAACGGGCAAGAAACGCAAAATGAATGTAAACATCCCTGCTCATATTTATATATTTTATTGATGCATTCTTTTTCATGATGGCAGAGTACCTGTTGCTAAGTAATAGAAGTTGTCTAATACGTAAAATCCTTAACTATGTTGGTACAAATCTATGTTGGTCCCAAAACTTCATGTGGGGATACAATTCAGCTAAACTGCAGTCAGAGTGCTGTTCTGCACAACTTTGATATTGGTCACTATCCACTTTATAAAATGGCCATATTCTGAGGCACAGGGTCTATCTGTGGTTCTACCTTTACTAAAGGAAGTGGTTGTCTGCCACAATGCTAAGACCAGTCGGTGAAAATTGCTGCTTGAGCAAAGCAACAACATGGAACTGAATGAACTGGCTAGAATAGAAACACCATAAAATTATCCATATATTTAAAATTTCACATTTAATTAACCCATAGCAGATTTTGCTTTTTGACATTACAGGAAAAGAAAACGCCGGGGCACATATGGTTGAGATAACAAGACTTAATTATGATTAATTTATTTATAAACAGTGACTTATATATTAAGACCACCTGTAGACCAACAATAGTTTATTGAGTGTATATTTTTGGAATAAGTTTCTTATTTCAGCACTCCCTGATTGACATGTATTCTGAGATTCTGGATGTCCTGGCAGAGTTTGATTCCAGCTACAACACTCAGGACCATTTGCCCAGGGTAGGTTATCACCATGTTTAATGTCCATTGGTGAGCAGTTCGAGTTGCTGACTTGTAACTACTAACCTCATCACTGCATGGGTTTAAGTCCCATTTGGAGTGAGAACTTATATCAGGACAGGTTTTCTGGCTGACCTGCAGTGTGCTGGTGGTTCTACTTAAGACATTTGTCAGGGGACTTTCTCAAATGATAGTTGCTGGACATGGCCATTATGATTGTAAGTGTGTCATTTCAATTATTTCAATGTTTCTAAAAATCAAACCCAACCAAAGGCACTGGTCGCAAGAGCTCAAGTGGTAGACCGTTGGCTTGCGGATCGGTAGATCGCGGATTCAAACCCAGACCGGGTAAAACCAAAGACTTTTTAAAAGCTGGTAGTAGTGGCTTCCCTTCTAAAGCTCGGGACTAAGGGACAGCATTATGCCTGACTCGTCGGTGTCAGTATAATGGACTGGCCGGGTTCAGTCCCTGGGTATCTAATGATAGAAATGTCGCTGCACAGTATCAGCAAAAATGCCGGCAAATCCAATCCCATCCAAAACCAAAGTCAAACATTGATTCCTTTTGCCCAAATAATTAAATATACACCCTATAATGCTGAATCAAACCTAGCATTATTGGGACTCATTGGAATTATGTTTAGATGATTTTATCTAGTACCAGCAACATTGAATTTTGAGAAAAATTGAATTGTTAAATATTGCGAGCAATGCTTCGAGACTGAGAATATTTATCATTATCAAAGGGTGCCTGTGGCTGAATGGGTCCCAGACTTATAAGTACTGACATCTTTGTCATACCATGAATGATGCAGTCATTTTAATGTGATCACAGTGCACCAATTCTGCCAAGTAATTTGTCTTTCTAATCAACAGCAGCAATTAAACATAATCATATTGTTATGCATCTCTTAATGAACTTGAACCTGTAGATATTACAATATTGTCCTAATCATCAATAAGGTAACTATTTACCCCTGACAGGTGGTTGTTGTGGGAGATCAGAGTGCAGGGAAAACCAGTGTCCTTGAAATGATAGCTCGGGCCAGGATTTTTCCAAGGTAAGGACCATATCACCAGCAGCTCGTTGTAAATAGATACTTTATTGTAGAATTACAGGCATTGCAAGCCATTTGATGTGTAAAGATTTAGTGTAAAATTTATTTGCTGTAACTATATCATTTACTATTCTTTTTTCCATTATATTATTCCTAGCTTTTATTGATAAATATAATGAAATTATATTTGTAAAAATTATTTATGCAACAATTAATGAATGTAGCATCTAAACAAACAGTTTGATTTATTTGACCATACTAGTAGGTAGTAACTGTAATGAGTGGTTGCTACAGTCACTGGTCAAGGTTGTCTTTATCAAATGGTAATAAACCAATGGCAAAAGTAACATTTAAATAAATATTTTGTAAACTCATACAAAATGACATGGTTTATGAACGTTTACGAGAGCTGTAGAGATGTAAAAAAAAAGATCATTCTTGCAAACGGTTTTGGACCTGTTCCAAAAGTTATTCAATTGAAATATTTGTTTAAACCCTTATATAACTCATACTTTTATTTACTATGTACAAGAGTTACATTACCATTAAATATAATTGACCCACTGTTGCTAGGGGTTCTGGTAAAATGATGACAAGGTCGCTGGTCAATTTCAAGGTTGTTCTTAGTAAAAAAAAGTAAATTCATCTAAACATACTGTCTTGTAAATATTTTTAAAACCCATACACAAACTTCCATGAACATGAGTTGCAATAGTAATTAAATATTTTGGATAATTTTTCCTAGGGGCTCTGGTGAGATGATGACAAGGTCTCCTGTCAAGGTCACTTTGAGTGAGGGGCCATTCCACGTGGCCCAGTTCAAGGACAGCAGCAGAGAGTTTGACCTTACCAGTGCTTCAGATGTATGCTTGAAATTACTTTTTAATAACATTAAGATAATAATAATTTAAGAAAAGAGATATTTTGATATTTCTACCTGAATATTTGGAAAATGCTGACAAAGTTCATCATGTCATCTGTCTGGTCTTATTTTGGTTTTTATTAGTAAACTTGTTTTGCACATTTATACATTTTGATTTCTGTGATCCACACTTTGTGCTGTTTTTCTTCAATGTTCATTTTTTTTGTGTTATTGCTGATACTTGAACCCCACTTTTTAATTCTTAAATGTATATTTACCAGAAATGTATGGAAGTGTTATATATTTTGATTAACATTTTTTTAATTTCATTTACAGACTGAAGCATTAAGAAGAGAGGTTGAGATGAGGATGAAAAAGAGTGTTGGAAAAGGACAAACTGTTAGTAACGAGGTGAGTTACGTAAACTCATTTTCAGAAAGCTGTTGCTTGCATTTTTCATTGCATGTCATATTTTTTCAGTTAGTTAGAATGTCATCCTGACAGTTGTTGGTGTGATAAAAATATAAAAAGATAATGATACTGGAAACAATCACAGCTGGGGTCACGAGTTATTGTTGATCCTCATGCTTGGGATTGTTTTTTGTTTATGTCCGTACATTTAACAAATGATCAGTGAGGAAGATATCAACATATCTATCCCTGATGTGAAAGACATTGAGGGCTACACAAGAAAATGTATCTAAAGTTTACTTGCACTTTTTAGACTAGTTAGCCTGTTGTCAGGATATTGTGACTTGAGGTGGTATCATGTTAAGTGTTGAAGGTATGCCTACAAAGGTGCCATTATATCAGCTTTAAATGAACATCACCTGATGATAGCAGAAAGATTTTTAATCAGACATTGGTACTGAAATGGTGTTGAGAGACTGCTAATCCTTACAAACCAAAGGAAGATGACTTTATGATTGTATAATTGTATTGTTTTGTGCTGTGTTTCAGTGTATTGCCATGTCAGTTGTATTGTTTTGTGCTGTGTTTCAGTGTATTGCCATGTCAGTTGTATTGTTTTGTGCTATGTTTCAGTGTATTGCCATGTCAGTTGTATTGTTTTGTGCTATGTTTCAGTGTATTGCCATGTCAGTTGTATTGTTATGTGCTATGTTTCAGTGTATTGCCATGTCAGTTGTATTGTTTTGTGCTGTGTTTCAGTGTATTGCAATGTCAGTGAAGGGACCAGGGATTCAGAGGATGGTGTTGGTCGATCTACCTGGAATCATCTCTGTAAGTTCTGTTTTAATTAATTGGATTTTACTTATAATACACGATCCAAATAATCGTCAGTGTGATGATGATGTATTGTTGTTATTTTATGTTTTTTTTTTGATACATTGCACAGACACAACTGTGGTCATGTTAGCTAATTTTTGGTGGAGGGAGACCCCAGACTTATATCTAGGTAGAACCAGCGGCACACTGCAGGTTAGCCAGAAAACCTCCCCACATGAATGTTCTCGCCTTGACTGGGACTTGCGGGGCTAAGAAGTTTTCAAGTCAGCGACTCTAATCGCTTGGCCACAGGTGCCTCCTGTTGTTACTTTAATCCAAGGATTTTAGCCAAATGTGTTGGTAGAACAAAGAAAACAGTGGAAAAATCAAGTACAAGTAACTTACATTGATAGTTTTGATTATTGAACATAGTAAATAACATTAAATTTGTTCTGTAACTTGTAAAAAGAGTACAAAAATAAATATAAAAGAAGAGAATACTTTATTACATTGATGACTTAAATAGCCCGTAGGTCCTTAAACAAATTATTACATTTTTGTTTTTTCAGTTTACATTATTTAAAATTTCAATAACATGTGCATTGTGCTTATATATTATGGTGTCTTACAATACAATGCTACAAAGACAGATTATAAAACAACATGCCATTATGAGCAATGAGTAACAACATGAGTCCCTAATTCGTTCACATTTTTCAGACTGAAACAACAGGGATGGCGCCAGATACCAAGGAGGGTATTAAGAAGATGGTCCGAAGCTATATGGAGAACCCGAACGCTATTGTGCTGTGTATACAAGGTATGTTAGGCTATGCTAAAAATCATTTTAAGTCATGGCATAAGGAATAAAAAATGCTGTCTTATAACCTCTCACATTCCCTTAATTCTGTAAGTCTGGTAGCCACATAACCTGAGAGATTTCCTTTTGATGAAGCTATCCAGTTAGTTAGTATTTCCAAGGGAAAGTGTTGAGTCATTTTTCTTATAAGTCTGGAAATAGTGTTTTCTTTATTTTTTTTGGAAATAATAAAAAAATATAGGTATCTTTATATCAAGAATACTATTATTAATTTATTAATAAATAAGCATTGTCTTCATTGTTATTGAATTAGGTTATACCTCTTCCTGTGTTCATTCTCAGTATTAAGTTTAAAAAGCAGCTACCAACCAACAACCAGTTAGAATGGCCATTTTACAACTCCTTATCTGCTGGGTTATAGACCAAAGCTGGACAACAATGTTCATGTGAGAAGGTCTTCAGCTAACCAGTCATGTGTATGGGATCTTTCTCCACCATTTATTGCTGGATGTAGCCATTTTGAGCATAACACTATCTGTGCAATGTTTATTCACATTTAATTGAAGTGAAAGAAGATAAGTAGAGAGGTTTTTGAGCATATTGCTTGTACAGACCCCAGACATAGTCACAAAATATGTTATGAATTTTTCTCAATATTTGTAGACTGGTCAGTGGTTGCAAGATATTTATTTTAGGTACTTTTAAATATAAATGTATGTAAAATCTCTGTGAAAGGCATATTGAACAACTCAAAATAGGCCTAACTATTGAAATGTTTTTAGTCTAAACGTCTGGTGACTTCATGAACATGTATTTAGAAAAAGTTACTTGTCATCGTGTACCTAGTTAATGAGCATGGCACATTAGACATAATACATAAGCGGATGCCAAAGGCTGATTGATACTGTCACCCTTTTGTAACTCCTATGACTGCTAGCTTCTTATGTGGGTTTGAGTTCCAGTACTGGTGAAAAATTAATCTGTGGACATCTTCCAATTGACCTGAAGTGCCCTGGTTCTACCAAGACATTTGTCTAAGACCTTGCTCCAAAAACTGGATGTGGCTTTAATGACAAGCATTGAGAGTGTGTATGTGTGTTTTTCTACAATGTAACCACAAACATAAATATTTTAAAAGTAAGTTTAATTTGTTTTTCAATCCATATAGATGGATCACTGGATGCAGAGAGAAGCAATGTGACAGATGTGGTGAGAGAGATTGACCCCATCGGTAAACGAACTATCTTCGTTCTAACCAAAGTTGACCTGGCAGAGAGCTCCTTATATAATCCTAACAGGGTAAGTACTTTGTAGTGTGCTCTCAATATTTTGTTATGAAAAAAAACACAACATAAAACAAATTAAAAAGGCAATGCTAGATTCTGCTAGATAGTTTCAACAGAGAAAGATTCTTTGTAGAGTACTCTGAGATTACAGGAAAAAAAACATGTTTCCTCATGCATTCTAATAGTGACATAGAATTCACACTTTCTGCCCAGCTGTCTACCTGTGCCATGCCTGTCTGTTCCAGTGATAATTTTCTTGCTATGTCTCCATGTTAACTTCCATGTTATTTACATTACTTCACTCAAACTTCACCATCTTACAGACAGACACATAAATACACATTGAGAAAATATTTACAGGAGCAACCAATAAGGTCAAGGTCGAACTGAATGTCATTCCCTGTAAATGGCTACTCAAGCTATATATGTGTATTTCTGGCATTTAATCAATTTTCATTTACTGACATACACTTGAAGGTGTGACCAGCATTCCATTTGCAAAAGCAACCTTAAAGTTCAATTATATTTAAGTTCATTGCATCTGGTGGGGGGAAGGGATATTTTTAACTTTCAGTGTTGTCTTTTGTTTGTAAGGACAACTATGTGTTTTTGTTAAGTTGTCATGCTTTATTGCATTTATGTTTTTTTAGCAAAACTGTAGGATTATTCTTACCTTACATTTTATAAGAAGTCAATACATGTAAAACTTAACTATATTTATTAAACTCCATTAGGGCAAAACATTGCCTTGCAGTTGGTTATTGATTCAAGTTTATTTTAATAAAAAATAAAAAACAAAAAACATTTTCATAATTTTAGATTAAGTCCATTCTGGAAGGGAAATTGTTTCCAATGAAAGCCCTTGGATACTTTGCAGTGGTCACTGGAAAAGGTAATTTTTATGCTTCCTGAGGTTGGGTGCATAAGTCACCACATGTTTTGTCCATCTGTTTGTCTGTTTGTCTGGTCAGCCATCTGTCTGTCTGGTAATTTTGTCTGAAGCATTTATCAAAACCCATTGCAAATCTTGTCTTTAACCTTTGAGGTATGATAGGATCTTAATATGTGGAAGTGCTGTGCACAAGAACTATAACTCTTCCTACATTTATTTGTTATCTGCCTTAGTTTATTTATTTTATCAAGAAAATAATGTAAAAGCCACTTGACCGATTCAGTTAAAACTTTTTTTATGATTATTTGGTGGAAAATAGAAGTGCAGTGCAAAAGAACCATAACTGTACCTTCATTAACTTTTAAGGTATTTACCTTGGTTTATTTTTCCTGCTTCATGCAGAGCACAAAAAACGTAACTGAGTTATTAAATGGCTTATATTCAGGGAGCATACCTAGTTGTACTGATCCTTGTTTTAAATGTATCTTTTTCCTTTCCAAATCATTGTTACCCCCTCAAAGTCACATAATATTCAAGATACATTGTAAGTGTTTTTGTTTTTTTTAAACTTTATTTGAAAAGCAGCTTGCAGAATGCAGTTTTACCCTGACATTTGAACACTGTTTTCCTCCACCAATAATTGTTGGACTTTTCTTTATTTACCATACCTATGTAGCTGTGATATTTATAATAAAGGGTTTAGATGCAGATATTAATGAAAAAAAACTTTTCAAAACTCTACTTTCTTCTGTATTATTGTAATTATCAGGATTGTTCTCTTACTGTTTTACATACATTTGCACAAATAAAGTTGACATTTGGTGTATTGCTCTAGCTTGACATTTGGTTAAGGTCTTCTGCCAATAATAGCTGGGTGCTGCTATTATGAGTATAACTGTCTAGATGCAGTGCATTTGAAATGCTGAAATTGATGTTAAAGCAAGAAAAAGAAATTTCATTTCTTCTCCCAAATGTTTTGTAGTACAATCTTGTTAATTGGGTGATTTCATAGTGACCCAGATTTGTTTTACTTTGAACTGCTGTACTGGCCAAAGCTACTATGGCAAGGGTCACTTCAACTGATCAAGACAAAATAATAGGGTCAATATTATAAATTCACTCAATAAATAAAAAAAATTTAACCATAAGACTATTGAGCATTAATATAATTATTCATGGTTAAGGCGATTATTCATTAAATTAACTCTCATTAAAAACAGATGCCATAAAATTGGGGATATAAACTGATTTCGTTGTATCAGCTAATCAAATCTTCTCACTGGCCACAATAGCTCAAGTGGTAGAGCGTCGGCTTGCGGAATGGGAGGTTATAGGTTCAAAATTAACCAGGTCAAACCAGACTTAAAAGTTGGTAGTAGTGGCTTCCCTCCTAACACTTAGGGCTAAGGGGACAGCATAACGCCTGACCTGTCGGTGTCAGTATAATGGACCAGCCAGGTTCAATCCCTGGGCACCTCATAAATGCCCCTGTGCTATAATGATAGATATGTCACTGCCACCAAGTCCCAAATCCTTTCTTTACCACATTAGTGCTTTATTTGTCCTATTGCCTTTAATTGTCTTGTATAGGCATAGTAGTCATTACAAACTCTAACCTTGATGCCAGCCAGACAGAAAGTCTAATATGACACACTTATGAAATAATTAATAACTTGTTATGACGATTGGCCTGTAACTGGTTTCTGTACCTGTACTGCACAGGTAACTCCAATGACAGTATAGAGAGCATTCGAGACTACGAGGACCAGTTCTTTAGGCAGTCAAAACTACTAAAGTAAGTGCAGTCCGCGTTTACAGACGGAAACTAATTTGTAGTTAAATCCATAAAAAATTCATTAATTTGAAAAAGCATACTGAAGCTCCAGACATATCATAATGTATACTGGAAGCTAAAATATATTTAGTTTGTTTAAATTGTTTGTAAAAAAACTTAATTTATTCAAAACTACCTGCAGCAGATATTCTTTTATGACTAAAATGCTCATTGATTATCTAAGCACTGGTAAACAACTAACATATGCAAACTTTCTTATGCAGATTTCAGATTCTAATATAACTTCATACTATCATGAAAACCACTATATAAATATATAAATGCTGATGTTTGTCAATGTACAGGGATGGAGCCTTGAAGCCAACCCAGATGAACACTCAAAACCTCAGTATGGCCGTCTCAGAACTATTCTGGAAGATGGTGAAAGAGAACATAGAGCAACAGGCAGATGCTTTTAAAGGTACATCTAGTGTTGATAATAGTCAACTGATTAATCATAAGATATTCTCTAATGTATGATTACCCAAATTATGTGATGCCGTCAGCCCTATTGATATTTTGGTGGATTTTAGTCATATCTTGGTCAGGTGCTCACAATCAGAATCACAAACAAAAAGCACATGTTTGTGTAGAGTAACTCATCTATTTATTGCTTTACCCCTACACTAATTGGATGATCAGCAGATGTATATGAACAGATTTGACTGGCAGTCAATAAATTTTCAGTGGTAATAATGCTTGAAGCAGTCTAAAGAATTTTGAATAGTCTTTAAAAATACTTTTCCTACACTTGTACACTGTTCTGTTGTAGCCACCAGATTTAACCTGGAGACAGAATGGAAAAACAATTTTCCAAGGATGCGAGAGCTTGATAGGGTAAGATTATAGATAAGCAATCAGCAAATCTTAACCAATCATGATTCGTGCCTTCAGGCCATAGTTTCAGAATGATCTTTATGTATATTCAACATTGACCAAGATGAGGGGTACCTATGGTTAGAGACACCGACTGGTACAATGTAACTCCTCAGCTCCTCACTGTGTGATCCTAGTGGAAATGGGGAGGTCCTCTGGCTGCATTGTGGTTGGGCAGTGCCTCTACCCACATGTTTGCCTTCTTCCTTTATCAATTGATTAAACAAACATCATTGCAACATATATTAAAACAAAAAAAGAACAAAAAAAATTTAGCATCGAAAAGAAACAGCTGTCACTTTATATAACAGATTACATACAAATATTCTTTGCAAAACTCAAAACTTATACATTATGTTTCTCTATTTTACTTGCAGGATGAGTTATTTGACAAGGCAAAAGGAGAAATCTTGGATGAGATTATAAGTCTTAGTTTGATAACACCAAAACAATGGTGAGTAACATATGGCAGATGTATTTTTGTAAGGGTGTGTAAAATTTGAAGATTTGTTGTTTACTTTCATGTTAAATTTTTTTTTTATGAGAAGCTTGAAGGCATCTAGGGATCGTGCTCTGTTTACTTTCTGCACCAAACAACGAAGTATAAAGAAGTAGCTAGTGGGTGGATTAATTGGTTTGAGAGCTGCAAGAATAATTGTTGTTTTTCTATTCATAACCTTTTCAATATAAATGATGGTGATTGTTGCCATTGTTACAAAGTGAAATAATGTATAATAAAACTTATGCCAAAAGTTCACATTATTTCACCACAGAAGAAGACAGTAACTTCTTTTAATTAAAGCTTTGATGAAGAAGTAGACCTATATATATATTAGGGTGGTAGGTGTTGCAGCAGATGTAAGCTGGAAAACATGTAGCGATCTTTGTTATTAAAGTTAGGCTATGTGTCTGTTGAAATCCCCAAGTGTAGTGATGGTGGAAATGGTAAAAAAAACACTGATTCAAACAAGAATAATAAAACCTTATAAGCCTTAATGGAATTGTCCGCTTATAAAATATTGCGAGAAACTAGGTGTGTGTCATATACTAAACAGCAGAACATTGTTTGTGTCATAAGTGATTGCTAATGTTCAAAAAACAAACAAAAACAATCTTGTCTAAATTATCAATTGCAAAGAAAAAAAAAGCATCCTTATAGTTCAGGTTTCAGGTGCAGAAATACAGTTGTTGTTGTTTTTAATGACTTAGGTGTACTTCATTAGTCATTATATCATCATGTTCAGCTTTCGACATCTGTTTAAGTAGTTTGGTAACACAATACCTCTGTGGTTGTTTCAGCCTTTAATATTTTCTAAGGGGGGCGCCTATGACTAAGCCATTTAGACGCCCCAATTGTATCTCCTCAGCCCTTCACTATGTGGGTTCGAGTCCCGGTCAGGGTGAGAACTTTCATATGTGGAGGTTTTCCAGCTAACCTCCGGTGTGCCGGTGATTCTACCTAGACATTAGTTTGGGGTCTTCCTCCACCAATTATTATAGCTGGACATCACCAATATGACCATAATTGTGTCGGTGCATTGTAACAAATAAACAAACATTTTCTTAGTGTTCCAGAAGTGGATGCATCTTCATTATTAGATTAGTGGTAATGGTAGTTGTAGCAGTTGTTATAATTGTGCTGGTGGAAGTAGTGGTAGTAGTAGAAGTAGTTGTGTGTTTACATGTTTAATTTGGGCATCTGAAAAGGAAATGTTTAAAATCCCTATACAGGGAGACGATGTTTCACAAGCGACTCTGGGAGAAGACAGCCACTTATGTGTTTGAGAACATCTACCTACCTGCCGCCCAGTCAGACAGTGTAGGGTACGAGACCTTCTTAACATAGTTTTATCTGTTCAGTTTATATTATGATACCACACTCTACATGATATTACACTCGGGACTGTTATCTGGATACCTTGTTTACCAATTTTAGAAAAACTTTATCAAGTGACACATGAAATGTAGAATGCCATTTGTAAAGACTTTATATGTCTGGCCTAGAGATTGAACCCAGGGTTTTCTGTATAAAAGACAATGAAAATTCTGCTGGTTACTTAATTGTTTACCCAGCTGGACACATGAGGGCCCCTGACTATGGAGGATTGGCATAAAGTCGAGAGACTTCAGTTAATCACAAAATGTCCAATGGCAGTGCTGTAATATAATGTTCATCAATTGTAAATACTATTAGCATATAACTGTCCCACAGTGATTTTCCAGCATTTTAATATTACTTTCTTATCTTGGGGAGGGGGACTCGAAAGACAATTTTAAATGTCTTCAACTGGAACTAAGAGTTGAAAATTGTTTTAAGTTTTATATTATTTTCCCCTCAAAGTTTTTTTAAAGTATTAATTTTTAACATTCAGTCCTGAAATACAGTTTGCAGCTTTTAATAAATTATATATGTATTTTTCTTCATCATATCATACCTAATTAACCAATTGGTATATATTTTTTTCAGAGAATTTAATACAGTTGTTGATATCAAGCTTACAGACTGGGCCAATCATGCTCTACCAAAGAAAAGCATTGAGGTAATATATAATATTTACCCCTGCTTTTTAATGTTTGAGAGGGCACTGAAATCTCAGACTTAATATGTGGATTGTTTTGTTCCTTTTTCTGTCCATTTGTCTCCAAAAATGGATTTCTTTGTCATTTCTTTTTGTCATAAGCGCCATATCTTTACAACATGTAAACCTTGTGTGAATGAAAAGCTTCGAGGTGCCTTATCGCTGTTACGGGTCCACTTCACATTAGCTGTTACTAAAAATAGACTGATTTTACTGCTTACTGTCAACTTGAGTTTGACCTGATGAATGATCAAGGTCTGCACTATCTGCCTGGAGGCGATCTATTTGCTCTAAACAGGTTAATGTTTAAATATCATGTAAGACTAGGTTACTCATGGCCGAGTAGGTGGAGCCACTGATTTGTTACATCTCCCATGTTCTCAGCCCTTTACCATGCTAGTTTGAGTCCCGATCTGGGAAAAAATTGCCATGTGGAGAGGTCTTCAAGTTGACCTGGGTTTTACCTGTGGATCTACCCAGAATATTTATCTTGGTCCTTTCTTTTCGAAACAGTTATGGACTTTGTTATATAATGACTAGAGTTGGGATGGTGCAATGCATTTATATAACTCATCATATTGTAATACTTTACAGGTTGGCTGGGATGTACTGCATGAGGCATTTAGAGATCTAACAGAGAAAGATAAAAAGAAAAAAGGCGAGCATGAAGGTCATGATGAGCTATTTAACAAACTCAAGTTGTCCGTTATTGAGGCCAGCAAGACAACACATAACTGGGACGGCAAGGCAGAGGACAGTTTAGTTAGTATGGTTTTCTTTCCGGTTTTTCTAGTTAGGCTTACTTTGGATGGTTCCTATTCTGTCAGTCTGTTTGCATAAAGTTGTTCAATTACTTATAACTGTCTTTTAGTACCACCATTAACATACATCAGTCACAGTGCCCTGATTGACTCAGTAGTGACCCAATAATGTAAATGCACCTGTGGATCCTGTGGTTCTGTATATCTATGCAAAACTTTGATCATTTTGATTAAAACAGGCTTAGCAAACATTTGTAACTGTAAAGGACTTGGTGAGCAGTTGTCTTTTTAATTGTTTGACCTAGGTCAAGAAAGATATACAATTTGATGATGTTACTAAACTTATTTGCATCTATTTATTACCAGTTTGTTTCTGGTTCTCCTTGGCATTAAAAAACAAAAGTCAGGTGGTTGCTTTTACTGCTGGAAAGAACCATAAATGAACACTCTTTTTGTTTTTTGCAGATCCTTTTGCCTAATCAGATGCCATTATTATCTCTTTGCTAAAATACCTTGTCTCTATGCAGCAAAGAGGTCAAACTCTGGACTCTACAGGATTTAAACAGTTAGTTATTTTTAAACACTGGGAGCTGATTTAGCAAAAATGTAGGGCATACACTTATTTGTTTAATTATATTGTAGAGGGTGATTCAGCGTAGCATTCTTGAAGATCGGTCAGTCCAGGACAAGAAGGATTGGGATGTCTCCATCAAGTTCATGGAGACTATCCTGGCAGAGCAGCTTAAGATAAGTAAGTGCAGATGGGTGAAGAAAAAAGTTGTGATATCACATGATTTATACTTACTTTGTAACAAAGCATAACCCTTTTAAGTTTATATTGATTAGAAGTTGAGCAAAGCTCTTATTTGAGTGAATGGATACTTTTTTCCAACCTTTTCAATGTAAAAAGCATTTGATGTTTGCATTTGATCTGAACATTCTCTTACACTACAGTTCTACCATTTAAGGTTAAAATAATTTTGATATAAACACTTAATCTGGTACATTTGTTTATAACCAATACTTGTTTATTTCTAACAACTATATCGAAAGGTATCAAGGTGATCTGCTAACCAAAAGTGTAGAAACTGATAAGACAACTCCCAGCAGGAGCTGGCTGATCTGAATCCACATTAATTGCATAGGCCTGAACAACAAATTCCACTTAGCAGGTTACTATAGAATTAATTTGCATACAGGTTTATAAATATCAGTAAAAAAACACTTGACAGTTTCCTCATTCCATGATACATTAATGTTGTATTTCTAAATACAGTTGATTCCAGTTAATCGAATAACAGTTATATGCATATTCTGTTTAATTGAATAAAATATTCAAACACGAAACCTTTTTTTCTTAACCTTTGTAAAAAATTATGGTTATATGCATAATGTTTCAGCCCAATTTTGGTTATAAGCATAATCCAACACTGCTCACCTACCTGCTGAAGCTTGCTAATTAGTTAATCTCTGGAGCAACTTTCACATCTTTTCTAAGGGATTAGCAAACACAGTCGCTAATCTGTGTCAATTTCATAATCAGCAGCCTTTTCGGCATACACTGTTATGGTCTACTGCCAATGGCACTGTTGCTATCACATCTTCCAGATGAATTTCACAGGTTTTTTTCGAAGGTTAACAAGTGTCAACAATGAATGACGTCGTCGATAACTCATGTAGTTTTAATAGCGTATTACTCTTCCTTGGCAAAAAAGTGCAGTACTTAGGCATATTTTTTTATCATAATTGCACCTGTTAATGAAATCAGAAAGACCACTAAACGTTTACATCATAATAAATGAAGACATATTTCACTTAAAAGTAACTTCTGAAAAGAGCACTTTGCAATAATTTGTATAAAAAAGATGGCCTTTTTTTTCAGTCATAAAAATAAAATGGAAACCTTTTAGAGAAAGAATGGCTCTTTAACTGGGTTTGGAAATAATTGCAAGCTCAGTAATTATCTTATAATGAAAATTAAAAATAGATATATAAGTAATGGTTTTCTAAGGAAACACATTGGCTGAGAGTTAATATTAAAAAATAAAATTTGCAGCAACTGAAAACAAAATATGCTCATTGAAAATGTACTCCTACATTGATTTTCGGTTTAACGCATATGCAGGTTAATTGCACAAATTTCTATGGGAAGCTATGTATGCATATAAGCGGAATCATCTGTATGTGTGAAAGTACTATAAAATATACTGTTACTTCTTACTGCAGATGAGGAGAAATTGAGAGGTATGATAGGTCCAGGTACCTGGGAACAGTGGATGCATTGGAAGTATCGAACACCGGAACACAAGAACCGCAGTGCCACAAGGCGGGAACTTGAGAGGATACTGAAACCGCAACACGTCAGTTTTTTATTGCCCATCATATTTCTTGCATTTTAATGAATCCCAGGGAACAAGATCCATACAAATTTGAGTTTCAAACCAAGTCCAAATTGTTTTTCTAAGCATGTTCAATATCAGATAACTCCCGTTATGTATCTGGAAATTAATCCCTGTATTTGACATTGAAAATACAAATCCTACGATATTCACAACATTGATTAGCAGTGGAGTTAAAAAGTATTTTGTCTGACAACTTTAATTTTAATGGTTAATGAATAAGCAAGTTCAGGCAATACTAATAAAAAGCTAGCAAGTCAGCCCCTTAAGAAATTAAGTTGTATTGGAAATAATCAGTATTGTTATGAATATTTCAAAGGCAAGAATTATTTTTTATGTTGTGAATATTTCAGGGACATCCATTATTATTTTTGTTGTGAACATTTCAATATCATGAATTATTATTTTTGTTGTAAATAATTTGGCGCCATTATTATTTTTCCTGTGAATTTTATAGAGGCATCAATTATTATTCTTTTCATGTCTATTTTATTAAGATCAATGATTATTTTTATTGTAATTCAGGGACAGGTTTTTTTTATAATATTTCAAAGACATGAATTATTATTTTTGTTGTGTATATTTCAGGGATATGATTTATTATTTTTGTTGTGAATATTTCAGAGCCATGATTTATTGTTATTGTTCTTGTGTTAAATATTACAGAGATATGAATGATTAATTTTGTGTGAATTTTTCAGAGACACAAGCCCTCCCTGTCACAGGATGAACTGACCACAGTCCGACAGACCCTTCAGTCTTCAGGGGTGGAAGTGGACATGGAGTTTGTAAGTTAATTAATCATAGTAACTTTAAGCTCATGTATATCAACTATATTTTTAACTTTGTTTTTAATTGCTTTAAAAAGAACATAAGACAAGTAGTATATTTCAAGTTTTACTTTTTGTCTAGTATGGCAGTTTAAGAGTTGAAGTAATTTCTTTCTTCTAAGTCATACGCATTTCTATTAGATAAAACCAGGTAGTGAGTTAAAGGTGGTATCCGATAGTTTGTCTTCGTCAAATACGCGTAAACCTTGATAGGGGAATCGGGGCAAAAAATCAAACAGAAGTCTAACAAAAGACGATTTTGAACACTGTCTAAATTGTAAGACAGTAGAAATCATAAAATAAATCACTTTACAGGTCCAGTCTTTCTAAACTATAAATAAACAGGATTGTTTTTTCTGCAAGAAATAGACAGCGACAGCAGAGCGGATTACCGGAATGATGATATAAAGTTATGGGTCACATGGCTTTCTTAGTTTAAAAATAGCTAACTGTGCAGTCTGGCTAAGATATTAAATACTTATTTGTAATGACGAGTGATGTGTCATGCTTCACTTTTCACATAGATGTAGGACATCAATAATCACCATTTTGCAGGATCTTTTCAGGCTACATTCATTTATTTGGTTCTTTGAAAGATAAAAATCTGATCCAAACTGTTGGATACCACTTTTAATAGGCTTGCAGAATTTTATAATATTTGATGATATTAATACAACAATACTTACAAAAACTAAATCGTTATGTATACTATATAAACTCAGATTAAGGAGACATGGTACCACGTGTTCCGGGAGAGGTTCATCAAGAAAGCTCTACAACAGTGCAGTGACTGCAAAAAAGGGTTCTACTTTTATCAGAACAATGTGCCAAACTCTGGGGTAGGTGAGAACTTGATTATGAGGACTGTTAGTTTAAACTTGTCACGTATTGAGGCCAATTTGATCAAATAGTAAGATCCATCTCTCCAAACAAACCAAGATATAAAATGGTGTTGGATGTATTTAAAAAAAAAAAAGAAGAAAGAAATGATAACAGGAAAACTCTTGACTTAATATTAAAATGCACCATAAAGGCAATCAATAAATAGTTATTTATTAAATTAATCCAAAAGAATAAAGTGGGTTTTTTTTTTCATTTTCCATTCCCAGCTTGACTGTCATGAGGTGGTATTATTCTGGAGACTCCAGCGAATGTTGAATGTGACCAGCAATGCATTACGCCAGCAAGTTATGAACAATGAAGGTAAGGCAACCATTGATCTACAATATTATTAGGTATGATTTTATTTCTTTGGTAGCTTCAGATAAATTCCAGCCCCCAAAAGGTTTTTATCATTGTAAATAGTAATTTTATTGTTTTCAGCCCGTAGGCTGGAGCGGATCATCAAAGATGTGCTAGATGACTTTTCCGAGGATGCAGAATCATTGAAGAAACTTCTGACAGGCAGACCAGTAGAACTTGCCGAAGAATTAAGTAAGTTGCTCTGAATTGTTTTAGCTATACTTAGTTCATAACTTTCTGTTATTTAAGCTGTGTTTAGAATGTGAATTTTATGTAAAACTCATCTGAATTGCTTGCTGAATTGTTAACATGTCTATTTTCTTACTTAACCGCACTAATAAACATTTAATTAATGTGAGGGTAGTAAAGTGAAATGTTCAATACTAATTAACATTTACCAATCTGGAGTTATGATCTTCTGCCACCAATAATGTAGCATCTTAAATGTATGATCAGAGATCTATCCAAAAGGGATATAGCACATATCAGTTTGACATGTTAGAGTAACATCCCTTATGTACAGAGAGAATGGACTGTTCCACTATTTGTATATAACTTCCTCCCCTATTAATAGTTTGACAGTTTCTTTTCATACCTAGGTAGTGCTCACAAACAGTATCACTAATGAACAGCAAGTTCTTATGTATAAAGTAGGTCAAACTTTCACCAGCAGATTTACACTTCCACTGATTGGATGAACCAACTTATGTAAACTGGCCTGGCTGACAATTTAGTAGACATCTATTACAGCTTAAACTTTTCCTTTGACTTCTGTTGTTAAATGTGATTACAGTTAAACAAATATACTTAAAATCCCAGAATCTATCCTGTTAGCTCTACTTTTCAAAGAAAAACAGTTCATTAGTTACCCTTTGTGTTAATGTCCATTTCTCGCTTACTGTAAAAAAATATTAACTGAAAACTTGCAACCCTTGTCCCGTCAAAAGTAGAACCAATTTTTCAAAAGGCAGAAAATCATAAAACAAATTTTGTGTTTTCCCTTTTTTCTTATAATTTTCATTATAGTATGTCACTCTGTCTGCAGACATCTCTTGTGTTTTGAATCCCATTTTAAGATCAACTGTTCTTTGGCAAATATTATATTTCAAATTGTACTGTTTTTTGTCATTTATACAAATGTTGACTTTTTTTATCATTTTGTGTTTCAGAAAAAGTTAGACAAATTCAAGAAAAGTTGGAAGAATTTATTGAGGCACTGAACAGGGAAAAGTGATCACTTGAAATTCTAGACCTTTTATCTAATATTGTGATATAAAATAGATAAACAGAAACCATAAAAATGGCTGTTAAAAGTGTTGGGCAACAAAAGTAGTACCAGTAACTTGAAAGAAGTATTGTTATATTTCATTGTTGTTGTTTTTTAATGTCAAGCTATTGTATGTGTGATTAAAGAGATCAATTTTAAAGTCACTGGTACATTGGTTTTTGTTATGTATTTTGTTTGGCTATTTTTGTTACAACATTATTCTTCTTTATTTACAAAACATTTATTTCATGGGTTTAATTTTGGAAGCCTTTATATTGAAAGTTGTAGTTGTTTAATACATGCTAAAGATGTGTGTCTACTGCTTTTGCTATTATTGTGAACTTCTTTTATGTCAAAATGCTTAAAATTAAGTTAAACTATCTTTAGTTTTGACTATAGCAGAATTTTGCTTTGGATTTTTATTTTCAATTACGTCTGATCTCTGGTTATCTATTGATCTTCTTAAGAGTAGCTGTTTAAATTTTACCAATAGAATTCAAAGAATAAGTCTTAGAGGAAATCCTCAAAATTATGTAAATTTAGGTAAAAAGCAAGATACCAGCATCACAGTGATGTGGTAGTTATTTTAATATTTAATTGAACTACTCATACTACTGTAAACTATGTAACTGTCTTAAGTTTTTCACTTTTGTTTTACTAGTATTAAGAATTAAATGAAATGAGTTAATAGTTGAAATGATTCAAAATTGTATTTGCATTCTAGTTAAAAAATTACAATTAATTTTTTATCACACAATTTCTTTTTATCATAATTTGCATGTTGAATTACAAATGAGTTATAATGAATCATTATTGCTTTGTTTTTGCATTTAAGTCTGTATTTATTAAATAAGAAATAAAGTAAAATGAACTAATTTTTATTTATTCAAATGATTTATTATTCAAATGATAATGAATGTTATATTACATGTATTAATGAAATTCTCATTAAATGAAATAGAAAACAAGTGCTCTCTTATTAAATTAAAAACAATGTGTAATAAATTTAAAGATGTGTATTATTTGTTAATTAATTTGTCAATTATATATTGTAAGTACTTCAGAACTCCTGAGTTATCTATTTATGAAAGGATTAAAACTTAACCATATTGAAATAAAACAGTATGTTCATTTGTGTAAATGAACCCAGTTTTGTTATTATGAATTGCCTGTATGTGTACATGTATGAACATTTATAAGAATTAATGGTATTTTAGTATTCACAATTGCCACATTACAAATTTCAATTCACAATATCTAAACAAGATTCAAGACATCTTGGCCCATCAGCATATGGTTTTAATTAAACCTCAATGGAGATGTCTGTCCGGATTTCCAATTTACTATGACAATTGTGTTATATGCAATGTTAAAATGATTGTCTGTTTTATCCTTTTTTTGTGCAGTTTTGGTGCTTGCTTGCAAAACATCAGAACTCTGTTGCATTCCACCTGGTACAAAACCTCAGCTTCTAAATGCCCTTGGTTTATCAAATAATGGATTTATTCCTTATTGTAACACTTTTCCAAAGAATTTCAACACTTTTGCATGGATACATTCAAACTTGTTACAGGGATTATGAAAGGGAGAAGTACAGTGCTAAAGAACCATAACTTCAGTTCTTTTGAATTGTTTTGAAGAAGAATAAAATCACATCTCACCATGCTTCTCACACTGCTAGAATGTGAGAAACACATCTAGTTAACTCTTAGCCTGCTACAATGGTCCTTAGTAAATTCCATAAGCGTTTCCCCACTTGGTTGCAAATGTTCAGGATCTTGATAAGACAGCACCATTGGGAGCTGACAGATACAGATCACGATTATTTGTCCAAGCCTGGTCATGTGTAAAAAGAGTGGGCCAAGGAGTAATGATAAAGCAACTGTGGAGTATATTTTCTAAGAGATCAGCTCCAATTTTCTTAGTTTATTCCCTTAGGCCCAGATGTGAGGTTGTTGTTATACTCAAACTTTAAGTTCCATAATTATGAGCTAAGCTTGGCTAAGGATTAAACACAAAAGTCAGTGAGCAGCCATGAGCAAACAGGTGTATTTCCTTAGCCTTTCACTGCATGAGTTTACCCAACCATGGTAATATCTATGTGGTGAGGACCTGCTGTGTGCCAGTGGTTGTATGTGGACATTTTCTAGGCTATTCCTTTATTTATAATAGTGGGACATTATTATGTTGCTGAAATTTATTGTAACAACAAAGAACTTAAATAGTTTATCACTACACGTCTTGCTTTCAGTGAGCATGTTGGCACTTTCGCAGCATGTTGTAATGGATTTGTATCATTATTTGTAAAAAGTATTTAAAAGTAGTCTTTGTTAATTACATTGAGTTGAGGTGGTAGTTGCCATTTTCT
Organism: Sinonovacula constricta; assembly: GCA_007844125.1. Classification (NCBI taxonomy): domain Eukaryota; kingdom Metazoa; phylum Mollusca; class Bivalvia; order Cardiida; family Solecurtidae; genus Sinonovacula; species Sinonovacula constricta. The sequence goes on along the minus strand of CM017566.1, from coordinate 26,203,268 downwards.
TGGCCAAAGTTTGATTTTCACAAATAATTTATTTAAACTATTCTGTACACTGCTTGTTTTAGAACTGGAAGCAGGTGTTACTTCATTTCTTTGAATAAAGATAATTACTAGGCATTGTAAATGGTAAAATTGTTTATTAAAATGATATCTTGGTCAAGATATAAGCATATGCCTAATAATACTGTTTTTCTTTTTATAAGTTAAGAGACAAAATGATTTTTTAGTGTTAACTTTATTACCGTATTTTCTCACTTATAAGACAGGGATTTTTCCTTTAAATTTCATGTTCAAAGTGTGCGGCTCGTCTTATAGGCGGGGTCTAGCGACCTGGAAAAAAGCTTTCACGTTTTAGGGCGAAAACATACCACATAAACTTGTTAGCGATTATGCAATGACCCGATGTGCCGTCATTATCGACCGCCAATAATTTACCTTACTTTAACTTTGAATTTTGTCCGTCAACAATTAACTGTCTCACATACATATCCCTTTGTTCTGCATTAAACACAGCTTATTATTTGTCAGTAAACACAGAAACAAACTTTCAACTTCAGTCTGCCAAATACACCAAACTGTCATTTATTTGGAGTTTCTGTGTAGACTTGCCTCATTACACAGGTCAAGTGACTGAGATAAGCTGTTGTCAAAGTGATATCGATCGGAGCAGTTTGACATTGAGGGAGTGAACGTGTTTTTATAAGCAGCTGCCAATTACATTTCTCCATGAAATTATTGATTGGCGGCATGTACACAAGAACAGTGCTCTGTTCTCGGGTATATCGTGTACAGTCATACCAGACTTGGTGATGTAGATCAAAGAAATTAATGTCATGTCGCCATGCGCTACAGGATTGCAGTGCAGCCGAGACTAGATACATCCTGCAACTCGTGAAAATAACAGTCACTGTTTACCAATTAACCCTTTTGTTAGGACAGCATGACTGGTCGACGCACCTGTTCAATAAGGGGGGGGGGAGGAGGGGGGGGGGGGGTCGTCTTTTAAGCGAATAGTCTTATAAGTGAAAAAGTATGGTAAGCTTATTATTGTTAAGGCTTTGGTTCTTCAAGTTAGGTAATACTGCTCACTGCAGTTTGTTTGGTAAATGAAATATTTACGTATAAGTGCTTTACAATAAATCCAATAATTCACTATGTGTTTGCACCTTGTTCTGTTGTCATTTATACCACCATAAACGTAAGAGTAGCACACTTGAAAACACTCAGCCTGTACACAAAACAAAGGATATATCTTAAATACACACTATTACAATTCTAAGTAACTTCTAGTAGGTTTGCTTGAAACTAGATGCAAAAGACCCAGAATGTATTAAAAAGTGCCTCAGCAGCCAGAAGGAAGATCCCAAGTAGAAGCTGACTCATCACAGCCTACATTATTTGCACAGCAAATTATTTTGTTCAGATGAGGTAGTTCGAGATAAGGTATTAAAACTTATTCATTTTCCACCATGCCCTAGGAAACACTTTCTTCTTTTTTCGATGTCTTATTATGTGATGCTTTATACCCTTACTACATATCTGAATAATTGTTCTTTGGTCAACTTAAAGTAAAAATTTCACATTAAAGATGTGTAAAATATTGATTACGAACCTAGCCTAAGATAAAAATGTCAGTTTTAATTAAAATATTTTCAGAAGATGACCTTTCTTTTACATTAAGTACATGCTTTCCCAGTTTAAATGTTTTTAATTAATATTCAGTGTTACCACTGCATTCAATAGGAATGTAACAAAATACATGGCAGCTTTTTATGTAACATTTTGAATCATGTAACATTTTGTTGAAAAAGGGGAAGTTATTTACAGTTGCAGGTATGGAGTTGTTTTTTCTCTTAGTTTTTTTAAAAACTAAGTTTCGTTCTGGTGAAAGTGTTTTCTTATTTGGGCTTACTAACATGACATGAAGTTTTGTAGAGTTCACTCTTCCAAATTGTTGTAGTCTGCAATTAAAATTCTTGACAGTCTTACAAAAAGAAATGAGTTCTCTCTGCTAATACTTATATCCCATCTTGCTACCTGTAATGTTTGTTACCCTTTTGTAAAATAAATATTTAAATGTAAAACCAAAACAAATTTAGCTTATTTAAAGGGACCCTATTGGATTGCACAAAAACAACTTCAAAAAAGGTTTCACTTCACTTGTGCTGCACCAGAAGAATGCAATAATTGGATGACAGATAACAAATATGACAGGAAAATATGCTCTGAAATGGTTTTAGTCTAAAGTAAACTAAAACGGGTATTGGGGGCACCTGTGGCATGGTGGTAGTGGTCAACTGGTAACTCCTCTGACTGCTTCACCTCTCACTGCTTGGGGTCGAGTACCATTCTCAGCAAAGGATGTGGGAAGGTCTTCCAGCTGACTTGCAGTGTGCTGGTGGTTCTGCCCTGACATTTGTCTGGGGTCTTCTGCCACCAAATAGCTGGACATCACTATAATGATCATAATTAGTCATTGTAATGCAATCCGACAACATAAAGCGGGCATTTTTTTGACGTTTTAAGTTTAACAGTATCCTGTCCATTTTTTAAATCTTAGAATCGGAATAAGATGATTATTGAACTTTAACAGTGAAAAATTATAATGTTGCTTAAGTGACTGTTTTTGAGGTAAGTTAAATATAAATATATTGTCATGTCCAAAGGTCATAAAGATAAATTGTTAATTTACTAACAAAATGATTTTTTCTTCCTTGCTAAAGTTTTAGTATAGTTGTGGCTTTGTGGTATACCAAACATTTATAAAAGAAATCTGTTAACTATGACTTCAGTAATAAGCAACTGTAATAATAATTAGAAAATCAACATGAAAAATTGACCTCCATAGCTGGGAAGGGGATGATGACTTAGTGCACTACCACTACACCACAGTAGCCAAGGTTAACAATCAGTAATCATAAGTAATATCTTTAAATTCTGCAGTCCAATTACTGACATATAGTGTATTGTTTTGTAGAACTTGGCAAGGTATATATATATAATTTCTATAATATAATTTTCCAAAATGTATCGTAGTTGTTATAACAAATAAAACAACACAAATAAATTCTATAAAGTTTTGTTATTTTTAGCACCATGTCTTTGACAAGAAAACACAACTAAAGTTGCTCTGAAAAATGGGCAAAAGATTATACATTACCCTTTCTGAGTATATTTAATATCAAGGCTGGAACACTGATAATAATGTGTACTTAATCCAACAAAACTAATAACTAACCAAATTGTTACAGTGAATGTTTACATATCAATAACGCTATCAATAGTGATACATTTTAACACAATATTATCAAAAATTACAGTTCTTCAATCAAAGCCTTCTTGCGTGGCCTCACTTGCCCGCCCCATTCAGCTTCTAGGCTATGCTTTGACTGCTCCACTGTTTCTAACTCCTCCTCACATCGTGCAATCTCCAGCTCTAGTTCTGGTATCAGTTCATACAAACACATTCCATAGGACTGAACCCAGCTAAGCAGAAACTCACATTTTTTCACACACTTGAACAACATCGACTTCTGAGCTGCCTGCTGTTTCCTTTGTTTTTCTGAAAGCCTATCTGTTTTTGACATTTTTGCTGCAAGTTTGTAAGCCTTCTTCATAATCCTACAAACTTCTGAGAGTGAACTAAGGATGAAATCTAGGGGGTTATCAGATGGGGATGATGTTATGATAAGTTTTACGTCATTCATAACATTGATGTTAAACTGGTTGGTAGATTCATACAAACTTCCCTGAGATTGTAACCTGTTCACACTTGCCTGAATAGCATCACTTGTTGACTCGAGTGTTGCCTGTCGGCCTATAACGTCACTTAGCTCCATAAAATCTTTGGCACTTTCAGTTGCCATGGCAGCATGTTCTCCATTATGCAGCCGACAAATAAAGGCATAAGCGTACAATATGTTAACAATACTGTATTTGATATCACTTGCAGGGACTGCCTTTGTTAGGGCTGACAATTTGGGAATGTTAGCCAGAATATCTGGTTTTCCTCCAACCATTTGTTTTAATTTCTTGTCTGCTTCGGTGGTAACCTCTGTTACTAAGGGCATTGCTCCTGGTGACCACCAAGGTGTCCAGATATCCATCAAATTGCCAAGGCGACCATCGCTAACCATAGTTTGAAATTCTTTTTTCTCCTGCAACATTCCAATTTATTATAATTTTTATTTCTGTATTGTATATCTATTGTTCTTAGTAATACACTACCACTCTTACCTCCTTTTCTAAATAATTTACCACCAGTCTTTCAACTGTACAGAAATAGTGTAACTTTAAGCATATACAGTGCTGCCTTTGTCATTAAAGCATGTCATCAACATATGACATCATAACAACACAAGTCAAATTATCCTGACACCTTGCCAACCAGTCCTAGAATATTGTGTGAACAGGAGCTGTCAATGACAGCGTACCTGACTTTTCAAGTGATTGACAGTACCTGAGCATTACGGCAATGCCAGCACCGACACTGACACTCTGGGGAGTAAAGTAGAATTATCAAGCTAATTATTTGCCCATTCAATGAGAACCTGCACCAGGATATTTTTTAAAAGACTGATATGTCTTGGTATAAGATCAGATCCAGGACAAAAGACACTAATGAAAATGTTTATTGTCTCAGTTACCAGGAATCTACATTTTGTTATAAGTATTTCACCTGTTTTAGGTAGCTTAAGCAATATGAAACTGACACTATTCTCAAAAGTCAGTAATCATTGTCAGGACAACTGAAGTTGATATTGTCACTGTGTCAACCTTACAATGTCCAAACTTATTTTTGTTCTTTACCTAAATAATTTTAGCCAGAAACTAATACCATAATGGTTAAATCCTTTTAGTTACCTTAATTTAAGACCTTTTCTTTATTAAAGACAATAGCAAAACCTATCAGAAGTAAAGATGCTCAGTCTTCTAATTAAACAAATAGCCCGAAGCCCAAGCTGAGTAAATTTTGTGTCAGCAAAGTAGAAAATGCAGCTAGCGAGCCCAATTGGCCTGTTAACAAAAATCAAATGATTTGTTAAATTTTTTCCACATCAAAGGTGCCATTTGCTAAGAATCGCACCATCATAACATTTGCAACGTCAAATGCCAACCTTTCAATCCCACAATGCTTCCTGATAATGATAATTTGCATGAAACTAGTGATGATGAAGAAAACTGAGATGATAGAAAAACAAGTTTTCTTCCTTCTCTTGTCCTTCAGAGAATAAAAATCATTGTGGAGAAAGACGTTTACTTATCACAGTATAATAAACAATTATTACTGCATGGTTATGATTACCTATGACTAATGTTTGGAAATAGTTCATGCTAGTGGTTATTGATTCGGGCTAGTAAACATCGCCCGTCTGGGCTTGTGCTCTGAAAAGTTTAGCGTGAAGATTGATTGCTTCAGTTAGTTCAAGTAATATGATAAGTTTTACTTAAATCTTGTATTTTATTTAAGCAACTGAACACTGCCTTAAAGCAACTGTAAACAATATATAAGCAAACTTACCTTATCTGTCAACCTGTCCCAGATTTTGGCTGCATCCTTATCTAGGTCAAGGTCAGCCAGTCTGTCATATAGGTCATTACTTTCATCATCAAGGTCACCCAGATCTGGATCAGTCTCCGCTCGTTGTATCATCTCCAGAATCTTCTGTTTATCTGCTGGATCGGCTTTGAAGTCTTTCAGACCTAAGAATGTTTGATATATAACTTAAAAGTCAAAGTTTAAAAAAAGACAATTGGATTCATGTATAACGATGGCAGATTGTGTTCAAATTCCTGAAATCGCATTACTTTAGTTTAACAATTCACAAATATCTTGGTAAAACTACTGCTGCACCACAGGTCAGCTGGAAGACTTGCCCACATTATAACTCTTCCTCTGACTGAAAGTCTAACCTAAGCATTCATCTGTCAGGGAGTCAGAGGAGTAAGTGGCTCTATCCACTAGGTCACACAGATCCCCTTTTTACTATTTAGTTGGCATATAGATACAGCATCAATAAAAAAAAGGTGTTACTATCGTGTAAAGTTAACCACCTTGGCATTCAATGCTACATACAATGCCTTTACCTTTCGTAAAAAAGCTGTCACAAAACAGTGTGCTTGACTATCAAATGGCTTGATGATGTTTACTTAAAGAGTACTTGCAAACTTGAGCATTATAGCAAAGCTATGCTTGGGTTAGAAAAATAGTGTCCTACTTATTCAACGAGTGGTCAAGCTACAGATTTTTGGAAAATATTTCCTAAAACTGGAGTCAACATTTCTGTATGCACTAACCTTCCATGAAACAATCCTTGTAGAACATTTCTGAGCAGTCTTGGTGCTTTTCAGACTTGTAGCAGGCGACTGAGCAGTAGGGCTGATTACATCGAGGACATGTATACTTTACAGCTTCCTTCAGACAAAACATACACACTGCAAGAGACTTGGCATGCTCCTCCGCCTCAGCCAAACTTGATGCCATTGTTGAGTGGTGCACTGAAAAAATATTAAATGTTCTTTTTTAATAGGGGTTATTAATTTGCTACACACTAAGGTTTTCTTAAAAACATGTTTAATACATAAAAATGTATCAGTTCCGGTGTCTGATATTAAATTAAGAAATTAAAGCATGGTAGGAATATCAGACCATGACACTGGGACCAGTAAATGTCCTGCCTGATTTTTTTCCTGTATTTACAAAAAAAAGGTGTTTTTGGGTGACAGGACAAATCATGCCAAACCAACTTGTGCCAGGTTAAAGTCGCCCCAATGTTGGACAACTCGCCCCATGTATACGCTGTAATGCTTCGGGGGGGTTATTAATATGATGGGGTATTAATTGTTGTTTGCCATGTGTAATTTTGTATCTTATGTTTTCTTTATTCCATGAAGGACAGTGCAAAGGTAGTAAGAGAACATTTTTTGTGAACAAACAAATACAGTTTAAGATAATATCATACATGTAAACTTTATCTGAGGCCAAAGTGGGAGATTTCCACTTGCAAAGAGGAAGATTTATTATTTTTACAATAACAAAAAAGGGAATTATCTGTTTCTGAGTAAGGAGATTTCTGAAAATGAGTAAAACACCCTTCATTTTTCAAATAATTTGGAACCTTAAAAGTGGGTGTCTCCCTTCAAATGTGGGAGAGTTCACATGTATGAAACACAGCACATCTATCTCTGATAAATAGTGATACATGCATACATACACATCCATGATAATTGATAAAATAAAAAAAATAAGGAGATCAATTATCGGTAGTAAGAGAACGATTGTTGTAGCACATTTATATCTTATTTAAGATTAAAAATCTATTGTAACATGGTATCAAATACAGTAATACTTATATCAGTCGCAGTGGCTTGGTCATTATTTACTTTAAAAGATAATGCCTCTGAGTGAACTTAATTCATGCTTATGAACTCAATGACTGATTGGTAACCAAGGTATAAATGATTGATAACTAATAATTGCCTTATTGCTAGTGACTAGTAACTTATTTTTGATTGGTAATCAATATAAATATATACGACCTTTGGGATTTGCCGGCATTTTTGCCGATACTGTGCAGCGACATTTCTATCATTATAGCACAAGGGCACTTATGAGGTGCCCAGGGACTGAACCCGGCCAGTCCATTATACGGACTCTGACAAGCCAGACATAATGCTGTCCCCTTAGCCCTAAGCGTTAGGAGGGAAGCCACTACTACCAACTTTAAAGTCTTTGGTTTGACCTGTCCGGGGTTTGAACCCGCGACCTCCAGATCCGCAAGCCAATGCTCTACCACCTGAACTATTGCAGCCGGTATATATGACATTACTTGAATACACAAAATATGTATGAAATAGAAAACCAATAGGAAAGTGGATATGATTATATATGTAGTGCATGTAGGCACTTCCAACAGCCATGCTGTTGGATTAACCCTTTAGCGACATGGTTGATTGAGTCTCTACATATATCACGATCTTAAAGCATGGTCGGACTACAATTAACACCAACAATCATGTTGTGAACGATCAGCTTTCAACGCTTGCCGCTGTATACAGAGTATTCTTGGAGAGAGTTGTCCGATATTGCGGCGAATTTTACCTGGCGCGAGTTGGTTTGGGGCGAGTTGTCTAGCATTCTCAGTTTTGAACTGTTAATATGGTCTTAGCTCTTGTTAAAATTACGACAAACTAATAAAAATGACCTCGGGTGTTCACTGTTTGTTCTTGTGGTGTCTTTGTGAGTGATGATTTGACATTTGTATCGTTTATGGTGTTGTCGGGTCCTTGTGCCGAGGTGTTCGAGGAAGACACTGAGCATGTATTTCTTTGTATGAAGAGTTACCCATAAGTGAACGTACCATATGTTTGTTAACCAATGACAAATCAGGCCTTTATTAAGGCGCCGGTAGTTTTAAAGAAGGGGCAAAACGTCTTATTTACGTTCATGATTTAACCATGTCTAAGGTGTACTACTTTTAAGCTGGCGAGCAACAACTTTGAAATCAGGGTAGCGGAATAAACATCGCGACAGCAAGCAACAAGTTAGTCTGGTTCCCAGCTTCTATAGTAAACATTATAGACAAAGGGCAGGTAATCCAGACTAGCAACAAGTCTGAGAAAGAGTTAAATAGTGAGTGACTTAGCGATATTTATTAACCATCCCCAAAACACACCAGAAAGATCAATGTTCGTCGTCGGGCTAATGTTGAACAGTGGTACATTTTCGCCTAATAAAAGCCGCCAAACAACAGCAGTAGTGTATGATGGGGATATGGGTCAGGGAGTTTTAATAACATAATAGTAGGTTTTGAGATTCATAGGCCTTTCCCATACATACTGTCATAAACTTGTACTAGTAGCTAGTCTACAATAACTGCTAATCAGCCCCTCTAAGCCCCACCCACAACCTCTCTACCTATCTGTCTATATATATCCAATCAGTTCCCAACTATTACCCTTATAGTTATTACATACTCTAGCATCAATAAAGAGTTTAAACAATACGGCTTTGGCTTTTAGTTAAACGCCCACAAAGTGTCATTATAAAGTTAATGTAAAAAGTGCGCAACTTGATATCAGAACAAAAGAATATTACATATACAATATATTATACTACTCAAAATTTGCTAATGAAAAAACCCGTACACGGACCTCACTATCGTGCAGTTAATTTTTCGGTTTGTCATGTACACCTTGCACGATTAGCTCGTGGAAAAGCATACCTATGAAAATTTGGTTTTTATGGCCACGTTCTTTCAATTTTATGTGTACTTTTGTACATCTAACAGTATTTTTCTTGTGTTATTGTTTGAAATTAACAAAACTATGGCAAATCGACCAGTTATACGTCATCTTAGTGATGCTGAGATGAACAGGGGTACAGGAATGCCGGAGGCTGAGCGTTGACAAAGGTATGTTGCGCATGTCTCCAGGATGTGGAATCGATTCCACACGACTGGAAATGTCTCGCATCGGCACGCCGAAAGTCGGAAACGTTCAACGACTCAAGTTCAGGACCGGTTTATCGTGCTTCAGGCCAGGCGCAATGTAACATGGACCATTAATGACAGGACCACGGTTATCTTCACTGATGAGTCCAGGTTTGTTTAGACTTCACGGACAGACGGGTTAGGGTTTGGAGAAGGCCAAATGGACGCTTAGCTCCAGTATGCATTTCAGAACATGACCGTTTTGGCGGGGGATTCAGTCATGGTGTGGGCGAGCATAAGCGCCCATGGAAAGACGGACCTACACGTCATTGAAACCGGTATATTGACGGCAGACAGATACATCAATGAGATTTTGGACGTCCATGTACGCACATACGCTGGCGATGTCGGTCCTGATTTCATTCTGATGGAAGATAATGACCGTGCACACAGGGCCCGCAATTCGCTGTCCGCTGCCCAACCAGCGATGCAGACTTTATTAGCCGAGGTGTTCCGATTGTTTGTCTTTTTGCACCCCATCAAGATTTATTGTGTAGATTTATTGTGTACAAGAATTGTGTTGTTTTATAATAAGGAGATTGTGTGCGTGTGTGCGCGCATGTGTGTGTCTGTGTGTGCGTATGTATTTCTCATACACACGCCCGCCCCACCCCCCTTTAAATCTAAGGCCGGACATTTGTCGTGAATCGTACTATTAATCCACTGATCAAGCATTGATCAATATATTAACAGTAACAGTAATAGCGGATGTTGATAGGTTTAGAAATACTTCATTACTGTTTAAATTAGTGATGTCCACGGTTAACGGGATAACGGGATATCTATTTGCTCTCAGGTTAACCGTATTGAAAGCACATCACTTATCAATTGTACGTCTGTGCTAAATTTGGTTTCACACTTCATGATTCTGTATATTCTATCACCGCGTACAGCCACTTCTTCCCCTCCCCTTTCCCGTCTTGACACGGTCACGTGTCGCATGTAGCTGGGGAAATGAGGACCAGTTGACAGCATCAATGAAACAAATTTATCATAAAAATCAAAACTGGATCAATTCAATAAAAACTCTGCTAACTAAGACTAGACAAGATAGAACTTATGTCATACACTATATTATCTTCAATTACACACGAGCAAAATATGGAAATATTTCACTTTCTGTTAAATTTAATAAACCAAAAGCCCACCAAAAATTAATTAAATACAACAGGGAGTTACCTCAAAAGGGACGTTTACATGTGAATTTGGTAATAATGTAACCGAAACTTAAATTTGACTTGAAGAATGAAGAGGGAAGTATTATTTTCCCATATACATGAAAAGTAACATCCACGACACGATATTTTATTACAAGGAAACAAATTAAAATCTTTTCAAATGGAGAGGATCTGCCTACATGTTCATATAATACTAACAAGGTATGCATGTTCAGTTTGTTATGACCCGTCGCGCTATATAAGTTTATTTATAAAGTGGCACGTTTACTAAACGGCGAAATGGTGTAACAGAAAGAACAAGTCAGCAACAAACTAGTACAATAATGTTTTATTTTAAAAATAATTAAAATATGGCGTAATAAAACAATAACAAATAAATAAAACAAAATTTCAGAAGGCAAAATAAATATTAGCTTACAGTTTGTCCCTTTAGGAGGTGTCTCTTTAACAATACAACGAATAATCCAGCGTCGAATAATCCTGAAGAGTTTTCGGTAGAATGTTCTCGTAGATAAGCACTGTAGAAATAATCAAAAGGTAAAACAATACACGAATGTTATTAATATAATCCAAATTCAACACTTTAATATTTATGCCACTGTAGAATATAGTAAGTCCACGTAAGTTCCAACACAGAAATATTTAAAATAGAAGCTGCAAGTATTTCCAAATTATATGTCAAATCTCTAAAGCAAACTTTTTATCCAAACTTCCAAACCTAACTTTAATTCGGCAAACACGCCCTTATATATACCCAAAGAATTTCCAGAAAATTAACGTACCCAGAACATTCTCGAAAACCAGTTAAAAATAAAACTTTCTAGCATGATCCTTTTCTTCTAGCAGTTACGCGAATGCTACGGTAAACAACCCTTAACCTGACTAGCGTAACCTTAAACGCTGGTGTACTATTGTACATAACAAGTTGTGTAAAAACTGGTTGTGTCCAAAATCCGTAGCCTATCAGTACTCAGGGTCCATGTAAAGGTGATATCCGACAATGTTTTCATTTTCAAATACATGTCAAGCAATAAATCTTTTTTAGAATATTAAAATTACAATTACTCAATTAAGTAAGTTATTGCAACAATGATACAAAATACAATAAAAGTGTCACAAATTAAACGGATATAATATCAAAACATATGATATTTCCAATTTACACAATTTAGTGTTACAAATTGCATGTATTACATTTTTACCATACATCATATCAAAACAAACGGTAATCAATATAACACAATAACAGTTATACAAAGTTCAAAATACATGTAATATTTTGAATAAACATGTAATAACATATTGTGCTTCAGTTAACACAATTACATACGAGACAGAGCATCAGGTATAACATTGTCTTTTCCTTTTATGTGTTTGATTTCTAAATTAAACTCTTGTAAGAGTACCTTTGGTTTTTGTTATTTAACTTGTGTAAGAACTTGAAATGGTTATGGTCACTAAACACAACAATAGGTTTAACTGAAGAAGTTAAATACACTTCATAATGTTGTATAGCAAAAGTAAGAGCAAGGCACTCTTTTTCATTTGTAGAATAATTTCTCTGATGTTTGTTAAACTTCTTTGAGAAATAACACATGGGATGATCAATACCCTCACTATCTGATTGTAACAGAACAGCACCAGCACCGACGTCACTAGCATCAACAGCCATTGAAAAACTTTTACCAAAGTCTGGTGCTAAGAGAATTGGTGAGCTCTTAAGTACAGCTTTTAATTTGTCAAATGCAGTGTGACATTGAAAACTCCATACAAATAATTTACCTTTTTTGAGAAGGGCTGTCAAAGGTTCTGCAATGTCAGAAACGTTTTTACAAAATTTTTTGTATTAGCCTGCCATACCAAGAAATCGCATCAATTGCTTTTTGCATGTAGGTATTGGAAACTCAGAAATAAGCATAACTTTTGCTTCAATAGGTTCAACATGACCCTGTCCCACAACATGTCCTAAAAAGGTCAACGTAGCATGACAACATTCACTTTTATCTAGGTTGATGGTTAGCTTTGCCTACACAATCTGTTGAAGAAAGATCGGATGATTTCCAGTTGTTCAGCAAACGTATCAGAGTAGATGATGACGTCGTCGATGTAGGCATCGCACCCGTTAAGTCCAGAAATGACAGAGTTAATGAGTCCTTGGAACGTTGCTTGTAAATTCTTAATGCCAAATGGCATAACCTTGTATTGGTACAGTCCTTCTGGTGTCACAAATGCAGACAAATGCCCGGTCTGTAAGAGGTACTTGCCAGAATCCTTTCAGAAGATCGAACTTAGTAACAAATTTGGCTTTCCAATCTTTGTCAATACAATCATCCATCCTTGGTATGGGATATGAATCCGTGTTTGTGATGATATTGATCTTTCTGTAGTCAGTGCAAAGTCTATATGTTCCATCTGGTTTGGGCACAAGAATACACGATGAACTGTATTTGCTATGACTAGGCTCAATAAAGTCATTGTCCAGTAAAAACTTTATTTCTTCTTTTAGATATTGTTGTTTTGATGGATTCATTCTGTATGGATGTTGTTTAACAGCAGCTTCACTTTCAACGATAACATCTTGATGGATTTTATCAGTTCGTGTTGGAATGTCAGGAAACAAGTGTTGGAATTCACGAACAAGTTGTTTCAACTGTGCCTTTTGATCCGGTTCCAGATGTATGAATTTCCCATCAATTTTCCTCAGAATGTCCAAGTTATTCAGCTAAGTGGGACAAGGATCCACTTTGATCTCAATATCACTGTCACTAACTGAATTATTAATGTCTAAATCAGGTGGGACAGAGTGAACGACTGACACAGGTTTACTAAGATTTTGGCTATTTCTGTCAATGTTCAACTTCAACATGTTAACATGGCACATTTGTTTTTGTTTTCGCCTCCCATGAGTAAGTATTATGCAATTGAGGTCACTGAATTTCTTCTCAACAATGTAAGGCCCAAAGTATCTAGCTTGTAATGGTTTTCCTGGGATTGGCAATAGTGCAAGAACGTGGTCACCTGGTTTGAAAGATCTAGTTTGAGTATTAATATCAAATCTAACTTTCAGTTTTCCCTGAGCCGCTTTGAGATTTGAACTTGCCAATTCACCAGCCTTTGATAACCTTTCTCGGAAATCAGATACATACTTCAACAAGTTTAATGATGACTCATCATCAGTCAGGAACTTCTCCTTAAGTAGTTTTAACGGTCCACGAACAGAGTGACCAAACACAAGCTCAAATGGACTGAATCCAAGAGACTCCTGTATTGACTCCCTAACTGCAAACAAGAGCAATGGGATTCCATTACCCCAGCTTTTGTCAGTGTCAAAGCAATAAGTACGAATAATGTTTTTTCAATGTCTGGTGAAATCTCTCAAAGGCACCTTGACTTTCAGGATGATAAGCAGATGACCTATATTGTTTGATTCCTAGCTCATGCATGACCTGCTGAAATATACCAGACATTAAATTCGAACCTTGGTCCGATTGAACTGACTTAGGGAGGCCAACAAATGTGAAGAATTTGACAAGAGCCTTGACAATCGATTTTGACTGAATATTCCTTAAAGGTATTGCTTCAGGAAAACGTGTCAAAGCACACATGATGGTCAAGAGATACTGATTTCCTGAATTTGTCTTAGGCAAAGGTCCAACGCAGTCTATTATAATCCGACTAAAAGGTTCCTCAAATGCAGGAATGGGCTGTAACGGAGCTTTGGGAATAGTTTGATTTGGTTTACCAACCATTTGACAAGCGTGACAAGAGTTGCAGTACTGAGACACTTCAGACTTAAGACCTGGCCAGAAGAAGTGGTTAAGGATCTTATTGTGGGTCTTCCTGATACCTAAATGACCAGACATAGGTGATTCAAGAGCCAGACTTAAAATTTCTTGTCTATACTGACGGGGAACTACAATCTGATGGTTAACCGCCCAATCATCATCAACTGCAACATCTGGTGGTCTCCATTTTCTCATCAAAACACCATTCCGTACATAATAACCGACCTGCGCACATGGAATCTCATTCTCAGGTAAAACCTTCTCGAACAAACAAGAAATGTCAGGATCACTGTGTTAGTCCTGAACAAGTTGTGACCTTGACCTTTTATCATCAAATTTGTCATTGGATGAATGACCATCAGTTGAAAATGTTGACATATCAGAATGTGACGAACTCACATTTTTAAGGGACGGGTCGTTAGCCTCGTTGTAAATCTGACCTATAAAAGTGTCAGCCAAGTCAACATTAGAAGTGACATTTTTGTCAACGGCTTTTTAGCCGAACTCTGGATAGCTTTGTTAGCCATAGAACGAGTAACTGCACAAGAAGGATAAAGATCAGGAATTTCCTGTTCAGCAGGATCAGGACGTTTGTCCATGATAGGTGTGTCAGTTATGAGTGGGTTTACCACGACCTTATCTCCAGCTAAGTAGTTGCCTAGCAACAAATGGACACCCTCAAAAGGTAATGAAGATATAAGACCAACAGACACTAAACCACTAACTAAAGTGGAAGACAAAACAATGTTATGGAGAGGAACAGTTAAAGAACCACACTCTACACCCTGAATAACAACACTAACTCCAGAGAAGGACTTTTCGGAAAACGGCAAAATATCTACCAAAATAAGAGGTTGGGACGCCCCTGTGTCTCTTAATATCTTATTAGGGGTAGGCGGACAAGAATCACCTGGAAGTGATACAAAACCATTTGACGTAAATGGCCCATAAATATCCATAACAGAGTCAGAATTGGGTTTTGAAACGTCAATGGTATGAAAAGGCTCTTTTGCCTTTGGTAAGAAATCAGCTTTGTCAGCCTGTTCAAAAGTGTCAACTTCGACACAAGTGTGTGGCCTTGGCTTGAAAATGGTGAGGCCTATTGGTTTGTACCCACCACTAGACTGCTTCTCCTGTAATTTTAAACAGTCAGAAATGAGGTGACCAGTTTTCTTGCAATAATTGCAAGTAACATTGAATAAGGTATTTCGTTTACCTGTGTTTTAACTTAGCATTTGCATGTGGACTTGAATTGGTATTTCTTGTAGTGCTAAGTGTAGATGTGAATTTTGGTTTTGGTTTTGAATACCTTGTGAGTCAAAGAATAGTCACCAGCCAAACGAGCAGCTTCATCTAAAGTTTCAACTTGCTTTTCATCAATGAAGGTCTTAATGTCAGGTTGGATGCAGCGTTTAAACTCTTCAATAAGCATAAGCTGCCGTAATTTTGCATGGTCTTGTTCTATTCCTTTAGATGAACACCATCGGTCAAATAACTGTGTTTTTGTTCTAGCAAACTCAACATGTGTTTGATTAGTTTCTTTTTTACAATTCTTAAATCTTTGTCTATATGCCTTAGGGACCAGTTCGTAGCCTTTAAAGATGTAATCTTTGACAAGATCATAGTTAGAACACTGTTCAATGCTTAACTGTGTGTAGATTTCACGTGCTTTACCTAACAGAACAGTTTGCAGAAGTAAAGTCCAGTGCTCTTTTGGCCATTTCAAGTTATCTGCAACTTTCTCAAAATGTAAAAAGTATTTGTCAACATCCTTTCTTGAAATGGAGGAACAAGTCTAATATTCTTTGACACAGTGACACATCAAATGCTTTATTTTGAATGGGCGTCTGATCTGCTCTTTCTAGTTTCTTCAATTCTAACTGAAACTGTCTGTCCCTCTCTCTCTCTCTCTCTCTCTCTCTCTCTCTCTCTCTCTCTCTCTCTCTCTCTCTTCTCGTTCTCTCTCTTCTCGTTCTCTTTCTCGTTCTCTCTCTTCTCGTTCCATTTTCTTTTCTTCCAACTTTAACCTGTCTAATTCTATTCGCTCTTCTCTCTCCATTCTTAATTTCTCTAACTGCAATTTTAATTCTAAGTCCTGGTCTGACACATCTTCCTTAACAAACGACATAAAATCAGTCGAAAGTATGTTGTCATTAATCAAAGTTTGAATAAGCATGTTGCAAATAGCCTTTTCGCATGCATACTTTAATTCCAGAAACATTATAATGAGCAGCGATGTCGAGCAAATCAGACTTTTTGGCCAAATTAAACTCCTCTTGGGTAGGCGACTTAATAAAATTTTCCAAATTAAATGCCATGGTAGCTTGTTGTTGGTTTGTAGAAATATTTGTTCACAAAAAATTGAATAAAAAAAATTACACAAAAATAGCAGAGTTATCCTTTAACGTTTCAAATCTCGGACGAGCCCCCAATTTCTGTTACGACCCGTCGCGCTATATAAGTTTATTTATAAAGTGGCACGTTTACAACGACGAAATGGTGTAACAGAAAGAACAAGCCAGCAACAAACTAGTACAATAATGTTTTATTTTAAAAATAATTAAAATATGGCGTAATAAAACAATAACAAATAAATAAAACAAAATTTCAGAAGGCAAAATAAATATTAGCTTACAGTTTGTCCCTTTAGGAGGTGTCCCTTTAACAATACAACAAATAATCCAGCGTCGAATAATCCTGAAGAGTTTTCGGTAGAATGTTCTCGTAGATAAGCACAGTTGAAATAATCCAAAGGTAAAACAATACACGAATGTTATTAATATAATCCAAATTCAACACTTTAATATTTATGCCACTGTAGAATATAGTAAGTCCACGTAAGTTCCAACACAGAAATATTTAAAATAGAAGCTGCAAGTATTTCCAAATTATATGTCCAATCTCTAAAGCAAACTTTTTATCCAAACTTCCAAACTTAACTTTAATTCGGCAAACACGCCCATATATATACCCAAAGAATTTCCAGAACATTAACGTACTCCAGAACAACATCGAAAACCAGTTAAAAATAAACAATTGAACTTTCTAGCATGATCCTTTTCTTCTAGCAGTTACGCGAATGCTACGGTAAACAACCCTTAACCTGACTAGCGTAACCTTAAACGCTGGTGTACTATTGTACATAACAAGTTATGTAAAAACTGGTTGTGTCCAAAATCCGTAGCCTATCAGTACTCAGGGTCCATGTAAAGGTGATATCCGACAATGTTTTCATTTTCAAATACATGTCAAGACAATAAGCCACTACCTTTAGGCATTTTAGAATGATCACGTTACACAGGTAGGTCCTTGTTTAAGTTAAGACGATTTAGTAAAGCATCCATAAGTATTATCATAGTATTCATTGGCAATACAACTCACGTCATGAAATATTTAATATGAGTTTTGTTTTATCTATTTTGAAACGATATGTGGTGTTCCGTATCCTGTATAAGGAAAACAATTTTGTTTTTGTTTTATAAATTTTCGACAAATTGCCCTTATCAAGTGTTAAACGCAAACAATTGTTCTCTTTACATATTTTCAAACGTTCACGGATGCTACCATATTAGAAAACAAAACAAGTTACTTTAAAAAGAAAACATTCCCTATACGTTATCGTTAGAACTAAGAAGATATACATTAAAATCTATCTTAAAATAATATAATCTCGTCCAAGTCTTGTTTCAAAAGTCGAAAATGTAGTATTAGGCTGCAACTGAAAATGTGCTCATAGAGAGAAATTAAGTTACCAAGAACCATTAATCTAGATGGCCCAACTTTATCCATATTCTTTTATTAAATAAATAAATCACAAAAGTATAACTTGAAAAGTATTAAAGTCTGCTTGATGGGGATTGACCCATCAACAGCTGATTGTGTTGCTTACCTCTTTGTTTGCACAACGGTGACAGGGGTTTAAGAGTTTATGAAGATTTATAGGAAAATCTTGTAAAAGAACCTAGAAGCACGATATGTTTCTTTTATCCCTGTCATCGTGTTCTTGCTGATTTGACTCCAGGGACTCTGGTTTACAGTACAAATCCTATTTCGGTCTCAGGGGATGGTAAATGTGTGTAGAACGTTTGAGGTAAACTTGTCTTATGTTGGTAAACGTAAATATAGCGAAAGCTTCCTAACATATTGTATTTGATAAAATAATAAATTGTAACTTATCATAAAAATATCTAATGCTGATACTTTAATGCATGTTTAAAATTCAAATTAGCAGTAAGATTTTTTTTTTATATTTTTAAAACAGCGACATGAGTCATAAAATGATAATAAAAAACCAATAAGAGCATTTTTCCTTTTCCTTGCTTAGAAATAAATTTATGATACAGTTTGGCTTATTTTGTAACATATGATTGTGAGTTAATGACGAAATTTGTGTATTTAAGTTACTCATCAACATTTTTCGGACAATGCTAACGCCGTGATTACAATTATTAAACGAGAAAACTGATAAAGTAACATAAAAACTAAATTAAAAAAGACATTATTTTTGTATAATTTTCTATATCTTAAATTGTGCAATAACTGTCTTCCGAAAAGTGTGTTAATTTCCATAAACAAGTTTGAAAATAAGATGCATAACTGCTATGTTGTTATACATACACGTACCCCGCTGACAAATATATGCGGCTTCCGTTGTTTAGACAAGAATTTCGAACAGTTGCTCTACGAACAATAATAAATGAATATATTCATGACAGAAGTGTCGAATTACGCGTTCTCAATTATTTATACAAATCATTTTTCAACTATCTCTAAAAGGAAAAATAACTTTATATTTTCTATCTTTTAGAACGATTCATTGCAAACAAGTAACAAAACTAAAAAATATTAATGATATTAATGAAACATTGCACTATTGTTCCCCATTTGAGCTTCTTCCGGTCAAATTAAAGTTTAAATTATAGACAAACTAAACTATACAAAATAATATGTATATTAATGTATACAGATTACTTTCTCCCGTCTAGAATACATAACTTTAAAATTGCATTAAGGATAGATGTAAATGCAAATGTATTTTGAGAAAAATATTTTAAAGCGAATTCATAAATAGGTTATATTTTGTTGAATTATCTCCATTTATATATATTATTAAAATAAACGTTCATAATGGCTTTATTCTTTTAATATCCACAACGTTTGTTTCCGGAATTGCAGTAACTTAGAACTATTACTCTCAATGTACGACAAACTTTCTCAGTAATCATATAATGAAATATGAAACGTTCTACAAATAAAATCCTATAGATTACATTTAGGGGGGTCTGCTGTTCCTAGATTTATGAACGATAACTTTTGATTACCCTATTTACATTATCACTCTTATGTACAGACATTGACTTAAAAAAGCTTACAATTTATTAAGAATAGTGTTAATTTTGTACACATTTATAATAGTACATACGAAACATAAATGTTCATGAACATAGGAGTAAATTACTTCCACTCCATATCGCCTTGTACTCAAGATTGTCTTGTTTGTTATACACGTTTTTATTATGTGTGAAACATTCCTACGAATTGCTCACAGATTTTTTATTCGTACAGGTGTCTCCAGAAAGGGAGTTCGAAAAACCTACAACTACTTGTGATATATTCGTACGAATTCACCACACATGTGACAAATTCGTATTTGTAAAAAAAATCCGGTTCAACAAAGCTCTCTATAAATGCAATTAACTTCAGGAGACATCAAAATGCCCCCACTAACGCTATGGCCTCGCTGTGTTTGCATGCAATAAGTTTTGATTTATCGTGTAAATGCTGATCTGAGTACCGATTAAGTCTAAATATTTTGAAATGAAAATATTTTATATAATTATAAATAATTATTCCAAAAACAATTATTGATATGGTATTCAAAGTTGATTTTAGTTGTCTTTTTTCAGTTACATGTTTTACCAGTTAATGAGTGTATACACTGAACACAATGTTATCAACCATTTTTCACTAAGTCTTGTAGCATCATCCTTTGTCATTTTTAAATATAATTTTATTCACTTCAAGTTTATTGATTATAATTTACACAAGTTTAAAGTGTTATAAATACATAAAGAACAAAACAGGTTGGCTTTTTGTCGAAATGATGTATCAAGAATCTATTCTTGTCACAGCACCGAATGATTAAAGTAAATTAAGCTAAGTGATAGAAAACATACGGTTTGTTAAAAACTTCTGGTCCCATATTGTCACCGAGACGTTAGTCACTGAATAGATATAGTAAACAATTTAAAACGAAAGTAGGGATATGACGGTGTATTTCCGGAAAATTAGTGTATACACTGAACACGGAGTAATCAACCATTGTTTCATTAAGTATTGTAGCATCGTTCTTTGTCATACAGATCATTTTATTCACTTTTAGAATAATGAATATAACAAACACAAGTTTAAAGTGATATAAATACATATAAAACAAAAAAGTTGGCTTTTTGTCAAAATAATGTAATCAGACGCAGAAATGCGGGATGTTTCATCTTTCGTCTCGTCACTCTACCCGCTGGCCTATCTTTCTTGTCACTCTGCATGGATTATCAAGAAAAACTTGTTGGAAAATTATGATTAAATTGTTACTAAGGAAAGTGTTGTGTTTTTTTTGCGCTTGTATTCTTTAAGCATTGTACACTGAACACAGAGTATTCAACTAATTTTCTCACCCCTGAAAGATAGCATCGTCACATATGCACATTAAATCTAAATAATTTTATTAACTGAAGTTTTAAAAATGAGTAAGACAAGTTTACTATAATATAAATACATTTAAATAAATAAAAAAGTTTAACTTTGACATTATATTTTTACACAAAAGCAAAAGCACTGGTAGAGTTAAATCTAATTAAGTTCTTGCAAGAGGGATGCTATTTAGAATCGTCTGTCCTAAATATCGGATAAATTGGCATCCGTATGACCAGTTAATGGCCTAATTAGCCTGGACCGCCTGGACTTTTACTTTACACTTAATATGCATGCAGCTAGTCTTTTATTTGGAAGGAAGCGTGACTTAAAAAGTCATCTTGTTAAGTTTGGTTTGTCATATCATTTATTGCTAGACAAATATAATGAAGTCACTTTTCCTTTAAGTTCAATTTAATATATTTTTTTATAAAATTTAAATTAAAATCAAATCTTATATCATATTTTAAACATATTGTTACAAGATATAAACATCATCAGACATACGCACATGCTGGTAAGATTACCTTTTTTTTCCCTACAACCACGACCCGTCTTATGCTATACCGTAAAAAAGACCGTTAAAATGTCAAAGCACAATTTAATTGTTACGCAAAAATATTATATATTGTAGGATCTATCATAGCCGAACAAAAATCAAGACAAAATCAGTTCAAATGTTGTATTGTCTATAAACGCTTTAGGTAAATGATATTGAATTCTGAGAGGGTTTATTTCTAACCACATATTTTCAGTTATGTTATCTTTGTGTTAATTGTACAAAGTACTTCAACAAGTTTATTTAATCTACCATAGATTAAGACGTATGACAGAAAAACAAAACAAACACAATTTTATATCTTAGTTAATGCTCCAGTCTGTTAAATTTGAGGCTCACGTCATCTCTGGCTCGGGATCACATCATCTAACACAAGCGGTCCACATCGTCTCGCACACGAGTTTCACATCGTCTTTGTACCTCCAATGTTTATACATTTTTTTTGCTCTCAAAGACTAAATAATCTTTCTTCCCTATTTCCTGATTTCTTTTACTGTTATATGTTGTATTATGATTTTGAAATAGTCATTAGGTACTGGAGAAAAATGTTATCTTAGATGCTAAAAAGTCTTGACTACCAATGCCATTAAATCACAATGAAATAAAATAATGACATGACCGTCTCTTTTGGATAATTATAACTGAAAGCGTGGGTAGCATTGTTGTCAAATTGCATAGAGGGCAAGACTGTGAAAAGTCCAGATTTTGGAGACGAACGAGATCAACAATCTTCTGCAGTTCCAGAAGCAAAAGACAGGCAGATACAGAAGTAGGTCTTTATGAATACTGCTTTGCTGATTTATTGTTGCAACTGATTTTTTAGCATTGCCAATGATTAAGAAATAATCAAATTATACACTGAACATGTAAGGGAGAGTTCGCACAAAAGTGCACCTAAAATATGCTAATACTCTCTACTGTATCCTTGGGCAAATATAATGAATGCATTATCATAACCCTTCTCAGTTTTGTTAATTTCGTGAAGGACCTAAAACTTGATTGTTTGAACTTGCTTCTCAAGACATTTTTTGATTTATGACCTCCTTTTGACATGATTACCCCTCAAACCTATGCCATAAGCCTAAAATGGCAGCGTGTTTACAACTTACAAATAACAAATTGTTATTTTGTTATATTATCAGAAAATTTTCAGCCAACAAAGAAAGTGGGAAACGGGCTACTGATGGAAATGAATGCCAAAATGACAATCAGTAGTGTTGGATGGTCTGCTTGCATCCATCAAACTTTGCATTGCACGGTGTCCTGCCACGGTATGTCTATACCAGATGCTCTGTTCCCTCAATAGATTCACAGATCAAGCGTGTCTGCTGTAATATGCTTACGTTTGTGACCAGAAAGGATACCATTTCATTCAATAAAATATATTAAAGTAATAATGCTTTTAAGTTTTAATCAGTGGGTCATTCTTTATATTTTTATTGTCCGTAAATTACAAGCTGTGTTTAAAATGGCTTCCTTTCATATATGAAACTGATAAAAGTACTTATGTTGTTTTAAGTCAGCTTGTAGAGTAATGTTTTACTATATAACCAACACATATTCACTTGGAGATATTTTAGTGTGTTACAGTTAAGAATTTTATATTTTTTATCACAGAAATGTCAGTAAAGTCACAAAAAGTGAATTAACATTATTTATACGTGTTTTGTGCATTTGATCAAAATATGTGGCGTATTCTCAAATGATAAAGTGATGTTACATGGTATAAATGTGGATATCCGACAGTGCTTTATATCAGCTGCATGCAACATTTGGGCAAGATCTTTGCATAAACTCATACATACTATTTTGAACACTAACTCAGTTGTTAGTGCAAAGCGTGAACATAAACTGCTCTGGATGGCCAGTATTTCTAAATCTATAAATAAGCACGATGGGGTTTAGGGGAATTTTGGCAGGGCGTCTGCTTAAAAGTAATTATTAATGACAAAAAATTACCGGAATATGGTATAACACGTTTCTTTTTGTATATATAGGAAGAATGTCAATAAACAATAAATTTGATGTGGTCATTTCAGGTAACATTTCTTTTGATGTTTAAGTGTTAAAAACTTTGCTTTGTTCAGACTATTGGATACTGCATATAAACCCATTTTCTTTCAGAGAGGGAACACTGAAAAGAAGTAGTAACATACACTCTTGTATAAAATGACCACTCTTCATTGGGTACCATTGAAATTGATCCCAAGAGAATGAGACTATTCATATACATTATAAAGTTGTAAAAATACTTATGAATATTTTAGGAAATGGAGCTGGTCATACCTCATTTCGAAGGCACTACACTTGCAACATGCTCTATTCAATGGATATCACACTCACCAAGAGACACTGCAGGGCAGTGACAAAAGGAATGCTAACCTTACATACTTATCCTAAATATAGTTTACCGAAAACTTGGCTGAGGTGCAAAGAAACCAGATCGGCTGGCTGATTCAAAACTAATTAAAACATTACAAAAGGAAACATTTTCTTATATCACATACATGGTCAAAAGTAAAACAAGCTTTCGGAGATCATACAAAGATGGCAAAACTGTGATACGGAATAACACCTATATCATACAGTTCTCTCTTTTTTTAAAAAGTCTTGGTATATGAAGGGAATAAAATTCACAGAACATCCTTTTGACTATAGCAATAATAAAATTTATGATTTAAACCAAATGTGCTATTTATATGGTATTAAGAGGACTGATTTTATGAAATACACAACACTGAAAACATCATTTAAGGCAAACATAAGAGAAATGCTAATTTAAGAAGTTATTGTGACAGAAAACAAAATAAACAATAAAGACCAAATATTTGAAGTAATGAGAGTGAATCATTATTTACATATGTCCCTTTGAAAATCTACAAGTAGAAAACAAATAGATGAACAATCTAGATAGCATTATTTTAAATACAAGTTGGAAAGAAATATACAACTCTATAAACAAAGCAACATGTGATTCTTCATTAAGAAGTTTTCAAAATAAATCATAATGAGAATACTACCAACAAATAAATGACTGTACAAATACAAATATCTAAACTCTAACTCTGGAACTCTGCATCTAATACAATAGAACACCTGTTTTGGGAATGTATTTGTGTACAGCCATTATGGACTGAAATGGTCAACCTTTTAAATTAAAATAGTATACATGTTATAATAAAAGAAGAAAAAAAACATTGTTAAAAATAACTATAAAATGCTTGTATAGAATTATGAGTAACACTCCTTGTTCTAATGAATCATTTTATATTTCAGTTAAACTAAACAATTATAAACCTACACTTAGCATATTCATTGGGTATTTAAGCAAAAATGATTTATGTTGAACAACAAATTGCTTTACAAAAAATGATGTCGAAACACTTCAAAAACACTTGAGAAAAGCTATTATCAACGAACCATAACCACCACTACCACAAGAACGAATGTTTTTTTATGGAATATGTATGTGCTTTTATGTTAGTCCGTGTGAGGGTAAAGTGAATAAAATGAAATAATTGTGTATTTTGGGTGTAAGATGGTGCATGTATTGTTGATATATGTGTTACTTACTTTTTTCTACGTTTTTAGTAAATGAATCAATTCAAATGTGAAGGTAAATATCTAATGAGAAAAGAAATGTTTTATAATAACATGAACAACGAGTGTTCCACTGTAAAACAGCATTGGCATCTGCAGTTCTTTTTTCTTTTATGCTTGTCATCTGTATACATTCTACAGATGATCATAAAAGTATGTGCTTTAATATTTTCAATTTTAAAGTCTATTTTTTGAGAAAATCCCAATTATGTGTAAAATAAGATATGAAAAAAGATGGAAAGTGTCATTATGATTAACTAATTACATTAAATTTGTTTAATTTTGAGCACAGTAAAGGTTGGTTTTTATTTCATCCTCTGCATCCAATGTCGCTTGTGGTTCTTTCCTTGTCTAAATTTACTCGTTTGATAACTGGCATAACAGGTGCGGTACATAGCAGCTTTATGTTGGAACCTTCACGGATATCACCTACCAGTTGTTGCTCGACCTGGCAGCCTTGGAGTATAAAGCTCAACCCTTAAAGAAACACATTACAGCTACACAATAACAGTCGTTAAAGTGAAGTCCAGCTTTTGCCTGGATGAAGAACTAGAAAGTCATAGAACCACCGGATCGTCGTCAGCTGGGAGACCTCACCACATTAGGACCTATGCCCAAGTGTGACTTGAACCTACAAAGAAAATAAACGTTGCGATAAATAATTAAATACTGTCTGATCTTGAGCGTTAGTAGCAAAGTGGTTATCCATTTATATCGATTATACGGATTTTGTTAATCAGCAACCAATTAAGACCACATTAGGGATGTCCTGCTACTTGACGGAGGAAGATCCATGTCTTGGTAGTACCACCGGCATACAGCAAGGCAGCTAGAAGACCTTCCCACATTAAGTCTTTTGTCTTGATGGGGTCTCGAACCTACGCAGTAAAAGGCTAAGCAGTGAGGGGAGTTACAACTGATGATTAAACAACTATGCCACAGGCGACCCACAATACACAAACAGAAAACAACTTAAACATTACTGTAAAAAGCTATTCCAGCTTTATATGATGTGACAGTAGTTTTACCATTATATTTATCTGATATAATCTTTAAACAAAATAGCTGTCTTTTGTGAATGATTTGTTGGAGACATGAATAATGAATAAACTGTTATAAATTAGTAATTTAAAACACAAAGAAAACCCAGAAATAAATTTTGATTAATTGTCATAGTCCAACAACAGTATAGATTCTATGAATATGATGTTTTATTCAAGTTTTTGAACGGCCTATTATTAAGGCAATGTGCAGGTAGACCATTTGTGAAATAAAACATAATACATACCTTGACACAGCTGTATTAACTCAACCCTTTTCTGATATTTAAATAATACATAATAGTCAATTTAAACACAGGTTATTGATTCACGCACGCACAAAAATAACAGCAAAAATGTAGAACATTACCCTGAATGACATTGTGTTGCGAAAACTAGCAATATATATATATCAAGATATGTTTACTGTATAATTGTTTTTATCTGTATCTATGTTATATATAACATATGTTATATTGCACGGTGCTTTTAAAAGAGCAGTTTAAGCTATCCACAATAAACATAAAGGGTATTTATGAATTTAAGGGTACCTCGTACATGTGTTTCTGTGTCTACCTTTACACCACTACTTGCTGAGCAATCCGTATAAAATAGTTAGGTCGGCGCTAAGTATGTGTCAGAGGAGTAACTGGATCATACCAAAGTTATGCCGCAAGAAAAAGTACAGAAATCGATTAAAGACTTCTTTGCTAAATGTATGGACAAAATAAACAATGTACAA
Source organism: Sinonovacula constricta (assembly GCA_007844125.1). NCBI lineage: Eukaryota > Metazoa > Mollusca > Bivalvia > Cardiida > Solecurtidae > Sinonovacula > Sinonovacula constricta. The sequence goes on along the minus strand of CM017566.1, from coordinate 26,176,186 downwards.
TTCACATGAGTTTCATGACAGTGTTCTTTAACGTGTCACATTTCCAACGTTTTTGTTTGATGTATCTATATGTTTTTTTATGTTTTCAATGTTTCTGTTATTTTATTCACATTTTACGAGTGAAATGCCAACACACACACACACACACACACACACACACACACACACACACACACACACACACACACACACACACACACACACACACACACACACACACACACACACACACACACATATATATATATATATATATATATATATATATATATATATATATATATATATATATATATATATATATATATATATATATACACGGCCAATATGTAAATTTCAAAACTCGCACTAATGAAACGTCGATGGGTTTTTTTTCGGTCCACTCGAAATCGAGTTAACGATGCTTGACTGTACGTTTCTTTCTATATGGTTGAAATTAAATTAAATAACGTTCAAAATAACTTAAATTACCGACTTTTACCGACTGATCGTTCCTAGGTGATAACAGTTGGGTTTTCTCTTTGTAGGTTATGACTTATTTCTGTGTAGCAATCGACACAGCCCAATAAAACCGAGATATATTATACGATTTCAGTCAACTCAAAACGTTATCTAAATTATCGATAATAAGTTAACTTTGGATGGAAAAATTGTAATTTTAAAAAGGAATTTGTAAATGCATTATCCGAACTTTCACTTTATATAAAAATGTTCAAATGCTTCATATTCAACTTGTCAAGTGCCATTTTAGTAGGAATTTATTGGAATGAATAGATAAAGGCCAGAATCAGCGATTAAACTAACATCCATGTCACAATAGATATAAAAATTTTCAACAGAGTTTGTAATAACATCATAACATTTCGAGTTGTTACATTTCCTAGCGATCAGATTAACCAGGTAAGTACATTTAACAAAACCGGGATATGTTATAAAATTTCAGTAAGCTAAAAACCAGGTTAACATTGTCGTTGCAATATACTCTAGCAAGATAAAAAAGATATAATGATAAACCTTATAGTATATCATGCAAAAAAACAACAACACAACACCAAACAATAAAGGTGCTTTGTGTGTCACCAGGTTCATGTTCAGAAATCAATCTTTGTCGTTCATACAAGGGTACACGCAGAGCGGAAGCCGTTTGAATGTAAAATCGCAACAAATTATTCAACTGGATGAAAACCTAAAACGCCATATCACCACACATTGAAATGAAGTCAAAGTCATATCGCTATATTGATCTTGCGTGTAAAACCCACAAATCAGAAATGTGCATGAACGAAAGGTGCCCTCCGAAAATGAAAGTTTAAAATGCATTGAATAGTTATACTACTCACCAGTAAATTTACAATAGGGTTTCATATGGAAAGAGAACCTACTTATCGGTCTATGACTATCTGACGTGATTTGGGTAGGAAATAGGATATTCTGATAATATGATCAACAGAGCGAAACCCAGATCGATCAATTCAATCAATGGCATTCATTCAATTCAATCTGATTAAAATCATATCCTGAAAACCGCTCCGCTATCAGTATCTGACGACGAGTCAATAAAACCTTCCCAACCAATCAGATTGTCGCCTACAAAATCGCAAAAGTAAATGATAATCTGAAGCGTTCCGAGCGTATCATTTTAATGGTTGCGCCCATTTACAAAAAATGTAAACATGGACACTCAGCGCAAGATATCACTAAAGATAGGTGCTTTGTATGCAGTTTCCCGTTTGTTTCAACATACAGCCATTCTTGTCCATAATGCAATCAAGAAGTTGCTTCTGAAGTGGTTTTGACGAGCGAATCCTACACTTCTCTACTGCCTTATCGGTAGCGGCCATTTGTGACTCTTACCGTAAGCGTTATGCATTACACCCTCTGATTGGATGTTATAAAAATAGTGATCGGGGGAAAAAACATTCTTGTTTATTAACGGTATTTGTGGGCATCAGATCTTACATTTTGTAAGATCTGAATTTGGAGAGATTGAATCAATAGTACGTTTGTATTTTGGTTATCGTGTATTTTAATAATTTATATTATATGTTTTACACACTTGCAGAATTACTGATGTGCATCATTTACCCTTATGTGAACATTAACTTTCATCTAACATATTAAACTACATGATGGCGGTCAGTTAGCCCTCAGTGAAAAAATACTTATCAGCTGTAACTCCACCACCAATGTCCACAGATTCCTATCTTACCAACATCACCACCAACCTCCACAGACTCCTATCTTATCAACTCTACAACTTATGTAAACAGATTCCTATATTACCAACTCCACCACCAGTGTCCACAGACTCCTTTCTTATCAACATCACCATCAATGTCCACAGACTCCTATCTTATCAACATCACCACCAATGTCCACAGACTCCTATCTTATCAACATCACCACCAATGTCCACAGATTCCTATCTTATCAACATCACCACCAATGTCCACAGATTCATACCTTATCAACATCACCACCAATGTCCACAGATTCCTATCTTATCAACATCACCACCAATGTCCACAGAAACCTATCTTAAAAACTCCACCACCAATGTCCACAGACTCCTATCTTATCAACAACACCACCAATGTATTCAGATTCCTATCTTATAAACACCACCACCAATGTCTACAGATTCCTATCTTATCAACACCACCACCAATGTCTACAGATTCCTATCTTATCAACTCAACCACAAATGTCCACAGGCTCCTATCTTATCAACCCCGCCACCAATGTCTACAGATTCGTATCTTACCAACAACGCCGATACCCACTGGCTCCAATCTTATAAGGGTTATAAGAGTTAAGAGTTAGCATTCGATATAATAGATAACGGTTTCTATTATATCGAATGCTAACTCTTAATTAAGCTACCGACAGTCTTTGACAGATTCCTTATTTTATTTTTGATCACTCATCAAATTTTATTAGCTTTTATTCAGACATTTAAGGCAGTTGCTTCAGATGTTTCTTCCTCAACATGTTTATGTTTCCTTAAAAATGTGTTTCATGTAAAACTGCAAGATATATCTGCATTTAAAGATAGGTTAAAAAGACTTACATGCTCTTAAAAGAACCATTTAGGCTATCAACAAAGCATTTATCTAGACAATATTCATTTTAACCTGCTGTGTTATAAACTGAAATCAACTACTGCTCATCATCTTTTGCTTAACTTAGTAAAACTGGATTAAGTGACATAGACCGGGGTGCTTCAACTGGTTTTACAAACATCTTCATAATTTCTTTTTACAATATTTACCAAGATATCTTTATTTAAGATGTATTATTTTAATATTAACTTTTTTTTGTAAAAAGTGATCCTTGACCAAAATGTCAATTTGATATAGCTTTTGCCCCAAGCCCTCGTGTTGTTGTAATCTGATTTATTGCGATAATCAAAATTATGAACAGACTAGTTTCAAAAACATTCAGGAAATGTGTATGGTATAATAAGTAGCCATCTACACATACCAGATGAATGGTCGATTTAAAAGTAAATCGATTTGTATCTCCTTTAATATAATAATAAGGAATATTAAGAATATTATTTTGTCTCGTTTTTATTTTCCTGTGAGTTTTAAACTTAGTTTTGATTAAAAAAAATAATTCAAACCGATATTTAGTTATTTCTAAATAAATTTTTGCTGATATTTATTTGTATCTCAGTAATGTATTAAATTTTCTAAATGACTACTTACGGATACACTCTATCGGCAGGATCTCCAACTTCTTTCGTTATTAACTGCGACGTTCTTTGAATAAAGATTTATTGCTGTGAGTTCACATTGCAAATGTTATTGAAACAAATGAAAGGCATATGTCAATTGTTTGAATGGCAGTGTTTTGTTTTCATTTGGGTCAGCGTATGCCATTTTTCTTGCAATATCTGTATGCAATTTTCTGATGTCTGAAACTTTTCTGCCTTTTCCAAATTCCTTATGGCCTCAAATATTGCGTCCGCCACTTGCACTTCTTTTAGCTTTCAATGTTCCAAATCATTTATAACGCCTATCCTTCCTTCACTATTCTCAACAATTCGGTTTAACTTCAGATTTCTTGACTTGCTGTCTTTTGCACTTTATTTGCATTTTACATGAAAGATTCTGTCGCCATTTCCTTCTGTCATTATTCCAACTTTATTGGTCCGCAAGGTCGACATGACCATACAGGCTATCAAATTTTCCAAAATTAAAGCAGGCACAGGATCGTCAATAATCAATGGCTCTACACTACCACAGTAATACACCATAACTGACAGCGTGAACACTAGCCGTGTCGTCAATCGATAAGCAAATTCTTATCTCACCGGTGTAGTTTTTCTGCTTGACTTATCTTGCTTTGACTACAACTTGTGTCCCTTCTAAAATATACGTTCCCTGTACACACAGGAAGTCTTCTGTTATCATATTTATCATTGACCATACTTATAACAAAGATTGGGCCTACCCCATCTTTCTGACCCTCTTTGTATATAAACCACCTTCTCTACTTAGCATTACATTTGCCTTTTCCCTCTTCGCTGGATAGCTTCTCACCAGATGACTGTTAATGAAGAGAAAAGGTTCACACAAATAATGGATGAGGGTAGCACAACGTTGTATTTAATCAGTCCACATATTGTGCACTATCCCTAAGTACCACAGCTATCACAGAGCAAATATTCCACAAATTGCAAAATTCTCTTTCCTCGCTTAAGATGAGGTAATGATAATATCATTGTCAGTAATGAGTTTCGCAAATGCACTACCATAGCTTTGTGTTTTACATCACTTTAATTCATATTTCATAAAAAGTTCAGCCCTTTGTTTTTTGCATTTACCGTTAAAACTGCTAAAAGCTCCTTGTGGTGTCCTAGATTTGATTGTGGTGTACGACAAGAGTCAAAGAAATGCACAAACACATACATTAAAAAAACGTCATTATTTATTAATAGCGGTATAGTATCATCTTTAGAAGGTATATATTAGCAAGCATTTCCCAAGCATTTCCCATCACTAAAAGATTTGTTAAAACTAGATCAACTGAATGAAAAAAAAAAACAACTAGGTCTAACAAATGATCTGTAGGCCTACATGACCTGGTAAATTCTACTTTCGTTTTCTAAAAGTGGAAAATTATTGATTATTAATTATACTGACGAGAAACAGAAACGCCCCAGTGTATGCTAATTGTAAAGTTGTATGAAAACATAAGTCACACTGGTCGTAAGAGTCTAAAACATTATCCCACCGACTATAGCTCAAAATTAAGCATTTCGACGGACTCATATCTTCTATGAACCAATTCAATGGCTGTATTCTGGACTTGGATCTTGGAGAAAATTGAATTACCTCTGGACAAGATCTTTAGTGCTTACACCAGCAGATACCTTGGAACTTTTTCCCAATCATCATGCAACGCATCTGTTAGTTCTTGAACGTTGTTTGTCTGTTGCTGATGGTGACGTAATCTTTGTCTAATATAATCCCATGATCGGCCGGATTGCAATCTGACGAGCACGCACGACAAGGCAAAACATTAATGTTGTTGTCTTGTAGAAAGGTCCTAGTGACATAAGCAACATGAATACGAGCATTGTCCTGTTGGGAAACTATATTTGGACGTTGCTGGAAATTGATAATCACTGGGCGTAGTATCTGGTCAATATAGCGTCGAGCAACTTCGTCATGTGTTCGCCCACATTTGTGCATATCAAAACTTGTGCTCGCCACTTCAGAATTCAGTCCAGGCATAGTCGTTAACTTCAGTATTGTCAGAAACTTATCTGAATTTACTAACGATATCGACTAACACACACGACTGTAAAGTTTGCAGTCACCTGAACACGTGGTTTTTGTGCACGGGCTGCACGAAGAAAAGTTGCATGGGTACCCGGGTTATGTAATCAACAGATTAAAATCGTAAATAATAATGTTGAATAATTTTTTCGGTTAGAGCACACACTTAATACGAACATTTTATCGAAAATAGTTCGTGCTAAGATAATTAGTAACACTAACTGATAAGGCGTTCCTTTTTCTCGTAAGTATATTTTAATAAACGCTTAACAGTGCATATTTTCTGAATAAAATACGCTGTCCTAATTGTGACTTGTACTGAAAATTACATTGGCTACTGTCCAGTTTATGTAAAAATGTTGGTTTCGTTTTACGTTCATTGCATAGACACGGTAATGCTGTTTATAGTGAGGGACATCTATTATTTGTTGAGGAATACCCTATAAGCAATGAGAAGAAAACAAAAACTATAGGACATTCTCATACTTATGTTCTCGTACTAACCGGGACACAAACCCACTAGGGTTTGAGCCCTGATGTCAGAGGAGTTATATATATTCATATAATTAATATTCACATTACATTATTAATATATTTTAACCAGAGAAAAAATAAAAGCAATACACATAATTATCTAATTATCTGTGCTGTATGTACAAAAGCAAGTTCCCCCTTAGGCATTTTCTATTCACATATTAAATTAGAAAAGCATAATGAACGAAACATTTACATATCCATTGATACATTATTCACCCTTTTTCGATTTTTTTTTCGCAATAAGTCCATGATATGAGGACACATGTCCGGGGATTTTATAACATACATTTATTTTCGAATGAAATAAACAGAAATCTATAAATATCGCATACGAAACACTGCGCCCAATCATACGGTACCTTATGTAGGTCATTTAATTTTAGATTTGATTTGAACGTCTCCACCTTTGTGTAGTGTTGCTTTGCAAATATAAATGTATATATAGCAATACTTTGTCTTTGATTTTTTTATATTGTATTTGGTTAAGGTCAATTCGACTTGATTTTATTCACGACGTACGAAAAGAGAATGAAGGTAAGTGAATACAACTATTTGTTCTATTTTTACTAGCTGCGCAATAGGCATTTTTTCCTAAAAAGATTGCCATTCTTTTGAGAGGACTATTTCATTCAATGAATTTCAACAGTGCTAAAGACGGCTGTCCCTGACCATGCATGTCAAATTGTACATTTGTGCTGTTGGTACAATTCTCCAACAAAAAGACTCATAACTTCCATGTTGTTTCTGTCACTTTAGGCTAAATAGATGGTTATCGATTTTTTAACAGGATGCGCGCATACCTATTTGTCCGCCATCTTTGTGGTAAGGTGAATCAACATATCAGTACCGTAAAAGCGCACTTTTTTTAATTGACCATTACAATTAATGAAGACATGTAGTGTTGTGAACTGTCACAAAATATATAATCCGGATCAGAAATCTTTTTTTTTTTCTCATTACCAGCCGTCAGTACAAACCAAGGGGAAAACACGAGAGAGCTTTCGGACGTCATGCTTTCACGCTTGAACAGAGCATTCATTGTAGCTAAGCGTTTTAAGTGTTTTGAATTGCATTAAAAGTCGAAAGAAAATATGTCTGGGGAAGTATATAATAATGTAACTTGCTATGTTGTTATTTATTTTATTGTTATTATTTAGATACAGATAATTAACAAACAATTAAGAAATATATTGCTTATTTACTTGTCCTAAATAAACTAAAAAGATACCAATAGTATCGATAATTTTCATCAAGGTCAATTTTAGACAAAATGTTGTCATCAGTGTCATAAAAACATGCATGTGCCCCTCATGATGCTCGATGCACAAAATTTACCCCCAGATATTTGAATTTGACCCTTGAAAATTTTGACTGAGGAGTCAATGACCATTGACGTTTAGCGTCTAAAGAACTTCCTGTAAGTGCTTGTAAGGTGGTATCCGACAGTTTGCTAATATTGTACCCATGTTACAACACATGTTACTTCTATTCTGGGAAATTTATACATAATGCTCGAATAAACTTTAGTTAAAGTGAAGACTGTTATTACACTAACTTCATTGTTCGACAGTTCCTAAAAATGTTGCATTAAATGTCCATTATTTTTAAATAGGCACGTTGATGATTTCAGGTTATCTCAGATAGGAAAAACCTATTTGTAATGACAGGCAATGTGTTATGCTTTACTTTTCACATGGCTGTAAGAACAAGGTTGGGCGGTAAATTATCCTATTGAAAATTAAATTACTCAGATATTTTAATTAAACTTCTTTTTTAACCTAAAATACACGTGAGAAAGTAATGCTAATCCACCTGCACCTGGCCTTTGACACTCAGGAAGCCATATGGTCTGGACTATTAAAACAACAAGTTTCAGACAAGGGGCTGTAAATAGCCAGGGGCAACATGGGCAAAAGTAAAATGTCATGCATAACCTAGACAGTTTGTATTGGTACAAGTAAATGGTTGTGTATTGAGTATGGCATGAACTAGAGTGTCAACTGTATGGCTTCATCCCTGAGTAACGTTTTTAATTTCTCTTGTCATCACCACTTCTATAACTTCACTCCACACCATTACCAAGCTACTATTCACCATAAAGCCAAAGGATCCAGTCCGGAATATAAAACAGCATTTTGCGGGATCTTTACAAGCAAAAATCATTTATTTGAATGCATGAGAGAAAATTGTTTTGTCCAAACTGCCAGATACCAGCTCTAACAAAGTGTAAGAAACAAACTGTTCTCAGAACGAGCCTGAACTAGCTGTTACAGCTAAGTTTTTAAAATGGTTTTGCTTTCACATAGATAATCAATATCGATATTCAATAAATAATAGCACATAGTGTTTTTATTTTTATTATTGTCCTACCTTTCAGCAAATTTAAAAAACTTACATTATATTAGAATAATAATTTCACAGAATATTGAATTCAAGTTCCAGTACTTCTTTTAGAACCAAACCATTTCTGAATTAAAAACAACACATTTTACGGTAACAAATATTTAATGACAGTAAATTCATCGAGTAATAAACAGGAAAAGCAAAAGCAGTTAAGAAACAAACAGACTGCTTAGGAAATTGGAGCATGTAATGGTATTCGATTACATTTAATAAATATGACAACCATAACATTGGTTTTAAGGAACTTAAAGCAATGAAAAAATAGTATAACATGATGTAAAGAATTGAAAACAGTACACATAATAAATGACATAAAGTCTTCATCAATGCTTTCATTTACCAGCTTATTAAGGTCCATTCTGTTGAAAAATAACCATGTTGCCATCTCTTTCATTCATCAACTTATTTATATCAGACTTTCAACACATGCACTATTTACCGTGTAAACACTTCCTTGTTGTGGTCAACCAAGGGCAAATAACTGTAGTCTGACTTCTATTTAAACAGTTTTTTTCATTCAAATGTGGTAAACCTTTGCATACATTATCCCAAACATATATGTAGGAGACCTAGAAAATGTTTTAAGTCATTATCTTGTAAACTGATGACTTGACAGAATATTATGTACCATAGGTCTATTTACCTTTGATGCCATGTGTCGGCTCATTGAAGTAGAAATGCACCAAAACTAAAAATGCTGTAACTTTTTTAAAAGTATAGGATCTTTCAACAAATGAAAAGAATTTTGCTGCTCTGTTCAATATTTACTTGAAACAACATGCAATTCTCACATAGATGACCAAGTTGAATTTTTAAAAAGTGGACTAAATATCTTAAAAATTAGGCATATTACATAATATTGTAACTGAATTATATAATTTTTAAAGATTTCAGTTTTGTCAAATTCATTTCTTAATAAAAGGCATACATTTAACCTTTAAAATGATGGGTGGCTTTTTATCATAAGTCATATGGTTTAAAAGATATGGCCACCTGACAGGACTGTGTGTTTGTGGGGGTGGGGGGTGGGGGGTGGTGCTTAGTGCAGATTCACTGCACATGCTTCTGCATCAAAAACATATGCCAGTATATGGGAGGTCTGTTTTTTCAGTTTAAAAGACTTCAAACAGATATTTGGAATCCCAAACTGAAAAGTTTGAATATAAAAGGGGGTCCCAGTTCCTGATTTCACCACAAGAAGATTAATCACCTTCATGCTATTAACAACTGCTGTCCAAGTATGAGGGGCGATCGAAAGAAGAAGGCGTTCGATGTCAAGAAGGGATGCTCACCTTGGAATAAAGGCTTGAAGTCTGACAGTCATTTCCATGTTGATCCTGAACCGAAGAAATCTATCATCAGGCTGACTTAAGATGAATTTCCAGTGTCTACCAGACCTACAGCAGATGGAAGCGAGCTCTGCGGAGATGTCATGCTGCTGCGGCCAAGAACATCAAGAAGTCAACCTGAAGCTAAACAAGAAGATAACAGTAACTGTCACGGCATGAGACTTGTTGACAAGCATGAGATGGCGAGTCAATAAATGTGGCACTTGAAAGTCATCGGCAGAAATCGACTGATTGCCATCAGCCTAATCTGATTGTGGCCGATGAAAGAAAGATGGGACTGTGCTGGAAGATGTCATTCAAGTGCAACAACTGCAGCTTTATTACACCATTATTTAAGCTATACAAAGAGGCAGAGTCATCTAAGAGGGAACCAAAACCAGCAACAACAAATCTGAGTCTTGCTGTAGGACTACAAGATGCTCCTATGGGGAACTCAAAATTCCGGTACTTACTAGCAAGTATGGACATTCCACCGCCAGCTAAAAGTAGCATGCAGAAAACATCCAACACTGTGGACAGTGCGATCAAAGAACTGAAAGATCGAGATGTCAAAGAAGATTTGCCTGGTGAAGGATATCAGCAGAAAACGAGGAAATCCTGGGAACTTTGTTAATATTGCTGTGGACGGCGATACAATTCGAGTGTTATCTCGAGCCGGAAGAAGTCAGGCCGGAATGCATCACAGTTTATCGCAGTAGCCTGTGAGACAATGACAGAAAGGCAGTACATCGTGGCTGCAGCAGTGCAAAATAAGCTTTGCTGGACAGGTGCCTGGCTGCGGGGAAAAGGATACCATGTGGAATGCCCCGGCGGTCATGCAGGCTGTACAGCAAATACATATCGACAGGCACCACTCTCAGAATATGAACTTGGAAAATCTATTGGACAGACACTAGCAGCTGAAAGTGCTCTTGTTCGGTATGTGACAACAGATGGCGACTCCAGATCAGCTGCCGGTGTGACTGAGGCCATGCGATTACTCGACCCTATGTGGAAAGTAGAACGCCAGGCAGACCTAATTCATCTCGGTCAGGCTCAGTTGCGGTACTGTTACAATGCTAACTTTAGTAACGGTATGTTTCCAGGCGCAAAGACCAGACACCAAAGACAGGAGCAACAGAAGGGTCTCAGCCAGGACATAAAGGCTAGATGCAGCTGTATCCTGAAGGAAATGATTAAGAGACATGCTGGAGACATTACATTTATAAAGAAAACAGTTACCCCATGTTCTTGATGCCACAGTGAACTGTTATGCCGGGGACTGCTCCAAGTGCAGACGCTATTCATACGTATGTTCCGGTGGTGTAACAAACAACTGGTGGAACCGGTCTGTTTTCCTAGGCAGTTACAGGCAGGATCACATCTCTCAATTTAGACAAAAATGACAAGAAACTGTTAAATGACATTGTAAAAATGAGAATAGGTGTAAGTGCTATAGAAGAAGTTAAATCTGGTACCAGCACACAGAAATGTGAGGCAGTGAACCGAGCCATCAGTGTCTACCTGCCCAAAACCAATGACTTTTCTAGAAACATTCATGGACGGCTGAGCTCAACAATTCACAGGCTAAATAACGGTTTGGCGGACAGCTTGGTCGCGAAGCTGGATCGTATAGGAGTACGTCTTTCCAAGAAGACCTCACTTTCCCTACATCAAATGCAACGCTAAGAGACGTACCAGAGACATTATTCGAAGAAACCTGACACCATTAAGCGCAAGCTACAATGAAAAGGTAGACAATTACAGGAACATTTAAAATTCAAGAAAACCCACAGTGTACAGTCAGATTACAGAGGCCAGCTAGACCCTAAACTAAGCACATCAAAGGGAGACAACAGTGACCATGCTTACTCACAACTCAATTCAGTTAACTCTCATTATAAACAGTGTTGATGTGTTAAATAAAGTGACATCATAATATAACTCTACCTATTAAATTAGTTTTCTTAGAAGTGAGAGACAATATACATGTATTTAAGTGTGACTTCATGTGGGTTCTATATATATTTCAATACTATTTCAATTTGCATACATGCCCTTCAATTAAAATTGTTTTAATTTGCTACCATTTCTGTGGCTGCTTTTGATTAAATAAATGTTACTATGAATTTTTGCACTGTTTTTATTCTATTTTACAATAGTAAAGCGTTTTCAGTACGGTTTAACAAGTTCTCATGGTCTATGGCTGTTAACGAGCAATTATTGCACGCTATGCACATGTGAAATAACTCATCGTACTGAAAATGCACTGCTATTGTTCATAATATAAATCGATTATAGTGCCAACATATTGAATATATCGCGACTAAAAATAAAATAAACAACAACAAAAAGACAATACAATAACAAGCACACACAATTTGTTCATTAAAAGACAAATACATCTTAATGACCCTTATTAAATTAATAAATAAATAAAATAAATAATAAAAAACCTTCTGTCGACATTTGTGACATATCGAGATGCCTTTACTAACCTTGCTTAAATAAACAGTCTGGATAGACTATGTGGCCTGAGCATGTGCCACGGTTTGTACATTGAAGCCTATCTGTGTTGAAGGTATGAGGTTCGAGGCTAAGATGTTCCGCGCGGACACAAAGTGCCACATGACACAGATACGAAACTTCTACACCTGGTTCTTCAATGAATTTTTTATGGTGAACCAGGTAAAGAAGTTTGTGCACATGCATGGTGTGCCACATTGTGTCAGGAAATTTAGCCTTTATTACCCCATATCCCACTGGCCCTTTTTAACACAACCTTGCCAAATGGCACAACCATGACTGTTGGGCAGAGACTTTTCAGTTATTTTTTTCATATATTTTTTTAAAAAATGCCTCCATTATGATTTGAAAGTGACAGTGAGGCTTTGACCTACACAGGAAATGACCTCTTGGCTATTAGATGTTATTTTATACTGAAAGTAGATGTTTTCGTTTTTTTTTGCAAAAATAGTATATATTATAATATAATATTACATAATATAATGTAATAACATCTTAAAGGTTGACATTTATTTATAGATTCTGATTTTTACATTCTTCATCTACCTTAGGGTCAAGTTTGATCAAAATTATTTAAGAAATAAAAAACTTATTACCATTCAAACACCATGACCCCCAGTCAATGGATGCTCCTAATCAGGCCTCAGACCACAGTTATTTTTACGATATGTTCTATATAGACATTGTGGACACTGGCCATGTTGATAACTCTCCAATCAAATCAGAGTCACTTGCTGTCATAAGTATCATCCAAGAGAAGAAATTCTAGTTGCAGCAAGATGGGGCTCAAACTGCTTCCGGTCCCATAATTTCCAGTCAAAGTACAACCATGCACCATTCGGCTGTAATCCGCCGGAACCACGTGAATTTGGCCATGTACACAATCAGTGAAAATAGACAAACTGACATAAAGTCTTCATCAATGCTTTCATTTACCAGCTTATTGAGGTCCACTCTGTTGAATAATGTCCATGTTGCCATCTCTTTCTTTCATCAACTTATTTATATCAGACTTTTAACACATGCACTATTTACCGTGTAAACACTTCCTTGTTGTGGTCAACCAAGGGCAAATAACTGTAGTCTGATTCCATTTGCATAGCCACTATATTTTCTAGTATGCGTTTAAAATAAACTGCCCAATTAAGTCTATTATTATTTTTTACGTTTTGTCGCACATATTGTTGTACTGTTTTAAACATGTAATGTAGAGCTCTAATGAACTTTTCCTATACGTTTGCTTTATTTTATCGTAACTTTTTTTTTCATAATCAACATAGACAGTACATAGTTCTAGGTTCTGTTTTGATGCAGTTGTGTTGTTTTAAAAATTGAATGTAACAGGAACAAACAATTCGTCGAGTTTACTTTCTGAAGCCGAAATTGGTTATTCGTAATCAGTTGGTTTATCTCTGCCCATAAAGTTAATCTGGAAAAGGAATTTTAGCTCCTTGGACATGAACTAGTAACACTTCGCCGTTTTCATAGTTCGCCTTCCCTTGATTTGTCACAGTTCACTCTAATGATAGGAGACTGGTGCTCTTGTTTGGCAAAAGATAGTCACACTTCGACCTTTTTTCTTAACATTTTTTTAAATTGTTCGATTTTGTTTAGTTTGTTATTTAAAATCTTTAATTATAAATTTACTTGCAAGAAATTTGAAATACTGCACAAATCATGAACCACACTTGTTGTTTCTTGCAACGGAGTTATAATATTACATTTAAGGTATTAAAATCAGAGAAAACTTAATATCGCGTCTGGAGGACGATATCATAGTAAATTTAATTAATTAAAGTAAAATCTGTTTGAATGAATAACACATTCGATCTAAGTTCTTTTAATAAATAATTAAAGGAAAACCGCCCACGTTTTTGTTATTTATTATGAATGTTACAGTATTTATTATAGATTTTATTTGATAATCTAGATTAAAACGTGTTTATTTTAACACATTTTTATATGAAGTAACATTACATTTAAACCAAGCAACAGTTACCGTTCGTATATTGTTATTCTGGTTAAGAGTTTATTCCTTGGTTACGACAAGTTTAAGATGAGAAAAGTAGATTTTTTTCTGAGAAGGGTCAACAGCTGTAGATATAATTAGATATAAATTAAGAAGTATACATTTTTAACTTAATATTTTAAGATTAAAGGGTAAAGTTTCATGAACTTCTTTCAGAAGGCGACATGTCATTGTGCAAGGGCGAAGTGGGATTCACTTCTGGGCGAAGCGTGATTATTCAGGGGAGGGCGAAGTGGGACAAGGGCGAAGATCAGATAGGTCTGAAAACACTGAAATGTTCCCAGTTGTTTTTGAAAAGGACATATATAACTGTATCCTCTATAAAATGAACTCAAAGCGGTCGCTGAAGTACAGAGTTTTTATGAAAGTACAAACATATATTGTCCAAAGACGGTGGAACATTAAAAAACATTTTTTAAAATAAAATCTTAACCCAATGAATAGACATAAGTTAATATGTTTTATTTGTCTCTCTTTACTGAAATAAGTGTCAAAATGTCGTAATTCTCTTCGTAACAAAGTGAAAACTACATGGTAAATCACTGAAACACATGTGAACGTACGCATGAAGGAACTTCTTTTGTAATTCCACCCTCAGTTGGAAAAATAGATTAAAGGGTGTATTGCAACGATGGTCCACGGAACTCGACGAAATTTCCACTACATGTACATAAACGATTGTGATTTGTCCACTTAAAACTTCTTATTACTGTCTGACATCGTTGAATCGATAGTTAATTTATTTTATTTGAAAGCCACATTTAAACTAACTGTATTGTTTAAAAGTTAAGTAGAACCTCTCTTAGCCTGATACGTGTTTGTTAACGTTTTGTATGAATTGGTTTACTTTTTAATTTTCTATGATTTTTTAAATTAATTTACTCTGAGGTTTCCTCATTAAATTGTAGCACACGATTATGTTAAAGGTCTGCTTATTAAACTATTCATAACATAGAAAAACATTTTAGACGGGTCTTTTGGTGAAGTTATATTAAGATTTAAACTTACTAGTTATACAAATTAGTTCTCCATACTATTCAAAAACCATTAATTTTGTGCATACACTTTGCACTTTCACACTAAGCAGGTATCCTCAATAAATGTTCGATCATTCTTCCCTTTTCATACTTTTACCTAGGATCTCAAGCATTTAACTAAAATCTTTCTGCATGCAGATGAAAGTTTCTAGAAATTATTCTAAAAATGATTTTATACTAAATTTATATCTCTTTAAACAAAGATTTTTTTAAATGTTATTTTAATACATTAAAACTGAATATGGTTAAACGCTTATAATTGTTTTTGTAATGTGTGAACAAGAAAATGTCCTATTTAAATTTCCATAGATATTTAAATCTAATCTACCTCTAGACAAAGGCCAACAGGGTAAATGTAAATGTGACAAAAACACAGAGACGAGACATAACACACAGAAAGAAAAAACATCAGTTACCCCCTTGGAACCTTCACTGAGGTGCGTAAACCTGGTTTGTGGAGCGCTCCATCCTCACACTTCCTGACGGTTTTTCTATCAAACAGACAGTGTTAATAAAATATCCCGTCAAAGTTAAACAACTAACAGTAAGCACCTGTATTAAGTGTATTCATTATTTCTTCGATTCTCTTAATGAAAAAGGTACATACTTTTCATGACTTTATCATTAAGTTTAAGATTGTGGGAACTGCTAAACTTTTGATAAGATTGATCAATTCCTATCATTTTTAAGTTCACTTAATATTGACATATGATATTGTTTTATTCTCTTTTAAGACATTTATTTCCCCTTTTTCTTTGGCAGCATAGTACACTTAATAGTTGAAACATGTAAAGGAAAAGCTTTTCACTACTTCTTACAGCAGGACGATGTGTCATATCTATATTTTTTTCTATTTCAGCATGGCATATTATCCTTTGTTTATGTCTTTTCTATGTGTATTCAATGTTTTAAATTTTTAAATATGTAATGTTTTACTATCCACTATGTTGCATTCTCTATCACTATAATACAACTGCAAAGGAAATCAGACTTTATAGACTGAACAATTAATTTATGCTAATACCTTGTTATTTGAATCTGTAAATGTGCACTGTTATGTTTACATATTCTTTTATTCAAAATCTATGCCACATGCCCACACAATGTCACATTAAATAATAATATGTGCGGTCTAATATTGTTTTCTACTATTAGAATTGCAGGGATTACTTCTATCATATAAATTCGAATCAAGATAACGTGAAAGTATTTTTCCGTTTTATTGACAATAATATCACAAGCAAAGTGTCCTTCACCTTTAGAAAATTCTATGACTATAACCCCACAAGAAATCTAATGTGCTTATTCAAGTCTTCCTTTTAATGTCCACTTGCATCTGTTGCCCCCAGTGAATCAGATTACTGCCTAAAGTATGTTTTAATTTAAGCTTGAATGAAGTAATTGTATTTTCTTAAATCCAAATAAAAAGCTAAATGACAAACAGCAGATGTGTTCATTGACTGGTTTCATATGTTACAATGTAATTATGGTAAGTTAATAGTACCATTAGCTGAAAGATAAAATATCACACACTAAAAGAATAGTATTGTTTTATCATGTCACCTTGGTCATATGTTTTTATTCCCATCGCTTTGCTTTAGTTCACTTGATTACAATAGAAGACGTAGACATCACAATTGAAAAAATATTTCACAAGATTTACTATTTAAGATCTGAAAAAAAAACATTCAAGGATTTTATAATGGAAGAAATTATTGTTTTCCATTTTTAAGGAGACATTTAAAAAAACCCATCTATAACATATATGGATAAAAACATATAATATCAAGAGAAATGACTGGTACTAGTCAAGAGTAGACTTATATTATTTTATTAGAATGTGACTCAGAATAAAAATATAGCAATTACAATATATTTATTTTACCTTAATTAAGTTTAATGAATAATTGTTAGGGCTAAGTTGCATTACTATTAATTTCAAATATTGACTTATTGATATTACTTCAATATAATCATGATCTTAAACTGATTTTACCAGTAAATTATAAGCAATACGGTACAATATAAATGTTTACAAGCAGGTTTCTTATTAACTTCAATACTAAACTCAATAATGAAAATTCCATAGAAAAGTCATAAAATATCGAAAAAAACTCATACAAAACTTGAATCAACTTGTGTCAGACTAAGAGAGGTGTTTATTTAAATTTTAAAACTGTTCAGTTTGCTAGAAGATGGCTTTTAAATGAAATAAATTCTTATAAACCTTTCAAAATTAAAGTATATATTTAGATTCTCATTATATATATTCATGTTGGCTAATTTCCATAATAAATTATTTCAAATCTATGTCCCGTGATAGCCTCCACTTAAGGACCGATACAAAAATTCTTCTTCAATGTTATAGTAAGTTATAAGCAGCCTTCTAGCCAAACTATGTATTAAGATTAAATAAGCCAAATTTGGACGAAAATAAATAAAACAAAATCATCAAATGAACCAAATCATATCAAACTTTACTATTGCGTTTGTTTGAATATTACTTTGAAACGAAAAGAATATTATCATTTTTTCAAAAATAAAGTATCTTTTTAGATTTTCATTAAAATTTATAAATATTCTTAAGTGCTGATTTTCATAATTGACACATGGCCATAACGGCCATTCAATCACCTTTAATTGAGTACCTGTTTTATACTTTTATCACCATTTTTGAAAAAAAGTTATAACCATTTTTCTACACCTACCCTCCGGTCAAAATTTCATGATGGTTGCCATTGAAACCTTTTTTCCTATAACCCAACATTAGTTTATTTTTAGCACATTGGAGATTCTGTTTTTAGACACCCACTCGAACATTTTGATACTCATGAAAACAAGTTTAGGGAGGAGGGATATGTGTGTGTGCTGTAACCATACTTTGGTGCTTGACTAGCAGTTATAGAGAGTCGTTCGCGAGAGTGAAACGTATGATGAAAATGACCGGTGAGATATCAAGCTGGCGTTGTAGAGTGGTATTTGTCCCAGAGGAAGCACTGTATTTATATCAGCAAACTATCCATTTAAATTTATTTCTATATAAAATTTTAAACATAAAATATAATACATACAGTACACAAGCAATTCGACAACTTGATTAACAAATTACTTTCCTTTCTGTAGCGTCTTGCAAAATCAAACACAAATCTCGAGCTAAGAATTATGTTTCAAGGTAAAAAGTCTAAACCCAGAATAACGATAATGTATATGGTCACAGACTGATTATAAGCACTGCTATTGATGTGTATTTTTAGTGATAAAATTACGTACATTCTCAATTAGGAGATTTTGAGAATCTCCTCTCTTTAATTCCAGAATACGCAGCCAAATTCAACTTCATTATTTCTTAACAGTATTGCCTAAATAATATAGTGTTTGTGATCTATCGTTACCTAATAGTCAAAGGCCTGTAAACATCTTCCATACGGAACTAAAGGGAATTCTTCTACCGAGTCCTGGTTCAAGTCTCCTTCGAGGCATGGTATCGCCTCGTTGTCTGACAGATATCTTTAGACCCATTGCTAAAGCATTTCTTTGGGTATAAACTAAACTTGATATAGGAGATCACAAAGGATAATGCAACAATGAACCATGTTGTAAAGGTATTGCAGACCACTCGGTTAACAAACGTTGAGCTTTCACTGGAAATAATTGATTTTGATGTTAGATCAATATTTAATTCCCCAAATGGCGAATAGCAATAATAATATGCGTAGTAATGGAAGAAAAAGAAATGGCAAAGAACAATTAAAATTTAACTCATGGCTGAACAATGTAAAATGATTATAACGTACTGTCTAAGTGTAATTTACAGTGAGAACAGTTTGGAATAGATTTTAATGATCTAGCACAAGAATTTCGTATCTGGAGTTCTGTAACACTTTGTCTAAATATATATCTATATTTATTCTATGTTTTCATGTATATTTCAGCCCAAAGCCCCTCCTTTTGATTTGGATTCGCTAAAGGTGGAAAATGAGCCAGAAACACTGTCAACATTTTCCCGTCTCATCACTTCAAAGGAATGTGAACAGATCACCAATAATGGAGAACGCTTATGGGTTAGCGTTTCATTTTCTATTTGCTTTGGGCATATATACAAACCTTTATACTAGAATATTCAGTGTAAGTTGTCATGCATTAACGACAATATTAAATATGCGTAATATGTCTTTATAAATATTTACGTGTAGACTTATCTTTCTGGTTTCTTTTAATATTTTCAGGCTAAACATTGTGATACGTGGTCAGTGGTTGAACTAGAATGGGATGTTTCACTGTTATGTACGTATAAGGCTTACCTTTATTACAGAGTAAATATATGTGTTTCTGTTTCGTATTTTGTCAGTATCTCTTGGATTTCTCGATATATTCCAGGTTTCCCTATTGTTTATTCTCACAGGCACTCTAACTTTATCGATAACAGCTACAATAATTATATTGAAGCGACAATTACACATCAGCACAAATATATCCACCTTTAATTTCCCTTCATCCATCCTGTCAGTCTCTCTTTCTCTTTCTTTAGTTACTCTCCTTCGCTTCTTCAGCCTTCTGCTATGTACATCCTATTATCCCATTAGCTCACTTTTATAATGAATGTTTTCATATTTTTATTTTCATTTTTGTCCATATTATTATCCGTTATTTCTAAGAAATATAACCTAATAACAACGTGAGGGGAGGAAACACATGGCACATACTTGTCTAACTATGATTTCAGATTCCTGTATTGACACAGTTTCTTTACTCTATCTAGATTTTATGCTTCTCTCATTATCTATAACTAATAGAAATGTTAATTGCCCAAATACACATATAAAACTATTTCCTCATTTAAAATAATCCCCTTAACCACATTTGCTGATGTTGTGTATATAATGTACCGACATTTGCTTTTCAAAGTGTTTGAAAAGGAACAAATCTTTCAGACATCGTTTATTACGACAGTGTCGAAAAGCAATGTTATATTGACAGAACAGATATAAACGCAAAAAGCTAATGCCAATTAATAATATTTAGACTGCAATGCCATATCTACCTCATTTGCTTTAAATTTGTATGATAGTACATTGCTAATTGATGATAGAACGTCTCCACAATCTAACAAAAACACAAATAGTTTGGTGAACGATGGCAGTTACTGGTGAACGAATAGAACTGAGGAATTTGAGACAGCTACAAACATATATACTGTAATGGACATTGTTCATGATAGCCACTTGCCGACCTCCATAGTTTGTAATTTGAGTGCACGGTTTGTCCGTACGTAGGGGTGAATGTGCGTGCTCTGGCAATAGAAAAATGTCAACTCCACTTAACGGAGATAGTTTGCAATGTGGAAAGGGGCACATGTTAATATTGTGTTTACCATACCTGTATTTTACCGGAGCGGATATAGATTATTTGTTCGACATCTAAAAAATCTAAAACTATTGATTACACAAACTTTACAAAAGCTAGATACTTTCGATTCTCTTGATAAATGCTAATGTCGACAGGATACTAGATCATTAAGAATTTCTTCTGGCCATGTGACTGGTCAACACATGCAACAGTGGTGGATCTAGAATCTTTCTTTAAGGGGCATGATTTTGTTTAAAATTTTAGTTATTTGGAAGGGACTTGTTTAACGACCTTACGATTTGAATTTGCTTTTCAAGCCTTACACTCTCAGTTTATATTGTCTACTGGAGGTTTAGGGGCATGCTCTGTTAAGATCCGATTTTTACACATACATTTGTTTTAAAATAAATATTTTCAAGACGGGTTGGATTGGCATCAAATGTAATTAATTCGCATGCCACCCGGTTCAAAGTATTAACACTATTTATCTCTGCAGCACGCTCGCTCCGGTTAGTTTGGAATATTTGTGCTTAGTTAATTAAAGTTTTTTTTAAAGAGAGATTGGGTGGCATGACGTGTTCTTCAAATAGTACGTTTATTCACTGAACCTTTTAACGGGCTGAGATGACTATTTCAAATTGAAGTTAAGTTGTTGTTTTAAAACGACTGATGCGTTTTAAAGGTTTTCAACACACACACACACACACACACACACACACACACACACACACACACACACACACACACACACACACACACACACACACACACACACACAACATTTTTAGCATGACCGAAAATAAACATTAAAACAGTGAATTTAAATTTCCAATCAAACCTTTTTCAAATAAATTCGAATTTAATAAGTGTTTAATGGTTTTAATATCAATTATCATTACAGAGGACAATCAGTAGTTAGTATTTCTTCGTAGTTTGTTCTATACGATATGTTATTATACTCACTTTTGGGTCTAACTTCGTTCGTCGTAGCTTTTGCGCCAATAAACATTTCCAAAATAGGCGACATCTTGTCCGTAGTCTTCGTTCAATTTGATGACAAAATTCCACCTTTTTACTCAAAGACTGTTTAATAGATTTGTGGCTTACGTAACAACTCAGCAATGTTTACTTAATAGTTCTTAAACTGAGTCGTTCTATCAGGCAATCATTAAGTGTACTTGATTCCAAACAGATACAAAATGGTTGCGGTTTTTTTTGGAAATAGGTCATTTGATTTAGGACGATATTACTTACTTCTACAACTGTTTTCTCTTAAACGACATCTTTTTTACAGTGTATATTTAGAGTGCCGTGCGCATTGTCCGAGGCCGCATCCGCATAGAAACATGGTATATGACAATATAGATGAGGAAATAGCTGCTAAGTATAAAAGTAATAAACGTGGTATTTTAAATAATGAAACACATTGAACAAGATAATGGTTTTCTTACGCAACGTTTGAAAAGTATGAAAATCTGGCAGTGCTTAAAGGATAGATAAAGTAGTTTCACCAAGGCACCAAAGAAACGATGTGTCTTGTAGCCACGAAAGCCCACAGCAGGTCCACGGTAGACCTATGGCGAAGAGGATTGATTATATGGACTATTTGAAGCTCTTTATATGGTTATCTGTTTAATTAAATGCTTTTTAATAGCTGGAAGTCTCTATAATGGCCATACTTACAGTGTGTCACTGCTGTGTATTTCATAAACAAAACAAAGAAATATGACTTTAATTCATCCTATAAGGATTATAACGTGTATTTATTTTGATGGACATTGGACTTTGGTTCCTCAATTCTATCTTCACATAAACAGGATGCTACATCCATTTAGTCATCTCTGGTATTTTTTTTTACTTGATTCATCAAGTTATTTTCATTTATAATCTACTATTTTTGTGTAGTTCTTGTAATCATTATTTTTCAATGACATCACTACTTTGTCATAACATCAAATAAGCGCTTGGATATTTTCATTCAAATAGAGCGGTTTTCTTTATTGCTTATATTCGAGAAACCCATCAGGAAGTTAGAGGTTAGAGCTCTGTAAAACCGGTTTAAGCACCCCAGTCGGCCCATATTGCCGACTGACCGTTCCAATGCGTTAAATGTCGGGTTTTCTTTTTTCGTTAAATGACTCTTCACAAATTTGTTCTTACTTTTCACTTGGCTTTCATGTCAAATACCTTTGTCATTTGGCTTTTCAGAGTTTGGTATATGTTGCAATGCTCATAGGACTTTGTCAAATATTCTTATTGAGAAATTTGATACCCAGACCTCAATCCTTTTAAACATGTGAATACCGATGACTAAGATGGTGACTGAGGATGACGATAATGAAGAAACGTCCTATATCAGCTTTAATGTTTATTGTGATGTGGCAATTTTACGCAATCATGAGACAACCACTTTTAAGAATCAGACGAGAGGAAAACTAGAACAGTCAAAGCAATGTTGGTTGTGAAATATTAATGAAAGATATAGTGGATTTATTTAAAAGTTAACATAAAAAACTCAATTAATATTACGTATATTAATCAATTATATAATCATTTTTGTCAAAAAAGTGCTTGCTTTCTGCAAAAATTTTGAACAGTTAAATTTGAGCCCGTTTAAATAAATAAATAAATAAATAAATTATAATTGATATACCGATAACATTTATAACATTGGAGTTTTCTTTTCTTTCAACGAAAACAATGCCCTCGGTGCTTTGATTATAATATTGCTTAAAACCTACACTGTACCTAGCATGACAAATTCAAAATCAGACAAAAAGTCTACTTGTGTCATTTTAAATGTGCCTATAATAAATATATAAAAATGTATCACTCGTCAAGCATTGCCTTTGAGTTTCAAGAAAAT
Organism: Sinonovacula constricta; assembly: GCA_007844125.1. NCBI lineage: Eukaryota > Metazoa > Mollusca > Bivalvia > Cardiida > Solecurtidae > Sinonovacula > Sinonovacula constricta. The sequence goes on along the minus strand of CM017566.1, from coordinate 26,152,325 downwards.
AATAAATTGCCAACTACACGAACTGCTTACTTACTACCATTTACTAAACAGAATGTCTAGTTGTCATGATGCATGCTTCAGTCTACCTGCTTCTCGGTACATAAGCTAGGCGATGCCACTGCAGCTCTGCATAGTATGTGTGAGACATTGGACGAAGATACTGGAAGTAGATTCCAGCTACTGGACGGATGACCCGGAGAGCCCAGGTGTAAGTTCTTTTTTTTCCAGCTATTGTTACTTTTTTTTATTTATGTTTTACGGCACACCGACATTTAACATGTCATACGGCGTCGAATACAAATAGAATCCCGAGACAAAAGCATGGATAGAACCGCTGATGCACATAGAGCAGAACCACAGATTAATGTCTTGTTTAGGTCAGGGCTTGGTCAACTTTTAAGAGACAGATGAGTCGACGGGACGACGGACAGGCGCCATCGCAGTTTCGAAAGAAATGCGTTGCAGAGGCAACAAATTAATTCCTGTCAACAAAGAACCAGAATAACGAACACGGTGTGGTCTCAGATCTCATATTTGTATAAATAACTAAACATATTCGAATAAAAGTAACTAGCGATGAGGGCTATACTGGAAAGATGTTAATCAAATTAATAAAAATAATATATTTCTTTCACATACTTTTCCACGAATTCAGTTTTTTATTATTTCTGAATGAATAAAGGAAACAATGTGCAAAAGGACCACTTAGCTTAGTCAATAAAACATTGTTCTTAATAGCAAGCGTGTCTAGAATCGAGCACCCTAGCTCATCACAATTTTCTCCCTATGTTTCTCTTATCAGAACGGTGTACATGCTTGTATAATCACTGTTGAGATACAAGAACGATCTTTAAATGGTCTTAGGTGTATGTACCACAATTAAACAGGGCCTTAATGTAAATCGTATGCAGTGATAGTGAAAGGCCAAAATAAACTCATTTGCCTTAATACACTTCTGGTTACTTTACTTTTTTTAATTATGCAGCAGCTCCGAAAGCGACTCGAAATCATGCGGTGCGAGGGGAACATTCAGTCGAGTAACAAATCGACGACCTTATCACATCACACATATTCAATAGCAAAGTGTTGTACAACTTAGATCTAGAATAAAGAAGGTAGAACTCCTTAGATACATCCTTATATGATCAGTGGTAACTTTAAGCAATATGGGAGCTTGCTCTCTGGGAAAAAGCGAATTTTTTCATTGATATTGCTATTACATTGCTATTCCTTGTCAGAATGGCTCTGTTCTCCTGTTTATGCAACCTTTTATCTTCATTCATTACAGCTATTTATGTCAAAACTTTATGCTGGAGTAGTTGGTGTCGATTGTACTCTGACTGGAGATAAACTGCTTTGAGAACTACACTGTACTGGCAACCCCACTTCAGAAGCTTCTACTTAAACATTTCATTAAACACAGAACCTGAAAATGAATGACAACCTCGTTTTAATCCACATCGGCTCAAACAAATACATGTGTTTGTTCTTTACCAGTGTCGGCGAAAGCCCGTAGAGTTTCGTTTCACCTCGCTTTTAACTGGAATGCAGTCTTGCTTAATTGGGAAGATTTTTTGTGTGTCAAGTTTAGTCTCGATTTCACACACAGAAGTTTTTTCTCGCATATTTTCAGCTGTTTGTATGTTATGTTCAGGAGGCATATATCCAAATGAGCGTTGGATTTTTATTTATTGAATATACGCAATTTAGACACTTTGTTCCTGATTTTTCGGATACATTGAAATAAGGTTATTCATATTGTTCGTCATCTTTGTTATATCTTTTTATTATGCACTAGAGCACCTGAACAACTATCATACATTCCTTAAGCTTATAAACTTAGATATGTGATCAAAATGTTGTCTTTATTACACAAATTTGCTTCGGGAACATCCCTATTTTGTAAGATGACCATTTTGAAAAATGGTACCTTGTATCCTTTAAACAGCCTGAATGCATTTGCAGTTTTCTGCTGCAGCTTTGGTTTAATTTGTGAAAGAAAACAACACAATATCGAGAACCAATATACCAAACGTCAAATTAAAACCGTGACCTAGTGGTAAGAGTCGCCGACACCTTCTCAGCGTCTCACCGCTTGGTTTTTGGTCTTGGTAATGGAGAGATACCTTTAATGTGTGAACGCCGTTCAACTGACTTCGACTGGACGCGTACATGCATCGGCATACATCTGAAACACAGACAAAAAAATTTAAATATGTCAGGTCCTGTTGTAATTGCATTTAGTATGAGGTAGATTAAATTATTATTAAAAAATCTTTACATTTGTTTTCATTAAAAACTTGTATGACCTTCATACTTGATCAAAAATAAAGAATAAGAAAGAAAACAAGTTGACCCTCTGAAGACTCAGCACATAGATTTAAAGCTGTAAACTTTTTTATTGGAGGTGCTGTATCCACACTGAGGGGAACACAAGAAAACTAAAGATCAAAATAAAACATTTCTTGTTTGTTTTTGTATTGTCCGTATTATATAAGACACCTTAACCTTAAATATAACATGCGATTCTTTTCCATGCTTTACAAAAGATGTATAGTATATATAAAACAATATATGAACATGATTCTGAATTATTCTAACGTTTAAAAGTAAATGCATTTTTTAAAATGTCTATTATGGCAAGAAAGTAATACATAAAATAAAATAAATACGTTTCTGTATGAAAAGTATTTGTATCCTGTCGATGTAAGTTTCTTTTAAAGCGCATAAAATATGTTCTTTGTTCAAAGCATGTATAAAGTTAATACAATGTCTTAAAACCATTCATGATTTATAGAAGAAAAAACATACATGTTTAAATAAGGTACTTAAACAAAAGTTTCCCGAAATGTGTCGTGATATATAGACATATGTTGACATACGTCATAATTTCGTCATTATAATTCTTTCTTTTAGTTATCTTAGAAGTACAATGTACAATTTTCATTCGTTGTTTCCGATTTTATTTTCAGGCAAAAGCTATCGAACTGAGTAAAAGATTCAAAATACAGCGGATGCGGATGACAAATTGGATCATACAATCTGCTAGCAAAACATCCCCCTTAGATGAATTGGGACTATCTGGGCCAAAGTTTTTCGGATCACATTCAACACTGGCAGGTACCACTTTCTTCCAAAAAAGCTTGTCTTTTCCTTCTAGCTTTAAATTCACATTCTATTGTACAACACAAATTTCTCTTTCTAAAATTTTTTCTTGTTCTCCAGTTATTTATCATTATCATCTTCTCTACCTTTCTTCATTTCTCTCATTCTTTACAATGCCAAATTTTCTTTCGGTCATTCTTCATATTATCATTTCCTTTGTAGTCTTGTCTTTAATACTCATATATTATTATATTTTCACAGACGGACTTGATGCTGCTGACACTTTACCTTTGCCTCCAGAAGATGATGAATGTGGTATGTACAGGCATTCAGTTTATTAAGAATTTATCACATTTAGTCTATTTTCAAGAGTATCACATATTTACACACGCATAAATACACACATTTACTTATGAGAACCGATTACCCCATCACGCATAAACACACATGCACACAAACACACATGTAAATAGCACCTATAAATAGACCCAATATGGCAGACCAGAGTTAGAGATTTAGTTCAAAATATTTGTTTTGTGAATTGCTCCATGAAAAGTAACTGTATTCGCTACACTGACAAATTTTTTGTCTTGCTGTTAAAAGAAACATTAAATGAAAACAAATATTTTTCATCAGCTATGTTCTTCTGTTTTAAAGTCTTCTACAATACTTGCATCCTCCTTTCCACCTTCTCCTCTCTTTCTTCTAATTCTCTCTCCCCACCCTCTTCTCGTCCAGCTATTAATTTCGTCTGCATCATTAATATTTTTGATTACTATCTGTACATTCTACCTTATATTCTCTCATTTTCTACATACCTGCATATTCTGCGTCGTGCTCTTTATGCTCATCCGCCTGCATCCCTTCATTATTTTTATGTCCTAGCTGTCCTTCTGCACTCTACCTTAATTCCCTTTCGCCCAGCTACCCTCAACTTCTCCCATCGTTCACTCCCATTTCACCGCACCACCGTCTGTCAGCCATGTTTTGTTGTACATGTACATGTTACTTACGCTTTTAAAACATTACTTAAAAATGTTTTCATCTTAGATATAGATTTATAAAAAGAGACTATATTTTTGCAGTCCAGTCAAACGTCCGAACATTTTCTGAGAAGATTGTGGTAATTCCACCCAGATCGAAATCCAAACAAGCCATACAATTTCGGAACACATCTGTAAGAGCTTTATATTCATTTCTTATATATACATTACTCTAAAACATTTGATGACATATTGCACCATAGTGATTTTTTTGTATACTATGTCAAACCATAAACATATCCTCAATCTGTAGGAAGACATTATAGATCGAAAGGTCCGGTTATGACTAGGACTGGAACCTCTAATGGAATAATTGATGTCTAAGGAAGAGTTGGCGAAAAACTGTAACGTGTGCCCGAGTCGAAGAGAGAAGAGAGGGTAGGGGAGGAGGAGTGAGGGGAGACACAGTCGGGGAAGCGGTCGAAACCTAGCCTCAGACAAACCTCAGAGTACTAATGAATGGTGATTGCGAGCCTAGTCTCAATGACTTAAAGCAAGGGAGCTTGTGAGCCTAGCTTTTATTCACCTTTGACAGACAGCTAGCTCAGCCGTGCCTTACTTAAGTGAATCACGGTCACTCTAGGCGCACATACTCCTCGTCACGCACAATCCTCTGTCTCACGCGTGTCCTCATCGTCGGATACCCCCGGTTGATTCTATTACGTTACTCTCCATTCATCACCCGTGGGCAAATTGCTACTCATTTCGTCGTTTTGTTTACTATGAAATGCCGCAATCCGATTGGTTCGCTAAGAAAATCCAGCGGATCTGCCAACCAATCAAGTTTACGCTTACATACCACTTCGATGACCGATAATCGTGTAGCTAGGTCGTCCTGTAGTTTGCAACACCGGTTAAGTTTATTTACGCACAAATTACACGCAACGTCACTGTCTTCATGGGCAAGGATACCGATTTCGTTTAAGACCGACGTGTAGGTCGCCATGTTTACGTTCTCAGGTCACCGTATTGATCTTCCGATTGAAGAGTATTTAATTTTGTAACCTATCATCTGATTGGATAATGTCTGTTCTGTTCTATTCAAACAAAACGACGAAATGAGTAGCAATTTGCCCACGGGTGATGAATGGAGAGTAACGTAATAGAATCAACCGGGGGTATCCGACGATGGCGTGTCCTAAACTTGTGGCTCGCTCTCAGTCACACAGGTTCTTTTGATGCACAGACAAATCCTGGCACGTACGTGCCTCGTTACTGACTTCTTTGTCAGTTTCACACGTGCTTTTCATGGACTCACTATATTCTACTCGGCAGTCTCACATGTGCCTCGTCACGTACGTGCCTATTTATTCACTAAGATGCTATACCCATTAGGATGCTATACCCTGCACGGACTCGCCCGAGGCAGTCACGCCCAAGCGATGGTAAGTAGGCAAAACAGAAATCAAGACTAAAAATAACTCTGACCTCATGTCTTGTAAAGCTGATGTTTTCTTTCCTAGAATCATCGTATGATTCGACAGAATTCAACTAATTATGCTAGGTCAGTAAAAATATGTATATTAATTGAATGGCTGTTGCATCACGAGCAAACAACACAAATTACTTTTAAACATTAAAGGAAAATGGCCGAAATGCAAAAATAAGACTCTTAAGATGCAACAACAAACTTATCTTTAGAAAGTAAATATTTCAATCAATGAACTTCTATGACACTGAATGGACGTATCGATTTTAGCCTATCGGAATTTATTATCTTTAACAAAAGGGGAGTAATTCTATTTTCAACGTGTAACATATTTGATAGAATTTTCTTGATAAACGTGTGCATGTTTTTGTCAAAAGCATTGGTACATTTTTAGCATGTTCTAGAAGATTTCATTTTAGATTCACTTTTCGAGGAATGAAAGTTTAATCAGCTTCACGATCTCTCGTTGGCGGGTCGGCGTCGGCCTCCCTGTCAGCGCCGGCGGTGGTTATCCTTTTTGACAATGTCGATTTATTTAAAGCATTTAAAGATATTACATGTAGAATCAAACTCGAAATACTTTTTACAATATCAAAAACAATAAATAAATAAATAAATAAATAAAATAAATAAAAATAAATAAGTTTGCCATAGGTTATGCCCTAAACAAAACTAATTACTTCATGGAATAATCGCCAAAAGATAACATTCACTAATGTGTGATTATTTTAATTAATGTCTTATTTGCAAATGGCGCCAGTGGCGTAGTGGAGTAGTCGCCGACTTGTAACTCCTCTGACTGCTAAGTGTCCCTCCGTCTGGGTTCGAATACCGTTTTGAGAGAAGGACTTACTTTGCGAGAATCTTCCAGCTGACCTTCGGTGCATTGGTGGATTTATCCAGACAATTGTCTAGAGTCTTCCTCTAACGGGGCACCATTGGATGAGCGGTTAGCGTCGCTGACTTGAAACTCCTCAGCCCCTCACGGCGTGAGTTCAAGTCCCGGTCGGTGCTACAACTTTCACGTGGAGAGGTTTTCTAGCTAACTTGCGGTGCCTCTGTGGCTCTACCAATAATACATAGTTTGTATGTGACGTCACACATCCGTGCATTTTTTCAAACTCCGCACAGGGTTTACGACATCGCTACGCTGGCTTAAAACCACTGCCATCATACAAAATCTCATGACGATAGCTTTTGCCGTAACCAACAGGCAGATTAGCTATGACGTATTTGCCTGCCAACAGAGACTGCAGACACTCGATCTGTTTGGGTTTCGCTTATATGGAGGAGTCAAACTCCGTTATTACTTTGCGAATTTCTTCCAACAGTATCCATTGATTGTTTACATTGAACCGGTGTAACACTGAAATTTCGCCCTCGGCGAAAGGACGGAAATGGCCGAGTTGTTACGATTGTAGTGAAAAATACATTCTTTTTTTTCTTTATCGTAAGAATTTGTTTTTTCATCCATTATTAGTCGTTTTTCTAACATACACATTCATTCCGATTGTCATTTTACTGAACAAAACATAAAAGTAAAAACATCAAATCCTTTAAGATCTGGAAGGATTTCTGTGTGGTAGCAGGGATTCTCCTTACTGAAAGGGGGAAATCATTGCGTTGGAGATTGGTATTTTTTAACCCATGCGCCATTTTGGAAGGCAAAACAGCGTCCCTTTGTTTCGATACAATAAGTGATTAAAGTTCTTTCTTGTTGGGTGAAAGCGTGTACTAATCGCGGATCTGGTACAACGAAACGTATTTTTTTCTGCATTCTGAAGATTGGATGACATGAAGGCTAACAGACGGAAAAAATAACGAGGAAAGGGGAAGATTGTGGCTGGCAAACATCAGCAGGAAAGACGATTCGTCCCGGATAGGTTTCGACCACTTTATCACGGGTAAAATTTTATTTTAGTTTAACTTCGATAGGGTTTAAGAAGAGACAAGTTGTTTTAAAGGTACATATTTATTCATAATTCAAAACCAGTCTGGACAACCTACAGGCCTTAACTTTGTGGTGTGTGTTTGAACATAATCAACGCCGAGTTTGACCTTTCATCTTTGAGTTTGTCCTTATTTGATAGTGGGCTCGAATGTCTCCATCAAATACCACTGTTGTGAGCGTTTATGTAAATAACCTAATGTAAAATGTACTGAAAGTGAACACCAACGGTCTCAGAAGGAGTTCTTGTTTACTTTTTACATAAAATTTTGATTTTTGAGATAGTCCTGACAGTTACTGGGTTAATTATTTTTCTTTGTATTACAGATCTTTATGGATTCAGAATATACCTCACTAAGAAAGACAGTGATGTTGCTGCTTATAAGGATGTTGGGTGTTATTTAATTTTATATTTTTTTTTTCAGGGAAACCTGTAAGACTGTTTGATAGGGCTAACCCTGACTGGGCACCCACATTAAAGTTGACAGACAACCTGACACCAAGGAAGTCTGATAGTAAGAGGCAAAAAGACAGAAACAGATTGTAAAAGGTAATAACACTGTTTAAACGTAATGTTGCTGACTGGTATACTTTAATCAAATCCACTTTACTAGTTCGTCACGATAGATTCATAACCTGGCTCAAAATATTTACCTTCATTTAAATAACGATAGCTCAATAATTTCATGCGAAAAAATATTGTAATAAAATGTCTTGTTACCTTTAATGCTATGCTGTACTGTTTGGTCTCTGTTCAGGGCTGTAGATGTAACCAATAAGAAGAGGTAATTCAGTTTACTTGATATTTGAATGGTTCTTCATTCACATGCTGGTAGTTGTATTAATGACTATAACTTAAGGAACTTATTAATATCTTCATACATTGTATAAGTCTGGCAGCAAGAGTTTTAGGTTTTAGATTGCGCGAAATATTAAAAATCCCTTTATACTTCAGGTATGAGAGAATAATATGTTTTACGTGGAAACGAACTAGGGTCGTTTGAACGATTCATGATGACTCCAATGAGACTGAAAAAGCATGTCGGTACAGGACTTAGCTAACCGATTCCAGTCTGCATCCACCACAGTCTCGAGAACTTTCTTGATAATTATTCATTTATTTTGTATGTGCGCCTAATGCACCTTCTGTATTGGCATTAGCCTGATGAACTAAGGAAAACAATGCCTCTTGAGTTTACGAAGCACTTTGGACTGAAAACTGATGTGAGACTGTTTTGAAATATTTATACAGCGACCCCAAAAACATGCTAGCAAGAGCGAAGACTTGGTCATCATGCAAACACAACAATACAGTGAAGTTCTTAATTGGACTCACTTCACAAGGGCCTCTCTAATTCCTATCTAATGCTCGGGTAGGAAGAATAAGCCATAAGTACATAACGGAACATTGCTCCGGCATGATTTGGTTTTGGCTGACCGAGGATTTGATATTGACGACAGTGTAGGAATATGTTGTGCACAAGTGAATATTCCCAGTTTTACAAAAGGAAAGGCCCGGCTCTCAACAGCAGACATTGAAACAACTCGCAAAAATTCTCATGTTAGAATTCATCTGGAAAGATTGATTGGACTTGTTTGCAACAAATACACTATGTTGTAAGAGAAGCTGCCGATAGACGTCTTACTAAATGAAACTGGGTATGTGCCGGTTGTAGAGGTTCTTCAGCTAGCGTTGCTGTACTAGTCACAAATTATCGCTTGATACATGTTAAAAGGTGTGACCTTTATGTTTCCAATTCTATAAATGGACAAACATTTTACAAATTTTAATGACATATTTAAAAAAGCATGAATCAACAAAAATGCTTGAAAATTTATTAATCCCAGAAAACATCTGTCGCTATGTTGCTTGGTTGTGTTAAACTGTAAATAAAGTCCAAAACACCTGCATTGTGTTATTTTAATAGTGTTTTATTTAAACATGATACATTTGTTTGTTTGTTTTTTTGTTACATCGCACCGACACATTTTTGGCCTATTGGCGACATTCAGCAATAATAAGAATATATGACAAAGTCATATAACTTTTTGAATCAAGAACAAACATGAACAGAGAAGAATAAAGCATGTAGCATCCTGTTTATGTGAAGATGGAATTGAGGAACCAAAGTCCAATATCAATCAAAGAAAATACACGTAACAATCCTTCTAAAATGAATGAAATTGTTCGTGGAGGAAGACTTATCACAGTTTAGCTGGAAAACTTACTCACATAAAAGTTCGCGCCCCGACTCGGACTCGAACCCACGCAGTTAGGGGTTGAGGAGTTTTCCCGCTGTATTAGCTCGATTTTAAAACTTCTGCCTTCTTTCAAATCAAATCAAATTTTAAATTTTCTCAAGGAATTTCAGCTTATGTTTTGCAAATTTTATCTTAATTTATTTTTTGTGTTTATTAAGAACTGTGACAAACTTAAGTTGGTAATTTCTCATAAATGCAGACAGTGTCAAACTCTTTTCAATGATTTCCTTGACAAAGAGTTTAACAGTAATGTTATTGACGATTTATTTCAGTTTTATGATAATCCCATGCTTGTTAAATTAAAGAGCACAATTTTAAACTCTTTTTTTATTCCGCTAAAGGGTTTTATAGCATCGTTGTTAATTATTTCACACTTTAATTATAATTCATTTCTCGTATTTTCCAAAAGATGTTTTATTCGGGCTGTCATTACATGTGAGAAAATTATGTCTAATTTTTCAGTATTGATAGTGTACATGTCTACAATGATACACGTGTCGTTATGTTGCTTGGTTGTGTTTAACAGCAAATAAAGTCAAAAACGTAAGTAACACTTGTCTACAATAACGAGTAATGACTTATGTTTAGTCAGGAAAATTGAACTTTAGACTTCCAAGCTGTTGAATTAAAATACTTCCTGTTATCTCGGGAAGGACGACTTGAATAAAATAGAGCAGCATTGAGCAGCATTTTCATGATCGCATCCCCATTTTGTCGCTTTATTTACAAATTTGGCACTTCTTCCACACAAAATAGTTATTGTTGATTTAGCAGGCTTTTCCAATGGCCCTACACATTTTTGATGCTGTAGTTCGTCTATGGCGGAGAGCATACAACTCTTTCACTTAATATTGTTGCGAAACTGATAGGTATACCGCATATTTTCATAATTTCAGGAACATGGTCACCCTGTTAGCACAGCTGGCTTAAACCTGATCCCAAAGAGACCCTGGCTAATTGTTTAATTGCCTATGCTATTGGCTCTGGTACATCTGGCAGCTTGACACAAACTTTCTTGCTTGGCTGGTCTCCATTCACACGACATTCAGTTCCACTTTTTACATCTGATTAGTTAAGTCTATATCCCTGACCTCAGCGTAAGGAACCTCATCAACATAACATAGGACTGGCCAATATGCCTTCTTTTGTGTCACAGTCAATTAAGTACTAGCTCGAAATGTGGCATCTATCCAATACAGAAGGGTACATACATGATCTCATACTTCCCCGAGACCTTCCATACAATCCCATTCAGTGACGATATCACACAAGGCCAAAATGATGTAACCTTCATGGGCTGGGAATGACGCACGTGCAATTGACAAGAACAAATTGATTTATTTATCCATATTTGTGTAATTAATCAACAGGTTAAAATGTGCATGTAATAGTTGATTGTTTAGGCGGGGAGGGATTCCGACCTCTGACCCCGCAATCCTTAGTCCAACGCTTTTACCACAAGACCAGTGATACTTACAATATACAGTTACAGTGCAAATCCTTCATGCAAATACAGTTCTGGAACCGTAACAGTTGTCACACGATACGATGTACGTACGGTGCGATTACGTTCGATGTACGATACCATGTGCGGTTTTTACACGATACCATACACGTTACGGTTCGATACCATACACGATATGCATTACGATAGAAAATCTACACGTTACGATGCGATACGGTGTACGCTTCGATACAACATACTGCACTGTTTCCGTTTACGTCACGTTACACGAAATACCATGGCAAATGCGGCATGTTGTTAAAGTAAAGGTTCAATCAGCCTATTTATACTGTACCAACTCGGTTTAGTCCAATTCGTTCTGCCCCAATCGGCCCACTTCCAGCGCATATAGGCGGTAATGTTTTCACACCTTTCAAATGAGACAATACAACTATTTCCGTCTAAATGGTAAAATGTGTAGGCAAATGATAAGTAAGTGACGCCAATATGATAGCCTGCTTAAACATTGAACATGTGTGTAAAAATGAACCATGTTAAGACAAATTAATTTAAATCTGTAATTTCCTAACATTCTTACACCACTCTTCTATACACGTATATTTCAATTTTCTACCCCTATTCCCCGCATCCGTATCTGCGTTTAACTGAAGTGAAATTTCACAGCCAGATTATGTGTGCTGGCATCTTCATACATGTATGACATATCTTCAGACCGGATGCAGGTGTTGTGCACTACAGCTAAATGACCACTGCCCGTCTAATTTGAATAGAAACGTTGTGTCATAAAAGTGGCAATCTGTATGGGGGCTTATAATCGCTCGCGTGAATTGTAGGTACATGTACCGAATAACCTACATAATTGGACTAGCTGCTAGAAAATAAATAACATCAGAAACATACCATTGTCTCATACTCAACCCTTTTTCAAGCACTATTTAAATAAAAAATTCGGTAAGGAATAGTAGAATATGGGTCAATCGGGAAAAAAACTTAACAAACTAAAAAGATAGAAACAGAGCTATTAAATAATAATTATATTATTATGAGACAAAATTGGACTAACAACCGACAAATTAACACCTCCACTTAATCCTTTCCATGTAGGGCTCAAATCAATTAACATTAAAACAAATTTAGAAGACGTAATCGACGTAATTGATAAGATTATTCCCTTAGTTAAACTCAACTCAAATACTGAGTACTGAGATATCGCTACCCACATCCACATCTACACCGACGGTAGCAAGGATACAAACAAAAATGCTATAGGAGCATGGGTTATTATGATTGAAAATCAACAGAATAGATAAACAAGGCCAAAATAAAACTAAACTCTAGACATTCTATATTAAGATGCGAACTGTTAATTATAACCCATAAACTGTGTTCAAATAGAACAAAATTGCCGATCAACAATAAATATTTACCCCGGCTCTCTTAGTTATTTACAAGCATTTCAGACAATTTATGGAAAGAACAGACAAAAAACTAATCAAAGAAATATATAGATTAAAATACTAAAATACAAATGTTAAGCAACATCTCTAATATGAATTTGGAGATTTAAACTCACCATCATAATATAGCCTATGATTAAATATTACTAGACTCAGACTCGGATCCAGCTACCTAGGTGAAGAAAGTAAATCCCCCCCCCGACAAAGCAGAACTAATAATACGCGCTCTTAATCTGTTTTAGAATAAATGCACTTCATTAAATATTTAATTAATAATATAGGATAACACCTACATAAATTGAATTATTACAATGTCCAACCGATATCATATCCAAATCAAACAATAACTAAAGTTTCAAAACCCACAAGACACGTGATGGGGTGAAATTTTTTTTTAAAATCTGAACATTCGTAATAAACTCATTCTCTTATTGGCTGGACCACAATTTGGCGGAAGATTACGACTGCTCTAGGTTTAAAGGCATTACACCTTTAAGAAGCTGTTTCTTAAAATTTTCACCATTGAAATGTGTTCTACTCCAGATTAGAGCTGGCACCTTTTGAACTAAAAGTGAACATGAAATCGGATGATTATGAACAAATAACACATTAAGTTACACACTAGTTACGAGGATGTTTTAAAGTGAAAAAGTACGGGAAAAGTGTGTGAGTAGTTAAGCTTGGTTTGGTAATTCAGTTAGTTTAGTATATCGTATATAATATATATTATTTTAGTAGAGAATTAAATGTATTTAATGTATTTAATATCTTCTAGGTATTAAAGTGTTGCAGTTTTATTTAATCTGCCTTTTTCCGCTGGTACAATAAGCAAAGACACGTGTGAATAATATAGGTATTTGTAGCTAATCTCTTGCTATTGTGTGCTGCCTTAACCAAAACAGCACGGGGTTAAAGTATTTCTCTATGTCACAGTAAGGACAGTTCCTTTTGGTGAAATTGCATTCTTTACCAGGGTAGCTTTATCCTAGTTTTAATTAAAAAACTATTCTAAACTAATGATATTGTGGCAGTAAATGTTGAGTCCTACCAACATATCCAAATATCTGAATTTGTGCGTTATTTATTATATTTATTTTATTAATTATAGCTCTTTCTCCGTGGCTTGGTATCCACCCTAGTTTTATAAAGGCATTGAGGTTCTTTGACAGGAGACTGTAAAGACTATATTTGTCTGCTGACTTGCTTGATTTTGCAATGATTAGATATTATATCATTTTCTATTGTTACCCCAACGGTATTCTTTTCAGTATCCATACTGACGTCAAGGTACATGCCGATGTGCGCTAGTTATTTAAGGAGAGTATGTAAATGGCTTCATCATCCTACAAAGACTTACAAAGGACCATTTCGTTATAAGAGGAAGTCGATTTAAGAACGGACCAATTAACACCTCCGGTCAACACGTAAAGGATCAAACCAATTAACATAACGAACGGCTGAAAATCCTACTTCCTTTAAGATTAGTGGTGTCATAAAAGTGTCACCAATTAATTGGAATTAACACACGTGCACGTGATTGGCAGGGCGGGTAAATGTACGGAAATTAAGAAGGCATGATGACAGATGTTTACTGTTATTTATGATTATGATACTAGCACATTTTTTTGACAAACACATTCACACCTTAAACGTTTGATCACATCACTGGCAGAAGAATAGTTATATTAATTTGTTTGCTACACTTGTGAACGTACTTTTATTAAATTTCCGTCGAACACTGAATTGCTTTTATTTATTTATTTAAATTCGCATAAATGTGTATAAAATTTACGCGTTTAAAATAATTGGCGAAGAGACTATATCAGTGTTGATTGTGCCCAGCGATGACATAGGTAAGCTAGCTTTATGATTAACTTACTTGTCTGAATATCAGGGATGATTCCACACGGTCCAATCATTTATTAACAATGTTCATTGTATATTAGCCGTATCATTTGAATCCCATATTTGAGACAAACCTCTTTTCCATAACCTGACATAGAGCTAGATTATGTTATAGCTAGTTTTTTCCAGTTGTTTGTTTATTCTAATTACGTCTTACTGCTCTTTATTTTCCATAAAAGCGTGGGCAAATAACCAGAATCCTAGTTTTCACGAATATTTTCCTAAACGTCCGTTCATATTCAATCTACGCATAATGTCATTCAAGTAATAAGTTCGAAGGTGTGCAATATTAATTTGCTCATCGATAGTATGCATGTACCGGAAATGTAATATATAGTTTAGTTTCTGTTTAGAACCATAAACTTCTTTTTGTATTTGTGAAGCATTTATTATGACATTTAAATTTCCTGTGAACTTTTGTATGAGCATGATAATGTCATTAGAAAAAATGTCACAATTTATGTATCTTTGTATTTAAGAATTATGAGAAGGCACAGTGCAATTCTCCTTGTGTTACGTTACCATACTATACGTTCCGTTACGTTACCACGGTCTTGTCATAAGCGTTACGTTCCGATACGATACGATGTACCATTTACGATATGGCTCGTTACGTTACTTCACGATAGGCCTATTACGTTACACGATACGTTACGTTACCATGCGATACATTTACGATAGAAATACGCACGATATACGATGTTTTGGACAACTGGTACGGTGCCAGGACTGTAGTACGATTGAAGTTTACGCTCATTTTAGAGTTCAGTTAAATAAAGACACTTTTGACTTGAAGTAGATCTGCTTTCACTGGCATCATACCACATAGTTATATTATCCTCGGTTGTTGAACTACCCTAATATGCGCTGAAGCGTAAGCAAGAGGGCCATGCCATTACTTTAATACGACACGACTAGGGTTTCAATCCAAGACCTATACTGATTATGCTTCAAGTTCTGGTATTTAATCTTGGTAAAACAAAGACACCCTATTTACTATTTTAGGGAAATTTGAGTTTTATGTGCAAGATGATTTTACAGTAAACATTTGAAACTTTGAGAACCTCAGTATATAAACATTGCCCACATAACAAAATGAATTTTATAAGACAATAGCACACATATTTATACTTGTCTCTACACTTAAGTATATAATGCATGCTGTTTCTTTTGTTGTTGTTTTTATTTACGAATTAATATGATGCACAGCGAAGGTCAATAATGAATATGAACATGTATTGAATGGAAACTGGTTTACTTACTCTGCCTGTCTCCAGCACTTTGTAGTTAACTCTGAACGTTGATACATCTTTAACCCTGACGGTTAGCATTGGTTGTACGATTCCATTGCTTTTCAACCTCTGTGATAAATACGCACTCATTGTATGTATCAAGTAGTTTACAATGTCATAGTACGAAATTGCCGGGAGCAAATCTACGTCTCTGGACATTTTCCATGCTTGAAACTTCATAGGGATGAAATCCAATGCATGCGATCTTCTTTTATCCTTTTAGTTGCGCAATATTTAATCTTTTGCTTGCAGACTTGATTGTTGTCAGCGTAATCAACACCTACTTTAGACTTCGCGCATTGGCCCTACAAGATGGCGGCGATCTCACGTGACGCGCACCTACCGGGAGTTTGTGGGAACTTTGTATTAAATGGACGTCGCCAATATGACCATAATTGTGTTGGTGCGATGTTACAAAAAATAAACAAAACAAAATATCTTCGTCTACAAACATTGCTGTACGTAGCTATAATGATAAGAATTGTGACACTACGATGCTTTATTATCAATAAAAACACATTTAGTATGTTTGATGAAAGATAATCATCCTCTATTTTTAACAGCGGTTTTAAAAAAAAGACTTACAACTTTGATTTTGTGGACGCTTTTTTTGTATTATTGACTTGAATCAGCTTTACTCTTTCAGAGAAATCATATTTATATGGATTGTTAAATCTATTCATTACTTTCATTGAGCAAAGTTAAACATGCATGTACCCAAAATCAGTGGCGTAGTCTGTAGAGCAGCAGACTGCCATGCAAGAGGTACTGAATGTATTCATACAAAAGCCAAACATTTTTCTGTATCCTTAACATATTTTTTCTCTCTTCTTTTCAATACCTAGCCCATTTACAGATGTAAAATGATCGACAATAAATTTTGAGGAGATATGAGTTTTAAGTGTAATTTGAAACCAGAGATTGTTGAAACCAGAGACTGTTATGTATATAGTCGAAGAATGTTTCTGTGAAGGTTATTGTGGCTTTTAATTGAATATATTTTGTGCAATTCTTGTTGCAAGCTTTTCATTCTGTTACGTTTTTAAACGTTACACTGATTTAAAGGTGATATTCACTGTAATCTTGCAACGTAATTGTGATTCTTCCCCCATTCTATTTAGAAGATTTAGTTGCTATGTACAAATTCCAAGTGACTGTAAAACTCCATTAGCCGAGTAAGTGTCATACAGTCTTTAAGCATTTTAATGCCGGAATACCTTTTTTTCGCATTGCTCACGTGTTCTGGTGATTGGAAAGTATTCTGCTGCGGCCGGTAAAGGAAAGCGATCCTGTATCACGTTGACTGTTAAGCTATAAGATTTATACACGATCCATTTCTACGAAAATAATCTTTACTCGATTAATTCCTCTTTGCTTCTCAGGTGCTACTGATTTTTCTTGAACATATCAAGGAAAAGATGCCGGGCTGAATCGCTTAATGCAGTTTTCCCGGCCAGTGCTATGGCGCGACCCAAAGTCATAACAGTCGGTCTCATCTGATCGGCAGAATAACGAAGCTTCACAGATTTACATTTTCTTTTCAGGTGTACAACATCACGCAAGCATCACGGTGTAAATGTGTGATTTTTTCAAATAGATCTTTCAATGCGGGAGAATCGTGGACCAGAAAAGGGACAGAAATAGATGAACAGGCATTATATTCTCTTTTTTTCGAGCAACTGCATTTCAACGTGGAAGTACATAGAGATAAGTCTGTTAATGTAAGACATAGTATATATATCTTCAGTTCTTCACATGTATCTTTCCAGCAATAAGTATAAACATGTATTCATCAAAAAACATGATAATAAAAAACATTAATGGACACTATTTGAACACTGTGTATCAAACCTGTTGTGAGCTAGAAAATGCTTCTATGAAAAGATACTTTTATTATACTCTGAATAATTAAGAGTTTTAACTTCTATCAATACAATCAATTATAATTAACATATTAAAGGTGTCAATTATATGTAGTTTACATAAAAGAATGGCAAGTTTTTAACCATGGTTCATATTATAACATATTCGATAACTTCAAAGACGAAGCTAGTGTTCATCACCAACCACTACACATCACTTTGTGAAATATGCTGCCATTTTTGGAATTACTTCATCCAAGACTTTTTTGACATTTGTCACCCTTGGTGCACCATCTGAATTCTTATTGGTGAATAAATGCCTCAGACCATCTTCGCCAGATCTACTATAAATGGTATTCAGGTGGTGAATGTTCAGTCGCGAGCCAGCGATATTTTCAGCTGTTCTTACACACAACGGATGATACAAGGCAATTTCAAGATGAGAGGTTCTTGTTCTTTTCTCGATTAAACAATATGGAGTTGTAGACATCTTAAGGTGGATAGCTATAACCAAGTAGTTCTTTTGATGACAACTGAGTGTGTAGAGCCAGATCCTTCAAGGATGTGACATCTGCTATGGCATCATGTGCCTCATAGGTGATTCCAAGGAGATTTCACACAAGATCTTCTTGCTTATGAGAACCCTTGGGGCAAGGTTTCCTAAATATTGAGAGGGAATCAATCATTCTGACACAGGATTCGAAAAAATCTTTTAGTTTGCTGACTGACTGAAAGCTATTTATCAGTATAGGGAAGTCAAACGGACGTCCATTGTGTGCCACCAGTACAGGGTTTGGAAACTTAACCAATTAAAAAAGTGGTCCAGAGAATAGTCCAATTCCTGGCTGTCAACTTGCTTTCCATGCACTGTCATTTGACGGTCTGACACTCTAATCCCAGTAATTCTCTCAGCATCAGGTGCAATATGGCTGGTAGATAAAACATACTGGTTGAAAGTGGCACCAGTGCTGAATGCTGCTATTTGGAGTATATCTGGCATTTGTCCACAACGACCTATAAAAAAATTGAATTGATAACTCAATTGCATCAGGCAAAGACCAATGTAAAATCAATAACGTATGGCAGGTTGGTTTGAAGACCTCGCATTTATATGCCGATTGAGATTTGAACACACTGAAGGAGCTAACAAATGAAAATTATAAGTGCCAGTTTAGATCTTTAGCAATATATAGCTACAATATATGAAATTTATTTTGAAAAGCGGCATCGCGGCTTGTCGTTGGTTAGAAAGATGAAAAGAGTACTGGTTAATCCCAGGAATCAATTGTTCCATGCACCATACCATCTGTATGTAGCCTTTCTTTTCTGACTGGATAACAAACACAATTTATTCCTAAACATAATTAAATTATAGAAATGTACTTACTCAAGTCAGTAGTCTCCAAGTCGAAAGATATGTAGGATGGCTCCCCTGAAGGAATCATGACCGGTTTCAAACGTTTCGGCATGGCCTCTGGCAGCTTCTCAATATCTGGTTCAGGTACATGACCAATACCTGAAATTTACTTTTGTTTTCATAAAAATCTAGAAAACTTCTGTCACAGTAACACACGGAAAAAAAAATAAAACAAAATATGTAACATTAATTGTGTTCAAAAAATTCTCTAAAAAGAATTTTCATTTATTTTTATAGTAATGAAAATTGAAATGTTCCACTGTCATGCATGTTTTTTGTTTGGTTTTGGTGTGCAAAATATGTATAAATAAACTTAAAAAGATATCCATACTTTGTTAAAAAGAGCTTTTCTGTGGGGTTAGATTTATTAATATGCAAAAAAAAAAATACATAGAATCAGTAACAGCCCAAATGATAAATCACAAGCATGGCTTCACAGCCTTATAGAATGGTCCAAGTAAATAACACTGACTTACCTGACTGATAGCAGCCTACTTCTAATGTTTCCTGTGCACCCTGATCCCAATCTACAATGCTGACAATACTGTACTAGTGTAGATTTTTCAACATAACATCAAGCTCGATCACTCTCCGTCCATGCCAGCTTTCTAACCCGCCACTTGTCTGCTTTCGGTGCGAAAATACCGGACAGTTCTGTGTTCTACATTTGAAAATACTTGGTACGTCTGCATAGTTGTGCTCTACGATTATGTTGGACGATTTCTTTCCAATCTTTCTTCTTGTTTTTGCTTTAAAACGACCTTTTTGTCGACTTTTATGACTTTCAAGTTTTCTCAAGTGTATTACCGGAAGTTTGATCAGAGTGATTTCCCTTGATTTTTATAAAAATTTTTTTTGTTCTTTTGAGTTTTTCATGTCAAATTTGTGACAAGTCTGTATTACATATTAGAAAAATTTCTTCTGTTAAGGTCAGAACAAAAAATGAGCAAGGTTACTTAAAAAGTTTGTAACCGATCGACATTTTACGTATGACTACGCATTCAACCGGAAAATAGCGAATTCGACCGAATTCGCACGAATTCGCCCGAAGTCAATACGGGTATTCAACCTTAAGATCTGCAAATAGATTGCTATCCCTTTTCTTCATGGCATCTTTAGCACCAAACTCAAGTCCGTGGCTGACATAGTGCAAACAAACAAATGGGGTACATTGTCTTTCAGTAGTTTAGCCACACTGTGTCGCTTGACCTAGTTTACACTAGCACCATTTGACATTGTGGCTATTTATTTTTTTCTTCCAGTTCCAACCTGGCTCATGATGTCTATGGCAGTTCAATAGTACCCCGTACACCATCTGCATGAACATGCTCAACTGCTACAATTTGTATATACATTTCGTGGTATCCCTTTGTCCACAACTCTTGCTTACACAATCTCATTATCAATCACTGACACATCTGTTGCACCATTAAACATGATGGTACGTAATGTCATTTCTTAATAACTTTCTATTTTGTTCATGAATGTCATCAAAATTGAATTTAATAAATCGACGACAGGTCTGACAGGTCTGATCTGTCAAACAGCTGTTAGAAATTGTCACCCCATTTTCTTCTTATAATGAAAGCAGTTTATGATACATGGCGAATGGCAGTTCTTCCTTTGCCACAAAGTATGCTGCGTTGAAGCCAACTCGCAACTGTTCTAATTGGTCGTCATTCAGGCGCCTGACTGCTGTATCCATGGGTCAAACAAGGCAAGTATGTAGATGGCTTGGCCCATAGACTCACATGATTGATCGTCAGCCTGCTTTATTTTCCCGGTATGGTATGCAACAAAATTAGTGAGTGGTGAGCAACGCTCAAGATCAAGTTTTCGTTGGTGATATTTATGGGATTCAGATTCAGAATGCCCCTTTATATTATTGATTCCGAAATTCATACTCTCATACTTACAAAACATAACATTGCTCTCTTCTTCCAAATCTATTCAACTAAACGTATCTTTCCATTTTGTACAAAACGATCTTATCCGCTTTGTTTTTTTTCATACAGCATCTTTGAAGCATCCTTTCCCTTTCGTTAAGTATTGTCCTCTTCTTTCCTTTGTCGGAAGAAAAACCGACCTTAAACAGCTTTACATGTTTGTGTCGTCTTCTCATAATGCGGCATAAACAAACCGAATAATAATCAGTTGTCGTAATATTTGGGATCCCAACATTACAGATAATATTAGTAAATTAACTTGCATCCCTTTTTTATTTAATTAGTATCAATAATGATACGAAAGTTCCGCAAATATTACATAATAAGATGTTAGATGAAGAAATAGGCATTTATATCCTGCATAACAACAAGTATTAAGACGTTGGACATTTGACAAGTGCCAGCCAATTAGTTAACGCTTGTCAAGGTTGTTACTAAATATAGCATACATGTGTTTCCCAAGAAGTTGTATGGACAAGCGTCAATGGTTTGAACGACTATTATAAATATTGTTTGGGCTTTTGAGTCGTTCTAGGCGGATTTTCGGCGTACTTTTACCTATTTAAAACACGACCGGTGGGTCTTGCTAGCCAAGGACTTAGCTAGACCGGACCACTAATCTACCGGTGAATGTCCTTCGGTCGGTCCTTAATGTCGAACCCTGCAAAACATATTTACTAATAAGTAAGATATAAATTCAAAGTGTACCTTTGTTTCTAATTATGTCTGAAGCAGGTAGTCCATGTACATATTCATGTACATATGGCATCTTTGACACCGAAGAACAACGTTTTGAAATGTAAGCCGTAAGACATGAAAATCTTACAACTTGTATATACACTTGTACATGAAATAAAATATGTAAGAATATTCTTTCCAGGAGTATGGACTGATGATTTCGTATTAATGATGATGATTATTATGCTAATGACGGCGAAAATATTGATGTAGATGATGACGTTGATAAAATAACGATATAAAAGTGATGATTATATTGGGAATAATGTACCAAATGATATGCAATTGTCATGAAAATGTTGCTGCCGCTGGTTATGATGATGGTGATGATTCCGATAATGTTTGTTCTACTCTATCCTCTGCTGCTTATGATGCAACTGTTATTGTTTCAGACAGAATTATGCGTAAACATGTCCTAGACAGTTTCAAAGCTACCACCTCCGAGGAGGGTTTCAACATGACCACCATGGACGGTTACAACTTAGCGAACAGTGAATCTGGTCAGTGTGCACTTATACTCAAATACTGTATTTTCGGCTCAAAATGATCAGTTTGACTTATCTACAGTTAGACATATCTGTCTGTCTGTCTAATCTCTCTCTCTCTCTCTCTCTCTCTCTCTCTCTCTCTCTCTCTCTCTCTCTCTCTCTCTCTCTCTCTCTCTCTGTATATATATATATATATATATAGATATATATATATATATATATATATATATATATATATATATATATATATATATATATATATATATATATATATATATATATATATATATATATATATTTATTTATTTATATATATTTATATATTTAATATTGGGTCGCCGAGGTTGGCGATCCTTTTAATTATAATTGGTTTTGGAAATGTTTGTGGACTGGCATCAGTTTTGAGAAGCGATGTTATTTTTAATAGTTTATGCTGTTTCAACAATAAGATAACAGTAATATTATTATATATCTATTATGTGTTTGGTTTCTTTTGTTTCTACAGCATTAACCACTTAAGCTAAAACAATGACGTAAGAACTGTGACAAAAATCATAATAAAAACCTTAAGAATATCAATTGTTGATTCTTACTTTTATATTACATGATTGCACTAATTCGTATGCAAGGAGGACTTATCATCATAGACTTATTCAGAAACATTTTAAAAGATAGATGTGCACAGTTTCTTCGTCATTCAAGTTTTTGCTTTGATTTAATCTGTTTTGTTGTACTTTTTATGGATACTTTGTTTATAGTGATGCGCGCATAATATAGAAATGGTCTGACAATTCGCGATTGGTACGCATAATGTACTGTAGTTGAGCTTTTCTCCCGTTTGTAAATAATACACACAAAACAAGTGTGCAGATATACGAAACAATATCGGTACGAATTAACATTGTAATGACTGAAAATGACCAACAAGGACATAGGCCAATTTCATGGATGGTTGATTAGGTTAATGATTTATGTATTAAAACAGGACCTGTACATATACTTTATTAGTTGTTCTGTCAAATTAAAATGTAAATGTTGATCTGAGGTATAAGATTGTAAAGGCTCATATATGCAGCAACATTTTCTTTTGTGGAATGCTCTGTTTGTAACATTCCATTTTTACATTATTTTCCGGTGACGTTGATGCATATATATATATATATATATATATATATATATATATATATATATATATATATATATATATATATATATATATATATACAAAGAAGATGAGATAAATAGCTGCTGGTGATATATTTTCTTTTTCAAAAAATAAATCAACCGAGAAGGCTTTCCGGCTAGTAAGGGACGTTTGGGGCGAGACGTGGTATGCGAGACAACAGTCCCCTACTTTCGAAGAGAGATGGATCCCAGAGTTTCTTCGCCATTTCAAGTCCAGCCGAGTATGTTTGTAATCAACACTAGTCGGCCAGGTTTGTTTTCCTTGAGACCGCAAGAATGGCGTGAAATGGAATCGCCCTGTCAGTCGTTTGTTCACTTGAAGTATTTCCTTCCTTGATTGAAGTCACATTTTGTTCTAAACATTATTGCACTTGATGAAAATATTATTCGGATATGATTTTAGCGTAAATGATTCGTTCATGTGGGCTATGATTTTATACCCGCAAACACGAAAGCGGTAGGGATGGGTGCTTAATGGAATTGTTAAGTCGGTCGGTCTGTTTTCTTAAACAGTGTTATTTCCTGTAATAATGCTTTTAGTCCTTTACCCAAACTATTTTGTTGCACGTGTAGCAATACCTTTGCCTTTTTCATAAAATTCGAACAGCAAAATGTCATTTTTGTCTCTAACGTTTTTCATAATGACATGTCATTTAAATTAAAATATACTTTACTGAGAAGTGTAGACTTGCAGAACTCTTTTTCAATATCTTTTAAGTTTTTACCACAGCTCATTCCCAATCGTTACAAAATTATATATATACACACACACATACACATATGTGTGTGTGTGTGTGTGTTTGTTTGTGTGTGGCTAACGGTGGTTCTTCCCTAAAGTTATCCTCTGCAAAAAGAAAGCTTCATGAAGCCACGATACCATACTGCTGCGATGTATTTACAAACATTCTATTATGGGCATTGCAACATCAGTTGCAACAGTGATGGGCTTAACTTAACATAGACAGTCTAACATGTTTTGCCGCTTTTACAATTGCCGTATATAACACGTAGACTATTAATGCCGATATATTTGTTCACGTAGCAAGATCATTCCGAATTAAATTTGATATTTTTACCAATGATTAATACAAAACTATTTTTGTAGAAAAGGCTTTCCATGGCATAGCCAAACAATTGCAGTATCACTTCAGAAGTACTGTCCCGTAGAAGGTCCGGCCCTTAATCAAAATCTTACCGATATTTACCTTGTGTGATAGGTGTTATGTCCCTGCCATAGTGGTGACGACATAATGTTCAAACAAGAACCACACTTCTAGCTTAATTTAGTGAACTAGTGCTTCTAGGCTGAAGTCCAAGGTTATGAGTGCTTCTGTGCTGAGATCTTTGATACTGAATAAGTGCTATGGGCTAAAACCCAAGGTAATGAATTAGTGCTTCTGTGCTGAAATATAAGTTAATGAGTTAGTGCTATGGGCTGAAGACTAAGGTTGAAGAATAAGATTTTCTGGGCTGCATAATAAGTAACCAGAATGAGACACTTTATTTTACACAACATTGCGAGCAAATGTTCACATTATGATCAAATAA
Source organism: Sinonovacula constricta (assembly GCA_007844125.1). Classification (NCBI taxonomy): domain Eukaryota; kingdom Metazoa; phylum Mollusca; class Bivalvia; order Cardiida; family Solecurtidae; genus Sinonovacula; species Sinonovacula constricta. The sequence continues at coordinate 26,127,235 of CM017566.1, read as the reverse complement.
CGGTAACATGTGTAGGATAACGAACAAGTCTTCTGGGCTAGCCCGTCTCCATCTTCACCCTGGAGAGAGGTACAAACGTGTCGCAAGTATTCGCCTTGATGTATCACTTACACGAAAACCAGCATTACTAACTCAGCGGTACAGGTTACTCTTGATAATTTATCTTGTCTGGATCGATGTTACATTTCATACTGATATAAGAATCATGAAACTCTACAGTTTAATTATATACTTTCATTAAAATATAGTATCTCCGACAGTGAAAGACGACAAACCTGACCGTTGTACATGAAAATACATATTAACTGGCAAATATATTGATACATAATGTTAGATAAATACTACTGGTGATTTTGTATACATGATAATTAGTAGAACGGTTAAACGATGTTGACTAAGACAATTTTAGGCTGGTGAAAATGGGTAAGCGGACGATGACGAAAGTAATCATGATGACGTAATTAGGTGTTGCTGAGATGGAGACAACATACTAAAACAATGCAACTTACTGTAAAATAGATACAGCAATTGATGATACCGTTTCATAAAACATCGATCGAGAAGACATGGCATGTATGGAGCCTTTGATAAAAATACGGCACAGGACGATCGAACAGAACGGAGATACAAGGCCGGACCCTAGTGGATCGGAGTTACCAGTTGAGGCGGATATGGTCATAGCCTACTCTACACAGCTAGGTGTGTGAAGTATTTTTTTTCATAGAAGAAATTTTGGCGGCTTTGGTTTGTTCTTGAAACGTCCAGTCGCTTCGTTCGCTTAAAACATTATTCCTTTTGACTAAACCTATCGTTCGATCCAATGTAGCCCGTTTGATCAAAGTATTATCATACGTGAACACTTTAAACACAAAGATATTAAATTAAAAAAAACACACTTGTCATCACCACAGAGTCATTATTTTCAATTCAATATTTTCTCAGGTTCAAATGCTGCATCAAAGCAAGACATGTTTCAAAATATAAAAAACAACAACAAAAGATTGATTAACAATACGTACACAAAAAACAATAAAAAAATCTGTTAAACATGTCTTTTAAACATGGCTCATAGCACAACGTGTACCCATTTTATTTCCATTTTGTTTACAAATTATAGAGGGTATGTGTGTTATGCCACATGCTCACAGCACGGTGCTAAAATCAATGCAATAGTAAATAAGTTTTCACGAAAGTTTACGAAAATATGATAAAGTCCCTTGAGAATCTTAAAATATATTTCATTTAGATCTATATTGCTAGTCAAATGTTTCACATACCTATCACCAACATTACATGTATACCAGAATAGTAACATGGGTTTGTGTCATTATAGTCAATGTAGCAAGTCTCTGGTGAAGATTGATTCTGGACAACCTGTAATAACCTTGTATTGTTTAGGTTATCTGTCATATCGGGATGAGACAAACGGATCCTGGTATATACAAGTTGTGGTCGAGGTATTCAGTCGTAATGCCCACAGAGAGGACCTTGTTGAAATGCTAGATGTGGTAAGTTTACATGTGACTTAATCCTAGATTATATAAATATGCTAGATCTCAAATTATTTAGTCGGCTGGATGATTACCAGCTTAGTTACGTGCAACACCGTTACATGCACAAAATTCGTAATAAAGTTTGTCCTGCTTGTCGTATCTATTTAAAACAGATACTAACAACATATATTACTCTGTATGGAAGTTATATATAGTATGCTACTGCTTCTACTACTACGACTGCGACTACTACTACTACTACAACGACAACTACTACTACTACTACTTCTACTACTACTACTACTACTTCTACTACTACTTTTATTATTACCCCTTGTACTACTGCTATTAATACTAATACTACCACTACTTCTACTCGGTTGCTGCTGCACGGCAATATCTTATTCACAATATACGATAGAGTTTGAAAGTGCTATAGAACATACGGGTTTTCATCATACGTGTATTTTAAAAAAAAATAGTGTGAAGAGACAGGATAAAGAAAGTTCATTCTCTGCGAGAAAACATTTAGGAAATAACCTAAGCTACTACGTCGAATGACGTTATTTACTTTTTATTGTTGATTAAAAATGACGCTGTCAAAGCAAAATTATTATTACCATTATGAAGGTGCCTTTATCACAAGAGTGCTCAAAGGCACCTAACAAAATATAAAACGGAAACTAAAGCATTCACAAGAAATAAAACGTGTTGCAATTGGCAATGATAGATAATACATTTAGAATATAAAAGAAATGAGCATTAATAAAAAGTGTGTTTTCAGAGCCCTTTTAAAGTTTGTCAATGTTGAAGGGGTCCTGAGGTTAATAGGAAAGCTGTTCCATAGCCTCGGGGCAGTAGAATAAAAGGATCGCTCCCCTGACTTGGTCCTAGTTGTGACCAGGAGTCGTTGATCACCGGAGCGAAGAGTTCTGCTCGGTTGATAGATATTGATCATATCTGATATGTAGGTTGGTGCAGTGCCATTGTTTGCACGGAAAGTGTGCACCAGAACCTTGTAGTCGATTCAACTTTTTACTGATAAATCCACAAGAATTGGAGAAATGTGATCAGACCGTTTCGCGCCAATAATAAGACGAGCTGGCGAATTTTGAACTCTTGGTAAACAGTGAATAAGGTTTTTTGGAAGACCAGTTAACACTGGGTTACAATGGTCCAAGAGTAAAGTAATGAGTCCATCAACCAGTGATTTTATTATATTAGTGTGCTTTCAGGCAAGCAGCGTCTCAGACGACCTATTTTCCTTAAATGCATGAAGCAAGACCGTGCAACTGGTTTAACATGGCGGTCCATGGACATTGTGCGGTCAAACACAACACCAGGATGTCTTACAAATTCACTGGATCTGACAGAAATGCCATTGACGTTTATATATCAAAATGTCCGGGGATGACCTCTTAGGCGCAAAAGCAAGAAATATGGTATCCATCTATGTGCGGATGTCCTCCAGACAGGCTTCTAAGCGCTGGATAGCTTGTTCGCGATTCGCAACACATGAGCGCTTAAAGAAGACGTACAATTGTGTATCGTCAGCATACACGTGGTAGTCCAGGCCAAGTTGCCTTATCAGATCACCAATAGCCAATGTGTACAGGGTGTAGAGTTAAGGTCCCAGAACAGACCCCTAGGGTACACCAAATCTGAGCACTTGCCATATATATTCACTGACTGATGACGAATTCTAAGGCACTCCAAGGCATTATAGGAAATACCGAAACCTAATCTTAAGCGTTCAATAAGTGTCTTGTGGCCCAAAGTATCGAAGGCTGCAGATAAGTCGAGCATAGACAAAACAGACGCATCACCCCGCTCCAGTGATTTTAATAAAGATTAATAATAAAGAAGCGTGGTGATGTGAGCCATCTTGAGTGACTCGGGGACTACCCCTTAACGTAACGAAACGTTCACAATGTTCTTAAGTAGTGCAACAAGTTCGTCAATACACATTTCATCAGCCACGTTAGTAGAGGGTCCAATGCGCAAGACTTATTCGGACTGGCAGTGATTATTTTCCGAATCTTCTCATCACTTCCAGGAGTGGAACATGAAAGAGTAGACGTAGTTCTGGACCTGGTGGAGCTAGCACGGGTATGGCAGCCTATCACGTTCCTGATTGCCATGATCTTATTTAAAAAAAAACTCACTGCAATGTTCAACGAAGTCGATGAGTGCTCCGGAAGCACCAGGTCTGTACTCCTCCAACGCGGTATATGTTCTTGTGGTTGGAGCCGCAGTTTTCAATCTTGGAGTTGAAGTAGAACTCTCATTTCTTCACCAGCATTGTGTTGACATTACGACACTAAGCCCGGTACATCTAACGATGAACTTCCAACTTCGACTTGAGTCACAGACGTTCAATTCTCCTGTTTCGCATCATGAAGCTCATCGGAGAACCATGGAGCATGTGGTCGGAGTGTGATGGTCTTATGCTGTAATGGAGCATGCTTATCGACTAGCCTCCTTACACCGATGTTGTATGCATCAACACGTTGCTCACAGCTTCCTTGCATGATGTTGAACTCAGCGGATTTCCTCATGTCATCACGTAATCCTGTAAGATCAACCGAGCGATATGTACGGTAGGATTTGGATTTGACAGGGCTGGCAGGCTTTTAAAACACCGTTTCGAACTGCACTGCCAAGTGATCCGTACTAGAGTGGCCACTGTTATTCCAGATATCTGGATCGAACACAATGGTGTTAGATACGACTGCACTAGTGTACTTCGTGATGACAACGTCCAGGATGTGGCCATTCTGATGTGTGGCACCCTTGATAAGTTGATGAAATCCACATATCTCAAGTGACTCGAGTAACCGGCAGGCGCCACGATCTGACTGATCATCAAGGTGAAAGTTAAAGTCTCCAACTACAACAAGCTCGTCCGGCCTGGCACTGTGCACATTTATAAATTGATACCATTCCTTGAAGACACAGTTTTGCAGTTCATTGGTCCTGGAAGGTGGAGGACGGTTGACGACGGACAGATAGAATGTCTTCTGAAGAAGCTCGATGCAGCAGTCCATGTACTCAAAGTGAGAGTATTGCTTACTGGCAGTAGATTCCTTGATTCTGACTTGCAGGGTGGACCTGAACAATAAGGCCACACCTCCGCCAACTCTACCATTCTAACGAGGAACATGTTGGAGTTGGTATTCCGTTAGGCCAAGTTCCCTCAGACAGACATCATCAATAGATGAGCCAAGCCACGTCTCCGTTATTAATATGATGTCAGTCATAACTGGTGACAAAATCTGAGAAAAAGATTGTCTTGTTTTTCAGAGAACGGACATTTACACAGCATACCTTCAGAAACTTGCGGTGTACATTTCTAGGGTGACCATGATTGACACAGTTGACCTGAATGAGGTTGCTGTTGTTGCGTCTCTTAGATTCACGAAGATCTTACTCACTAAGCGTTAGAGGTTGACCTGTGCGTTTCAGGAGAACTCCTTGAATTGGGATCGGTCACACATGATTAAATCTGCTTCACAACAATAAACCCAGCATTCAGGCCACGATGAGCCACTATCGGTAACCGACATGGATTTCCTGAATCAGTGACTGTTTGACCATGCTTAAATAGCTCTGACCTATTGTACACAGTGGTACAAGTGATTACCGGAATGTGACTAGGGTCCCTTGAAAAATATATGAAGTGAGTTGATTTTTCCTTTCTAAGCCCAGCTGACACACCTCTGTGTGTTGACTTGAATAAGCGATAATCTGTGGAGATTTCATTAGGCAGCACTAGTCATTAGCCATTTCAGGCTTGACTACTTGCTTGTGTACACACGCCAAAGGAAATATCTTCCCAATAAGAATCAGAATTTGGTTATGAAGCCAATGTTAAATGGCGACCTTTCAGTTGGAGTAATCCACACTAAACTAGAGTCGCTGTGAGCCAGGAACATTCACAAAAACAAAGCATAGTTTAATCAATAGCAAATCTAAAGGGCAGCCGTCACTTCAGCGCACACTTCAATATCAGCGTATATAAATTATGAATATTTGTTCATAAAAAGCACTTATAATCTTATCCTAATACAAAGTTTGTTTTGTCTAAGTTTTAAACAATAAGATTTGAACTTTATTTCAATCTTTCAACAATAATTACTTCAAGTTTTTGTGGTATGAAAAGTGTTGGAGCGTTTGTAACAACAACTTGAAAGAAATATATCAGCGCTGCTTGATGGAAATGAATTGACAAGTAGTAAGTTGTAAAACGTAAAAAGATCAACTACAGCATAATTTCGGCAGATAGAACCGTATCATATGTGTTTATAATTATAAATTGAAGTTTCACAACCACAAAAAGTAAGGATTAAAACATTTCCAAGCTTATAATTTGACAAATGAACAGGAGCGATCTAAAGAACGTGTTGTCTTTATTTGTACATGGGCTGACAACAACAAAAACAAATCAGCAGCAAACAAACAAAAAGCAACAGCAAAAAGAAAATTGTAAGAAATATTGGTTATGTTTTTTTATGTTATAAGGTCTGCTTGAATGAAACTAAATCCGAGGACTTTGCTTCATTGTCTGGAAATTAATTCCAAGCGGCTGTCGTCTGTGTGGGGATGGGGGCGTGAGTTATGTTTGTATAATGTAGATGTCGATTGCTGGCAGTACTTTTTGAATGAAGAGGAGATCTGGTATTGTTTTGATCAGGTACGAGTAATTCGAATGCGGATATATCAACAAGGTGTTTGTTAGAAAGCTTATACTGTATAATAAGTTGGGCTTTAGTGCGCTTTAACTCCAGTGAGTCCCATCCAAGATGGCAGGTTATAGAGGAAAGGCTGCTGGTATTGTGGTGGCGGTTTGTTTAATACTTGGCAGCTTCGCAACTTTGTCTATGTGGATCTTCCAGCTGAAGTTCTGTGCCATGTCTACACTGAGATACATTGTTGCTCCCGCAGACAACATGTTTATACCCCTTCGAAGTATTCGTTAAGGATAGGTGACATTTTCCAGTGAACCCAAAGGAGCCTTCTATCTTTTTATTAGGTATGCAACTGGATTATGTGGTGCTGAAGCATCTTCCAGACTGATATACCACAAAATGATCTGCAAAGACACGTCACCTCAACCGAAAGGTCATTGAAATGAAAAACGTTACCTGTCCGAGCACACCGTTCGAAATATCTTCGATAATCCTTACGAGAGCTGCCAGTTCAAGCTGTCTCCCTTTGTCTAAGGTCATGAATAAGAATATATGACAAAGTCCTATGAGTATTGCAACATATACCAAACTCCGAAAAGGCACAGAACAAGGGTATTTCACATGCAAGCCAAGCGAAAAGTAAGAACAAATTTGTGATGAGTCATTTAAGGAAAAGAGCAAACCCGACTGTTACCGCCTTGGAACGGTCAGTCGGCAATATGGACCGACTGGCGTGCTTAAACCGGTTTAACAGAGCTCTAACCTCGCACTTCCTGACGAGTTTCTCAAATGCAAGCAACGAAAAGAAAAACGATCTAATTGAGAACAAAATGTCCATGCGCTGATATTTTCTATACGTTATGACGAAAGTAGTGACGTCATCGAAAAATAATGTCCACATAGTGTTCAGAAAATATGGTATTATTTCGATTTGAAAAACAACACAAAAATGGTTGACCACAAATAAAATTAACTTTCTGAATCATGAACAAACATGACCAGAGACGAATAAATGGTTGTAGCATCCTGTTCATGTGAAGATGTAATTGAAGAACCAAAGTTCAATGTCCATCAAAGGAAATACACGTAAGAATCCTTATAGGATGAATTAAATGACACCATAGATTACATGCACGGGGAGATTTTTTACGACCGCCACACTGCACAAGTAACATTGTTGTGATCATGAATAAGAATATATGACAAAGTGCTATGAGTATTGCAACATATACCAAACTCCGAAAAGGCACAGAACAAAGGTATTTCACATGTAAGCCAAGCGAAAAGTAAGAACAAATTTGTGATGAGTCATTTAAGGAAAAAAGCAAACCCGACAGTTACCGCCTTGGAACGGTCAGCCGGCAATATGGACCGACTGGGGTGCTTAATCTGTGAGCAATAGGAGTTGTTTACTAGCGAAACTACTGTGAGAATGTTGTTTACGTCTAGATGTGTCATGACGTTACTTGCTATTATGTAGTTAATATTACATGCTTGACATGTTAAGGAAACTTGTCTGTATTTGCAGACCTTTAATCATTTCCCTTTCTTCAAGATAGCTGACACATGTGTTGTCGTCGCCACTTTTCGAAAAGCACCTGCTGATAAGCATTTCTTTTAAATGATTGACAGATTTGCTCTGATGCTAGTACTGTTAAAGCTTATGCCGACAACGATTCGGACGTGTGGGTGAAGCTCCTTTATTTCCTGGAGTTGGTGTATTAGAGATGTTTTCCTGAGTAAAGGTCGAACTGTACTGCTGATTTGGAATATTTGCTTTGTCATTTGGCTCACTGAAGACAAGTTTCTCTTTGTCTTTTAGTGGAGATACCTCACAGTTCCTTGCAGACCGACTTAATGACAATATTCATCAGGCGGGAAATATTTTTAAAAATCTGAGCATTGACATTTGTAGTATACTGTCTTTACGCAAACGCAAACGCCGATCTCATGAAAAAATCTTAAACGCAGATTTAGGAAAAAAGGTTTCTTTTCAAGATCTGAACACAATATTAGATCAGGTATTCATGCCTTAACTTGTACAGTTACAAATCTACCGTTAAATCACTAGTTATTTTTCACAATGGAGCAGATAAAATATAATTATGTACTCATCCTTTATATAATGAGGCTTCCATCATTCAGATGTGTACTACCCATGCTTTAAGACCGCATATTGACAAACAGTCCCAACACAAACGCCATTTTATGAATATCAAATACATTAATAAAGGGATTAATTTTATCGACTTACCTTGTATTGACAAAAGTATCATCAATAAAATCCAATCTCCAATCACTTCAAAAATAAAGAAAACCCAATGATTTGTTAAAAGTACAAAAACCCATTATAGGTTTTATTTTTAATTACAACCAAACTGTAGCAGACCTTAACCTGAATGATCCTTATCAAGATTTTTCTAACTGTTCTACCTCATATTTATTTACCTTCTAGCCATATCATTACTGGGGATTTGAACATCATCGAATTAACATTTTAGATCTTTTTTTTCAGAAATCTTAGATAATAAAGATTTGTAATTTAATCTCTCATTGCTCTGCAGTTACAACTTACTTGCAATTTTTCTACGCTGTATACTTCTTTACCCCATGATTTAATTAAGACCAAATAGATTGGTCTTATTGAAAAAATCTTTGCTCAAGAGCAACTTCTATACATGTATGTGCATGTCATGAAAGCTATTTTTTACCAACACTTTCTAAGAAAAGTTTACTCTGTGGACTTGTACGGATGTTTATGAAGCTCTATTTTAGTATTAGACAATGTTTACGTAAAATGGGGTGACACTTTATTTCAGAAAAGTAATTGGTATTCCTATAGGAAAACTGTGTTTTTATTTGTTTTTATACTGCTTTGAACATGATAACTTGATCATGTTAACTTGATCCCATTCTAACCAAAGCCACATTATAGATTTTCAATTCAATGTCACGCTATCTTTTCGATATTCTAACTATAGATAATCCTTACCTTTTTCAAAGATATAGATCTGAAATATATATCTGTGGAAATTTTGATTGGACCTTTTCCTATTTACCTTTTAATTTCACTTTTGACACGTTTGGCATATAACGCCATAATATTGTATGACGTCATTAAACTGTTCTTATTATACGTCATCGCTAAGGCTGTTTTATTTCAAACTACTCTTTCATTTGAATGTTTTAGGTTGCCGAGGCTTTTATCTACTGTACATATTGCAGACATGTTAATAGTATAGTTTATTTTATTACTAGTTATTTTGTCTATTTATTAGTTCATTATATACGTTTTAACTCCCGATGCAGGTGCTTACTGTTAGTTGTCACACTTTGACGAGATATTTTTATTTACACTGTTACTTTGATAGAAAAAACCTTCAGGAAGTACGAGGTTGGAGCGCTCCAACCAGGCAGGTTTAAGCACCCCAGTCGTACTTTTGCCGACTGACCGTTCCAAGACGGCAACTGCTGGTTTTCTTTTTTGTGTGTAATGTCTCGTTTCTGTGTTGTTGTTTTGTTAAATTTACATTAACCCTGTTTGTCTTTGTCTAGAGGTAGTTTAGATTTACATAATCTGTGTTAATTTTAATAGGACCATTTGTTATTTACCTATTGAATTTCAATAACCTTAACTTAGTTATCAGGTTTTTCAAATATTGTTGAACGTTTATAATTATATGAACTATCCATAACTTGCTAAACTGTGGTAGGTGTGTCACGAGCTTTTGTTAGTATGAAGTATAAAGTAGCTTCATAGTCAGCTATCCCAAAAGAACTGATGAGAGTCATGTTGTTTTAAGAAGAGACCAAGCAGGTTTCTAGTGCATATTATTATTCTGGATTGTTTGGTAACAATTTGGTCTAGGTCTGCATCTTAAGCAATGTAAAGAAATTGTTGACAGTATACCCCATGAGTAGATTGTTACTGGAACCCTTTTTCTCCAATCTATATATCTAGATTTCAGTTTCCACCTAGCTAGTTGTGCGTATCGGAGAGAGTCAAGTGTGATACTCGAGGTCAATCTTTGATGGAGGTTTACAAAAACGACCAATGTACTTATATTCGACACGTTTTATTTTTCAGCTGCTCTATCTTTTTTCCTTCTTGTTGTCAGTTGCTATATGCTACTGGTTGTTTAATTGAGAGTTTGTTAGACAATATGACAAATACTCACCCTTCATGTGTTCTTCTTGGTCTTAACGACTGTAAGAATTAAAATTCGACGGAAATGCCTTAGTGGATTGTACTCTACATTTTAACATTGATTCTGTGCAAAAGGACACTTCAACTTCTGCGGAATCGATATTTTCACATAAAAAAAGAAACAACAACACAGAAATGAAACAAACAAGACACTTTTTTTTCATAAAGTCATAGACTGATAATTTGTCGAAACAACCCTAAAGGGCAACTCATACCTATAATCACTATGGATATCATTTTGGTCTGTATTTTGATTTGGATGTTGCGTGCAACCAACTCTTGACATACTGTTAATATTAGATGTGTCATTAAAGCTTGTAAAAAACTGTTGCTGTTGTCAAAGATATTGTGTAAAACATATATGTTGAGAAGTTTCGAAGCCCACATTTAGGGCATTCTCAGCTATAATTAGCAAATGACTTATAACTATGTCTGACATGCACATACATTCTTGGTGGTTCTCCAGCTAACCTGCGTTGGTTCTACAGAGACATAATAAGAATATATAAGACAAAGTCCTATGAGCAACATATAAAAAAATGAAAAAAAAACCCACAGGACCAAGGTATTCACATGCACGCCAAATATAAAAGTGAGAACAAATCTGTGATGAGTCATTTAACAATAAGAGCAACCCGACAGTTACCGCCTTGGAACGGTCAGCCGACAATATGGGCCGGCAATATGGACCAACCGGGGTGCTTAAACCGGTTTTACAGAGCTCTAACCGCACTTCCTGATGGGTTTCTCGAATGCTAGCAATGAAAAGAAAACCGAACCATTTGAATAAGTGTCCAAGCGCTGACGTTTTGTTTGACAAGTTATAACGAAAGTATTGACGTCATTGGGGTCTTCCTCCACCAATAATTAGCTGGACGTCGCCAATTATACCATAACTGTGTCGGTGCAGTGTAACTGATACTTTGTTGCAAATTCTATTTCATTTATTTCTTTTTGTCTTCAGGCACATAGGTTTGCCCCTGGTGCATACAATTATGCTTAATGTAGACACGAGAGAAAGCGAAAAACAAGCTTGTTACAACATTTAGGGCCCCTGGCTTTTTTCCATGTGTATTTTCAATCTGTTGATACTAAAAGAAGAAGATTTTTTTGCTTGTCCTGTTCAAGTGTTTGAAGTTTCGGAGCACAGTTCATTTGCCCAATGGTTATTTTGACCATTTGTAATCCTGCTAATTGTAAGTGGCAAGTAGAAGTATTAAAATTTTCAAATCCTCCGAAAATAAATTCATTTTGTCCCAATATCACTAGTCTGTAGTGAGAAGCTAACTTTAAAGAACAAGCATGTATTTGCCAGGGTTATATAAGCTTTTTTGAATGCAATATTCTAATTTGCAGATACAATACAAACCGAAGTCCATTTGTAGCCAGACAAACAGTTTATGTCTACAATTTAGTGAATGCTTAAGTAAATTTGCAATACTTAAACATTAAAGTTCCAGTCTTACTTTGAGTTAATGTATTATGCTTGCGTAAAATATTAACAGATAAACATAAAAAGTATCCTTCCTGAAACAAATTAAAAAAAAGATAACCGGAATTATGTATCCCTTAGAAACTGGATTATAATTTGATTACCTCACACATATGTCTCGAGGTTTCTTGCTTATTCTTAGAAAAGTGTAATTTGGTATCATTTGTTATCTTTTCAGGGTAAGTTAAGAAAGTACGGTTTTGAATACGGCATACAGAACATTCAGATTAAACATTTGGATAGATCAGATCTGAAAGATGTGTTAGTGTGGTTAAATTAAACAAATCTCTTAAGAACATTTAATGTCTTTTATACGCAATATTTAACGTCACAATTTTATGAATAAGTAAGCCATTCTTTCGTTTCGTTAGGATTATATTTGATTTAAATTCACCCAAATAAAAACATAATTTATAAATGATGTGTTGTGGAATTGTCAATTAGCAGACACATAAATGTATGCTAATTTTGTTTTACTGTAGGTAAAAGGTCAGGTTGCCAAAAAGGTAACGCGGGCGGAGGATGGCGACCCCGGAGGCGTTATGCAGGTGCCCGATATATCCAACTCGCTGACAAAGAAACTTTATCTTTTCCCAGGACTGATCGATGACTCATAATTTCCTTGACCAGGTTGGTTACTTTGGTGAATGTTTAATTGTAAATTATAAAGGTTAATGCGTTTCTTGACTTGATGTAGAATAGTGTATTAGGACTGTGGAAATATTATATGAAAATATCCTTTCAAAGGTGACTGAGCAGGGCCTGCAGTATTTGCTTATGAGTCTCTAGCAAAAAGATGATTTAGATTTGTATGTCGGTGTAAGTAAATATTAAGTCAGTAAATAATCCTAAATATGAATCGGTTATTACAAAAGACAGATTTTTATGCTACTAACTTCTCATATCTGCTCTTCGGGTATGCATATTGGCGTTTGTAACCAGTTTTGAACATATTACTTTAAACTCTTTTAACTCCGCGGACTTTGACCAGGTGGGTTCTAGTCATTGTCGGGGCGAGAACTGTTATGCGGGTAGGTCTTCTAACTGTCCTGTGGTGCGACGGTGCTTCTACCTAGACCTTTATTAATGGTATTCCTCCATTAACAATTGCTGGACATAGCCAGTATTACAAAAGGTTTGTAGGTGCGACGTCATTAAAACCTACATGAAAAAAACAATCAAATATCAAAGACTACTTGATAACAGGGGTCATGCACACGTACGTGTTCATTCATTTTTATGTTCTTGTTACTTTAATGTCTGTGTATACGTAGGTAAATTACAGCTGTATTATCTTAAAACATAATAGTGTCGGTGTGATGTAACAAAAACCAACCAAAGCCAACATTTTAAAACATAATTACTTCTCTAATTAGCTTTTTAGGAGATGTTCAGTGTATGATGTCCCGTCCTTCCTTAATGACTGAGGTAACAATGCAGGCACAATGCGAATGCGAATACGAAACAAACCATTGAAAGGATATAAAAATAATTGATTTAATTAAACAACAAACAGTAAAGATACAACGCAGTCTTAAGCAAGTGTTTACAACTTGTGATATTTTTTTTATTTCAGGCCGCCCAAAACGTTGTCCGCGGCTTCCCCAGCATAGTCAAAACGTCAATGGCTAATATCTCCAAGAACTTAATGATTTTGCTCTTGAATGTATCTTGAATTTCCATAGAATAATGAATAGTAATAATAGCAATAACGAATATATAAATACGTTGTTCGTTACTTGCTATTATATATAATTTGATTAATTTACATTTATTCAGCTTAATTACTTAATATACGTGAGACAATTCCATACACTTTATGTGATATTGCACTGTTGGTACAACTATTTAATATGCCCTTTGCGGAAAAAATCTTATTAAAACATTACATTAACCGAAAAACACTTCAGAGTATGGCGTGTGAAACGATGCAAAATTGAAACAATATTTTTATGTGTTATAAATACACATTTACATTGTATAATTTTATATTTATGTGGTAAAATTCAACATTTGTATTGCATAAAAATATTTATGTTCAATATTTTTTATTTACAGTAAAAAAATATGTATGTGGTAAAATTATTTTTATATTCTATAAAAAGCAAGAATGAAAATGCGTTCAATAATTGCATCATGGATAATGATTGTAACAAATGATTTCATTGGACAACATTCCGAACATGGCTGCCACCATCGATCTGGAAATTGCCACTTCGTTAATTATAGCAGTTAATAATATTATCTTAAACACACTGCTTACTGTATGATATAAAGATTAAAAGTAATATCGATTATATTGAAAAAAACGTACCGATACATACCTATTGGGGGCAGCCATGGTTGTAATACTCCGCCAAATATCGATGTCCATTGAAATCGTTCGTTACACATGTTATAAGTATCCCATGATGCAATTATTGAACATAAATATGTTTTCACTTTATCGAATATAAAAGTATGCTTGTTTTATAACACATAATGAAATTTTACCATATAAATATAAATATAGAACAAAAATATGTTTTTACAATATAAATGCAGAATTTTAACATAGAAATATTATTTTTACAACATACGTGAAAAATTTAAGAATATAAATAAGCAATTTATCTCAAATATTTTTTTTTTCGAATTTTGCAAAGTTCCACACGTCATATCAGAGTGCTACATTTTATTTTATTTGTTTTGATTATTTTCTAAAACTCGGAAATTTCCTTTGTGTGAGTTTGTGCTTTAAACACATTTTAATTGTTTATATATGACGTTGCTGCATTTTAACCTATGGAGTCATTAACTTGTTCTTATACTCAATATGTTGGGCTGTTTAATTTACAACTAATCTCTCGTTTGGAACTGTTAGGCTGTCGAGGCTTTTACCTCCTGTAAATATTGTACATATGTTAATAGTTCATTATATTTAGTGTTATATTGTTTGTATTTATTGTTCTCAGATTTTAATTTCTGATGGAGGTGTTTGCTGTTAGTTGTTTCACTTTGATGTTTTTTTTTGTTTGTAAGAAAAGCCTTTAGGATGTGCGATGTTGCAGCACACCACAAACCTGGTTTTTAAGCACCCCAGTCGTCGGTCTTTTTTTTTGCAAAACTTAAACAGAAAAAGCGGTAACGGTGGATTTTGTGTGTGTGTGTGTGTGGGGGGGGGTAATTTCTCTGTTTGTTTGATACATTTAAATTTATATTTATTTTGTAAGCCTTTGTCGAGTGGAAGTTCAAATTTTAAAATTTTTGTAAGTACTCATTGGACAGTCTCTTATTTTCCTTTTTTAAAATTACGCCTTGATCAGTAATCAGCCATTATAACCATTATAAACAAAACGGTTGGTTTGTGTTCCCCTAACGCTACTACCGTATTTCCTATCATACATACCATTTGTCTGTGCATTCATGTGTAAAAAAGAATAAAATTATATCAGAAGTAAGACACGTGCAAGATTTTATGTAATTGTTACACAATACAGTAATAGGACTGCTTACCATCATCAACCGAGTACGTGTCTGTCCCTGAATGTTTCGCCCCTTATCTCGGTACATTCTCCAAATGGTGAGGCAGCAGGTGTTGACAGCTTTTCTTTTAGGCTTCCATGCTTCTTCATTGCATCTGAGTAAAAAACAATAGTATTCTCCATCGGCACCTTCGCTTAGAGCTTGGACTCTAGGCTTTCTAGACTGTCCTTTGATGCCCAGTGCTCCATAGTCCATAGTGACTGTGTAGGTAAACCCCAACAGTCAATTTTCACTGGGAAGATTGTTGTTTTCCATCCTTGACGGCTGCAAGCATCGCAATGGTCTTGGTACTTCAACAACTTTCATAGCCCTCCTTTGTTCTTTCCTCCAATGGTATAGTTAACTTACCCCATTTCACCCTTCGTGGCACCGTACACCTACTACACCTGGCCGAAGGTTTGTAGGAAAAAATTGTGGAAATACCAACACCTGACCCTTCATCTCCCAGCTTTCGGTATCTTGAAGTAAATCTTTGTTGCTTGCTGGCTTGCTTGTTACTTCACCCTCTTTAATGAAGGGGATAAAGCTTTTTAAAGGAGTTTTTGGTTCTTGCTTCCCTTCCTTCTCTCCAGCGCATCTTCCAAAACTGAAAGCACCTGGTCATGACGCCACCGGTATCTGCCCTGAGTAAGTGCTGCTTTGCATGATAACAGTATGTTTTGGAGTCCCCTTTTCTCCGCACGACTGATCTTCAGTTAGTTTCCATCGATGAAGATTTGATGGTCTTGGTAGCATATCATACGCTGATCGAAGGAAGCTCATATTGAGTGGCTACTTCCACAACTCCTGCCACGACAACTTTCTCTCTGGAACTTTCGACCGTTTACAAACACCTCTTGGGCCATTTGGACCGATCTTGCTGATCTAGATGTATGAGCAACCTCATTGCTTGGATGTGGATTTCCGTAGACAGGGTCTTTTGTTGGCAGACGGATTCCCGAATTTGTCTTTGGACCTCTTGTTTCAGAACTGAGATTGTGCATCCTGTGACAACGCCCTTCTTTAGTGTTCTCCATGAAAAGGGGAACCTTTCACATGAGCATATCGTCTGAATGTCTGAGAAATAGTTCATAATCAGATGTCTGATTTGGTCAGGGCTAATATATTGTTCAAGAACTTTCTCCATGAGACGATGATGTATTGACCCGTAAGCATGTGCAAGGTCAAGCCGTACAATGGTTAGATTCTTCTGGTCTATTTTTGCTTGGGGCAGTTGTGTCATGGCACGTGTGTGTGTGTGTGTGGGGGGGGGGGGGGCATGTGATGTGGCAATGAAGTTGCTCGCTAACATATAAATTGCCAGTCATTTTGGTAAAAACCGAAAAAAATGATTTTCAAGAGTTATATTGTTCGCAACTGTTTTTAACGTGCTTTGATTTCTCCTTTGGTACTAGGCAACTCTCTTTTGTGTGCCAGCAATTTGGCCTTATGATCATCCATAACCGACGTAAGACATCTTGTAGACTTTATATGGTATAGTATATTTTGTAAAACAGGATACAACTGATTCTCTAGCAGAAGCTTTACTTTGAACCGATACAATTTTATTAAAATTAATTTATGGTTTATTAATCTGTAGTGCATATTTTGTATAATGAAATTGACATCTAGGCACGTGTGTCATAACAGCAATGGTTGGCATTATGTCTTAATGCAAAACTTATTGAAGGTCATTTGCTCTTTTGTAAATACATGTGCAAGTTTTTGTTAACATTTATTGCCTTAAGTATATTTTAATTTAAACAACATATTGACCTGCATATGTGTTAATGTAATCAATGATTAACTTAACTTGATTAACTTGATTAATGGTGATCCTCGGCGATATCGACGATAACTTAATACGTACTCAAATTTTAAATAAGACAGCGTTTTACAAAGTATACTTATTTGGTTGGTTAAACGGCTCTTTCCATGTCAATACCTCTAGACAACTATTGAATAAACCGTATGTCTATTTACGTAAATGCACATACATTGTTTGCTCTAGAGAGACACCAACTTGCTGCGTGCTCACTTTCTGGGAAACATCTTCAATGTTCAATATTTGTATGACTTTATTTTCTCTCTTTATTTCTCTCTCGTGTCCTAAATTTGTTGTGATAAAATTGACTTTGTTAAATAGTGTGCACTTCGTTACCCCTTGCCTCCACTCGCTCCCAGCAAGGGAGTGTTCAGAGTATAAAACATGCATAGTTATAACTACAAACATGAAACAAAACACATCAGAACGGCAATAAAGCAGTGCACGAGAGAGAGAGAGATAAATAGAGAGAGAGAGAGAAACAGACAGAGAGAGACAGAGACAGAGAGAGAGAAATAGAGAAAGAGAAAGAGAAAAGGAGAGAGAGAGAGAGAGAGAGAGAGAGAAAACAAGAAATTCAAAGAATCGGGATAGAAAAATAAAAAAACAACAACTTTAATTAGTTTTGTAATTATGTCTTTACTTTCATTGTATATAGCTTCTCGTTGTAATATGTTTCTTACATTTTGTACATATAAAATGCTCTTTATATTTGGAGAATTAAAAGATAAAAGATTTACCGATCTGGTGTAAAGATAGCTTTGCGTGCCAAGTAAGGCTTTCGAAATCTATATAAATGTGCATTGTATATATTAAAATACCGAAACACGAGGTCAAGGGAGAGGTTTAAGTAAGAGTACAAACTCCAAATATACTCTTCATAGTAAGTCTCAAACTGGTAGTAAACTAAACATAAAAACTTGTTAAGTACTATATTTCAAATCTCTTGTCGCAGCAGACAAGTTATTTTTTGTGCAAATTTTTGTTTTCAATTTCACACAGCATATATCCATGTTTTCAATAATCCACATGTGTATGTTACCATTAGAGTAACATCCCTTTACATTAGTCATACGGTTTCACTATACTAACTCTATGAAAGTATTAATTAGACAAACGTATTGAATCACTCGATTTCATTAGATTCAACAGTATTGATTTAGTGATCTTAATCTTTGTAGTCCAGACACTTTCATTGGAAGCGCATCTGGCCTTTCAGTTTATGGTCGCACTACACTAAAACGTAAAGCGATCCTAAATCAATAGTATCATTTTGTTATTTCTTGCTTCCTTGTACTTTTTGCCGTTAATTTCATATTATTTTTATTTATTTATTTGTATTTTATTTATTTAGTTAGTTATTTAGTTATTCATCAATTTATTATTATTATTATTATTTATATTTTTCCATGTCTTCACCTTGTATTTCGTTTCGATAAGGGAAGACTGATGGACAGGTAAAATACATGTAATGCGTTTTCTGATGTCTTCTTCTTCCTTATGTTAATATAAGGTTGAATAAACTTTGGACATAATTCAAATTATTATTACTGCTTTGACTTTTATTATTATTTTTTTATTATTTTTATTATTATCGTAACTGTTTATTATTATTATTATTATTATTATTATTATTATTATTATTATTATTATTATTATTATTATTTTAGATCCTTTATTAATTAAATCATTTTATTATATCGATCTATTTATTTTAGCATATAGTACTATAAATGAAGTCATATGAACCATGTCTTACATTTTTGTAAATCTCTTATTAATATATTTGAAATTGTAAAATGTTCCGCTATATTATGTTAAATGCTATTTACCTATTTATCTATTGCTTAAACATGTACTGTCGCCATGCTTTTGACACCACATGGGTCGTATGACCTTCTGGTTTGGTTTGAATAAACTTTGAAACTTTAAAAGGTTAAACTTTGTTATTCATGATAAAATAAAGATGTTTTAAAAAGCTATTTCAGTGTTTTAATAGCTTGATGTGTAGTCACAAATAGGAAATACACAGACCATAATGAATAAGAAACTATCACAAGACCTATATGAATTGCAGCCTATATACTCAAATTTGAAAACGCACGGGACAAGGGTCTTGACATGTCAGTCAAATGTTAAAGATACAACAAACTGTGATGATACATTAGATAAAATAGAGAAAACCCAACATTCGTTTAGTCGGCAAAAAGGTGTGCTTAAACCGGTTTAACAGAGCCCTCACCTCACACTTCCTGAGAATTTCAAATGAAAGCAGTGGAAAGAAGCCAAAAACAAAACAGTCAACGTGATGACGCATTTTAGAGCTAAATCATTAAAATAAAGTAGTGACGTAATTATAAGTAATGTCCACACTGGATATGGGGGACACAATAAGTATAAGAATAAATCAATAATAATCAGAATAAATGACAAAATGATCAGAAAAGAAGCGTAAATGTGTGTAGCATCCTGTTTATGTGAAGATTAACTTAAAGTACCAAAGTCCAATGAAGGTAAAATGAAAATATACATAACCATCCTGATAGGACGGATTAACTGCCATCATACATCACATGCACGAAACCTGAATTACAAAAAATACTACCAAAAACGCAATACTAAACATTTAATTATTGAAACATCAAGTAAATGTTGTAATAATCTTATTGCAAAAACAGCAACGGATAATTTGACTAGTTATAGATAATTTTTAGTGTTCATTAACTCGTCAAAGTTATGAACATTTGTATAAGTGGAGTAATACAAGGGAATGTATTTTCTACGGTCTTGCTCTAAGAAACTACATTGCATAAGATAATGGAATTCATCTTCTATAACATTCATTTTACATAAATGACAAGATCTTTCAGCTTTGTCAACGCCAAAAAATCTCCTCTTTTTATTTGGCATTTTATGATTGGTACACCTTAATTTGCACAAGTACATTGCTAAATACAAAGGTAACTTGATCGATCAGTTAATCTTCAAGCCCATATGTATGTTTGTTAAGTCTGCAAGTAATACATTTGGCAAATTCATCAAGATTAGTCAACCTTGTTTGTTTGTACTGATCCATAAGTTTATCTTTAACTATTTTTAAACATGGTTAATGATTCATAGCCCCGTTGATCCCAAATATTTGTCAACCCAATACTATCTAAAGTATCATGAACAAATTGTAGCCAAGGTAACTAAATATTAAATCTATCGTAAAGGCCGAAATCTGTGTTATAAATTATGCTGCTAATTTAGCTGTCTTTACAATTAATAACTTTGTACTAGTGATTCAAGAGTCGCATTTTGACCTGGGAAGAGACTGGCGTCAAGTCAAATTCACCAAAAATCATACATCTCCCAAAATTATTTTTAGAATACAAATAATTGGCCCCGAGTCTTTTGCAGTCATAATCAAACTATGGTTTAGTTTTAACATAGACTTTTGTTTATATTCGTAAAAAGTTGCAATTATTCTCTGCAACATCTATCATTGTAGAGACCTTCTATGTAACAACATTAACATTTTCTTCACTTTACATCCTTTTTTTAATAAATTAGGGAAAGCTCTAACAAAGTATCATTTAGAGTTTTAACATCAAAACTATTCTTGAAATCTTCTTTCATGCTTGGATCCCACACAGGTTTATTAACCTGGGTACAATTTATTGAAAGTCGACATTTTCTGGTACAATTTCATCCTGAATTCTATTTACACTAATTGAAAATTCAGATCCACATTCAACATCAGATAATAATGGGACAAAACTAAAATTTTAAAATGTTTCAAGTTAATCACTCATTTGAAGATAATCTATCACACTATTTGTTATACATGTAATTTTGTCAAGAGAAGTATCGGCACCACATCTGCCATTAGCAGTAAATAGATCACAGTTATATAGGCTGTTTTAGAGTTATTGTTTTTGACGTCAATATCAGAAATGTATAAATAATTGTCTATTGAAATAAACTTCAAAGTATAATCTAGTACGCAGGTGTGTTTTTTTCTGACCCTATTTGGACATTAAGCATACGTCATTAATCATTTTTATACAACGCATAAAGGTAACATACTGCGCATTTTTGCTAAAACAACAGCACGCACTATAAGCACATTTGCTTAATGCCACCCACTGCAACTAATGACACGTACAAAGGTAGCATACATGTATATAGGTAAATAAGAAAAGTTCCTATCAAAATTTCCACATATATTTAAATGTTATCTAACAGAGACAAAGCCAAGCAAGGTAAATGTAAATGTGACACAAACACAGAGACGAGACATAACACACATAAAGAAAAACCATCAGTTACCGCCTTGGAACGGTCAATCAGTAAAAGGGTCGACTTGGGTGCTTAAACCTGGTTTGTGGAGCACTCCAACCTCGCACTTCCTAAAGGTTTTTCTAGCAAACAAACAGTGTTAATAACAATATCCCGTCAAAGTAAAACAACTAAGAGTAAGCACCTGCATCGGGAGTTAAAACAGATACAATGAACTTATATACATACACAATAACTAGTAATAAAATAAACTATCAACATATGTACAGTTTGTTTAGTATATATATATATATATGGAGATATCAAAGTTGATTGATGTCTTATTTATTTTTGTTACACAAGTAAGTATACATGTATACATTGCACAAAACACATTTGATAACATGTTTTAATTCTCTGTCTCTGTCTATCTGTCCCCCTCTCTATCTCTCTCTCTTCCTCTTTCTCTCTCTCGGTCACTCTCTCATATATTTTCACAATATGGTTTTATTTTTCTTGCTAAATATATAAATGGAGTTTAATTTTATGAATGAATATGAATTATTACGGTAAATAAATTGACTAAAAACATAATAACATTCCTATAAAAATTGTTATATATTTAACCGCACTGAGGCAAAAATCGCATAGGCTTGTATTTATATATAGCCTACTTCTACATGTATAATATTTTCTTAGTGGGTATACATATGTACTCATCTTCTTAAGTGCTTTCTATATAAGTTTTAATTGGAAAACAAAACGTAATCTCTGTTTTGCTGTTTTATGTATGGAACATTGTCAGTCAATTAAAATATGAGTAATGAGCACTTGTATGTATCACGTATTAAATACAGAAGAATCTTAGAGATTATAGTCCTAACTCAGCCACTACAGTTACATTTCTAGCATTACATTTCCACATCAAGCGTAACAGTCACATCTCACGCTACGTAGTCACCGCTCACGCATGATATACACATCTCACGCAGTAGAGTCACATAGCGCGCATTATAGAAACGTTTATGCAGTAGAGTCACATATCACGCATTCTAAAAACATCTGAACAGTAGCGTCAAATCTCATACATTAAGACCGAATGTCAGTAGTAAGGTCTCATCTCACGGAGTAACGTCCCATCTTATATAGCAGATCACCAGCTCACGCAGAAACTTCCCATCGTACGTAGTAGAATCGCATCTTACATGGTAAAGTCGCATCTCACGCTCCAACGACACATCTAACTTAAAAGTGGTAGAGTCTTACGCATCTCACGCAGTAACGTCCCATCTTACGCAGTAACATCCAATCTCACGTAGCAACGCACCATCTCATGCAGGAAGGTCACATCTCACGAAGAAAGTAAGGTCCTATCTCACGAAGGAAAGTTCCATTTCACATAGTAGAGTCGCATCTCACCAGCAACCTCCTATACCATGTATCAAGGTCCCATCTCACGCCGTTAGGTCACATTTCACATACTAGAGTCTCATCAAAGTTA
This sequence comes from Sinonovacula constricta, assembly GCA_007844125.1. Lineage (NCBI taxonomy): Eukaryota > Metazoa > Mollusca > Bivalvia > Cardiida > Solecurtidae > Sinonovacula > Sinonovacula constricta. The sequence goes on along the minus strand of CM017566.1, from coordinate 26,104,262 downwards.
GTAGAGTCGAATCGCACGTAGCAGAGTCTCATCTCACACAGTAATGGTCCATATCACGTAGTAAGGCCTGATTTCACGTATTAGAGTCCAATCTTAACTAGTAGACTCGAATCTCACTCTCACGAGAGTCTCATCTATCAAAGTAAGCTCTCATCTCCCGCAGTGAGGCCCCGTCTCACTTATTATGGCCCATCTCACACAGAAGGTCTAATCAAACGCATTTAGGGCACACATCACGAAGTAACGTCCCATCTCACGCAGTGACTTCCCAACTCACGGCACATCTAACTTAACAAAGTTGCATCCAACGTGGTAGATTCCCATCTCACGCGGTTACGTCCCATCTCACTCAGTAACGTCCCATCTCACGTAGGAACGTCTCATCTCATGCAGAAAAGTCACATCTCACGAAGTAAGTAGGGTCCCATCTCACGCAGTAACGTACCATTTCACGCAGAAAAGTCCCATCTCAAGCAGCTACGCCCCATCTCACGCAGTAAGGCACCATCTCACATATCAGATTCCCATTTAATGCTATTAGGTTCCATGTCACGCAGTAACGTCCCATCTCAAGTAGTAAGGCCTCATATCATGTAGTTTAGTACTATCTATCGTAGAATCTCACGCAGTAAGGTACTTTCTCACGCAGTAACTTCCCATCTCACAACCCAAAGACACATTTCACGTAGTAGATTCCAAACTCATGCAGTAACGTCCCATCTCACGCAATAAGGTCCCATCTCACACAGCACTGTCCCATCACATCACGTAGTAAGTTATCATTTCACGTAGTTGAGTTCCATCCTACGAAGTAGAGTCGAATCTCATGTCATAGAGTCCCATTTCACGCAGTAATGTCCCATCTCACGTATTAAGGTCCCATTTCATGCAGTAAGGTTTTATTGCACTTAGTAGAGTCCCATTTCACATAGTACAGTTCCATCTCAGTAACGCCCCATCTCACGCAGTGACGTCCCATATCATGTATTAGGTTCCCATCCCACACAGTTACATTCCATTTCACATAGTAGAACCTCATCTTACGTACTAGAGTCGAATCTCATGAAGTTGAGTCCGATGTCACACAATAAGGTCCCACATCACACAGTTACGTCCCATTTTACGTAGTGGCCGGGGCCCCATTTCACGTAGTAGAGTCCCATCTTGTGTTGTAGAGTCGAATCTCACGCATTAAGGTCCCATCTTACAGTGTAAGGCCCCAGCTCACGCAGTAACGGTCCATCTCACACAGTCAGATCGCATCTCACGCAGTAACATCCCATCTCACGTAGTAACGCCCCATCTCACGTTAGAACGTTTCATCTCACGCAATAACGTCAGATCTCACGCAAAAAGGTCCCATCTAACATTGGAACGTCCCATCTTACAGAGTAAGGTCACATTTCACAAAGTCTCATTTCACGTATTTAGGCCTCATATCACGGAGTTATTACCATCTTACACAGTAAGGTCGCATTGCACGCAGTAGAATTCTGTCTCACGCAGTAAGGCACAATCTCAAGAAGCAACGTCCCATCTAACGCAATAAGGTCCAATCGGACACAGTGATGTTCCATCTCACGTAGTAAGGCACCATTGCACTTAGATGAGTCCCATCTTACGAATTTGAGTCGAATCTCACGTAGTACGTGGCCACTTATATTCGTTATTTGCGTTACGTCATCGAGACACTCAAGTTAGGCGCTCTATTTGAAAGCTAATAATAGAAAACTGAGTGTACTGAATGTAACGTCATGATGTCTAAAAATAGATCACAGTTCCAGGAAACGATGTACATGTAAATTTTAGTCGTCTGTTTGTAAACAATCTCGCGTGTGACATTTTCTTTAACATGGGTCGAAAGGGGCATGAATTGACCCCTGGTTTCAAATCGATCATTGTAAAAATGTACTAGCTGGGTAAACGGATCAGTGCTATTAGTAATCTATTGAATATTCCTAGATCTACAGTTGATTATATTGTGAAAAAGTTTAACAGTACTGGTAGTGCGGAAAATTTAATAAGAAAACCACGGCGGCAGTGTCTGATCGATTGGCCGAGGTGCGCGCATATTAGGGCGGCTTGTAAATAGTGACAGAAAGGCTCCTTTGAAAGAAATTACGGCCAGATTTTATGAGTCACGGGATGTGAAAGTGAGTGCAGGGACTGTGAGAAGGAGAGTAAAGTTTTCTGGTTATCGAAAGGTTGTTTATAATTAGAAGATTGTCATCAAGGTGGGGAACAGAAGGAAGCGGGTTAAATGGTGTCGGGGTAAGAGATGGAGGACTATAGATAACCTTTGGAGGTCTGCTATTCTTTCTGACGAAAGTCAAGTTTGTCTTGGACAGAATCACCGTGTTTATGTTTGGAGGAAACACGAAGAAGGTTGGAGACCGGACCTTGTGAAACGACGCGAGCAGTGCATGTTAAAGTTATGGTATGGGTGTGTACTTGTATCCATAGCGTCGGTACAATAGCGAAGGTTGACGGAAATATCAATGCAGAGAAATATTCAGGTTCTCGAAGAACAACTTTACCAGTCATAGCCAGACATTTCCCTCCCAGTGACTGTGTATTTCAAGATGACAATGCCCACGTCCACCGCGCACATGTGGTGCAAAGATACATAGCCAGTAATAGGTTCAAGACAATAATTTGGCCAGCCCAGTCTCCAGACTTAAACATCCTTAAAACTGTGTAGCTGTATTTTTAAAAAAAAGCTGCAGGCTAGTGCTAACAACATAAATACACCCGACGAACTTTTTGACCGCGTGGAGTTAATTTGGCAGTCCATACCCGCAGCATACGTCGTTAACGTCTTTTAACGAATTTAAGTGGCCAAGCACTGTAGTAGAATCCCATCTCATGCTGCAAGATCCCGTCTCACGCAGTAACGTCCCATAAAACGTACTAACGTTCCATCTCATGCACTAACGTCACATCTCACACTAACCTCCCATCTCTAGTATTAGGGTCCCATCTCATGCAGTTAGGTTCCATTTCACATAGTAGAGTCTCATCTTACGTACTAGTCTCGAATATCGCGTAGTAGATTCCCATGTCACACAGTAACGCCCCTTACCAGTAAGTAAGGTCCTATCTCACGCTTTTACGTCCCATCTTCTTGCAGTAAGGTCCCATCTCACCAACTAACGCCCCATCTCACGTAGGAACGTCCCATCTTACGTAATATAGTCCCATCTCACAATAAAAGTCCCATCTCACGAAACCGGACATGAAAGCGCAATCGGTAGTTCGATCCCGGGTCGCGACATACCAAAGTCGTTAAAGTCGTAGTGGTTTAGCTCCCTTGCAAACGCTCAAGCAAATATAAGGGTAGTTCCACGACTGGTTGACCCGGTGTCAGGATAATAAGACGTTCACGGCATGCTATACACAGTGAAGACAGCACTATATCTGCTTCAAATTGACTTCGTCTCCAGATAACAGAAGGTTTGGTGGGACGATAAACTCAATAAACAAACAAACATCTAATGCAGTAAGGTCTTATCTCACGCAGTAAGGTCCCATCTCATGCGTTATTTACCGGCTGCAATAGCTCAGGTGGTAGAGCGTCGGCTGGCGAATCGGGAGGTCGTGGGTTCGAACCCCGACCGGGTCTTACCAAAGACTTTAAAGTTGGTAGTAGTGGCTTCCCTCCTAACGCTCGGGGCTAAGGGGACAGCATTACGCCTGACTCGTCGGTGTCAGTATAATGGACCGGCCGGGTTCAGTCCCTGGGCACCTCATAAGTGCCTCTGTGCTATAATGATAGAAATGCCGCTGCGCAGTATCGGCAAAAATGCCGGCTCATCCCAATCCCAATCCCATGCGTTATTGTCCTGCTCACACAGTTACCTCCCATCTTCTCGCAGTAACATCCCATCAAATATGAAGTTCCCATCCTATGCATTTACGTCACATCTGACGTTGGAAAGTCCCCTTTTAAAAAGTAGGGTCCCATCTTACGGTTTAGAATCGAATCTCACGTAGTAGAGTCCCATCTCACGCAAAAACGTCCCTTATGACATAGTAAGGCCCTATCATATGTAGAAGAGTCCTATACTACGTTTTAGAATCAAATCTCACGTAGTACAGTCCCATATCACACAGTAAGGTCCAATCTCAATCATTAAGGTCAAATCCCACGCAATAACGTCCCATCAAACACAGTAAAGTGACATCTCACGCAGTAACGTCACATCTCACATAGTAAGGTCGCATCTCACGCACTAAGTTCTCACATATTAAATTCTAATTTCACGGAGTATTCCCATCTCACGCAGTAACGTCCCATCTCACTTGATAAGGTGACATCACACGCAGTAACGTCCCATCTCACTAAGTAAGACCCCATTGTACGTAGTAGAGTCCCATCATACGTAGTAGTGTCTCATCTCACGCAGTAGAGTCTCATCTCACTAAGTAAGGTGCCATCTCACGCAGTAACGTACCATCTCACTTAGTAAGGTGCCATCTCACGCAGTAACATAACATCTCACTAAGTAAGGTGACATCTCACGAAGAAACGTCCCATTTCACGTAGTAAGGTCGCATCTCACGCACTAAGGTCTCATCACACAGTGTAAAGTTTTATCTCACGCAGTAACGGTTTCGTCTAATGTAATACGGTCCCATCTCACACGGTAACGTCCCACCTAACGCAATAAGGTCCCATTTCAGGCAGCAACCCCACATCTCTTGCAGTAAGGTCCAATTTCACGCATTAAGGTCACATTTCACGATGTAACGTCCCATCTCGCGCGGCAAGGTCCCATGTCAGGTAGTAACGTCCCATCTTACGCAGTAAGGTCCCATCTCACGCAGTAACGGCCCATGTCACGTATTATAGTCCCTTCTCAGTAATTTCCAACCTAAAGTATAAGAGTCCAATCTCACGTAGCAAAACCACACCTTACTCATTTCAATCCTGTACGATGCATTTCAGTCACATCACACAAATAACAGTCCCAGCTCACGCATCACAGACCCTTCCAACGCACTGAACTAACATGTCACGTATTATACAACATATCACGCATTACCGTCACATTTAGCGCATTGCAGTCACATATCACGACTTACAGTCAACTGTCACGCGTTACAAATAAATGCCTAGTAAAGCCATTACATCTTGAGGATTAAATTAGCTTCTCACGCATTGCATCCAATCACGCATTTAAGGTAAAGCAAGAGTAATAGACCATACATAGAATTTTAAATCTTGGCTGTGATAAGTTCGTTTGGCTTTCCGTAGTCATCATTATTCATTAAAAAGTTTGATTATACTTAATCTTTAATAATTCTGTTATCCATTGCAGTTTGTACTGATAGAGCGATAGGTGCCAAAAATGGTATCACCCTTCCTGTTTAGGGATAAACGCAAATGAAGAGCCATATGTCTTCATTTGTAACTAATGCTGCTAAACATTGGTGAGGTAATCTTGTTTAAGTCACCGTGTGGCTATTAGAATATTTCATTTGGAAGAATCAGTACACTGCCATCGCGCATGTAAGAATTGATACTTCAATACCTAGATTGTAATCTACTTCATAGGAAACAGGCTGGCGGTTGTATTAGGGATAGAGAACAAAACAAGTATAACACATACACGTAGTATGTATGAATAAATATTAACATGTAAGAATTTATAAATCTAGGTATGTATACATTAAACATAAATTGGCAAATAAGGAAACATAATTAAAAGTTACATACTTATTACAAAAATGTGATGATACTTTACTGCCTGAGATCGGACCTTACTGCGTGAGATGGGACGTTGCTGCGTGAGATGGGATGTTACTGCGTGAGATCGGACCTTACCGCGTGAGATAGGACGTTACTTCGTGAGATTGGACGTGACTGGGTGAGATGGGACGTTACTGCATTAGATGTGAACGTACTGCGTGTGATGGGAAGTTACAAAGAGATGTGGGACCTTACTACTTGAGATGAGATCTTACTACGTGAGATGGAACGTTACTGCGTGAGATGCGACGTTACTGCGTGGGACAGGGAGATGGGAACTAACTACGTGATATGTGATGATAATTGTGAGACAGGACCTTACTTCGCGAGAAGGGACCTTAAAGAGTGAGGTGTGAAGTTACTGTGTGAGATGGGAACTTACTACGTGAAATGGTATGTTATCTAATGAGATCTAACTGCGTGAGATGGAAACTTACAACGTGAGGAGAGACCTTACTGCGTGAGATGGGAACGTACTACGTGAGGTGGGACGTTATTGCTGAGATGGGACCTTACTGGGTGAGATGGGCCCTTTTTGCGTGAGATAGGCCCTTACTGGGTGAGATGGGCCCTTATTGCGTGAGATGGGACGTTATTGCGTGAGATGGGACCTTACTGGGTGAGATGGGCCCTTTTTGCGTGAGATGGGTACTTACTGGGTGAGATGGGCCCTTATTGCGTGAGATGGGACGTTATTGCGTGAGATTTATTTCATTGTTCTTTTTGTATATAAAGGAACTATCATACTTGAGTACATATAAATAAATAAAATGTAAATATATGTAAAATATATATGAGTGAAAATGTTATAATCACATATTCATTTCGATACAATAAGGAAGAACTATTTAGTAGACATTGTATTGTTTCATGGTAATATGCTAATACTGCTGAAACATCACCGACTTCTTTATACGAGTTTGTGGGCGGGTCTATGCAAATGTGACGCAATACGAAATTGTGGGCGTTTCTATGCAAATGTGACGCTAATTATGTCGTTATGTACGAACTACAACAGGGCCGAATCTTCACCAAAATTTAACACAGGTTCTAGCCGCTAACTCAACGTTGATAAGTAAGTAAAAGTTGTTATTATTATTTATTTTTACTGGTCTGTACGTCTGATTGTCTGTCTCATTTCATTGTAACTTACGCCAGTGTTATGTTCTTTTTGTTCACAAGCGTTGACCGCTCGAAAACTTTACGTGCTGGTCGCTTATTTTCATACAGAATAATAAACTAGATACGCAAGTTTCAATGGCGGCTAGAAACAAGCGCGCTTCATCTTTACTGGCGTTGATAATACTTGGTACACATTATTTTCATGTTGAAAATACAATTTTCTTTCCATAGTTGACACTTTTGCCGATTAAGAAGAGCACGCATTAATCATTATCCTTTATTGCTTTAACAAACATTTAGCAGAGTCGAGATAAAAACCTTCGGAACGGAGTCGGAAGCAGTTTGATCTATGCTGTATTTCTACACTTTAACATACTTTTGTTCATTTCTTTTAAACTTTTTGTGTGTTTTTATATACTTCGTTTATTTGTTTATTTTGTTTATGTCCCACCAACAGTATTTCAATTATCTGGCGACAGTGTCCACTTCAAGCAGATATAGTGCTGCCTTCACTGTGTATAGCATACCGTGAACACCTGGCATAGTATCACAGCCAGTCAAATTGTCCTGACACCGGGTCAACCAGTCGTGAAATTACCCTTATATTTTGCTTAAGCGTAGCGAGGGAGCTATACCACTACCATTTTTAACGACTTTGGTATGTCCATTGTCGCAGCCCGGGATGAAACCCGGGATATACCGTACCTGAAGCCGACGCTCTACCATTGGCGCTGTCCTTCGTCTAATTGTGTACAGGCTTGCTTTTACATAAAAAGACTAGAGAGAAAATATTTATAAAAAGCAAACAACAACAACAACAAATATAAACAGGCCAGTGCTGTTCTCATAAACATTGAGGATATATTTGGGTGTACTTGGGTATTTTGGGGTGTATTTGGGTTTATTTGGGTGATTATCCTGCTGCCTGCAAGGTTGTTTGCAATTGAAGGACCGTGTTCTCAAAAACTGGGATACAAGGCTGCATTGAGAAGATTCTTCTTCATCTACTTTTACTGCCAACTTTCTCTTATCAGATATCTTTCATGTAAATATATACATACATGGGTATTTCAAGACCAGAGAGGTAAACAATGGATAGTACCACTATTACAAAGTGGTCATATAACACAGTTTTTAAAAGTATTTTTATAATCATTTTTCTTATCATTGCGTATGCATGGAAAATACTTGTTTGTTTGCAACATTGTGGTCAGACAAATTTTGAGCTTAGGTGAGTTGTCCTGACCAAGTAGGTAAAGTCATCAAATGGTATTCTACACCCCATGGATTTAGTTGCGGACAGGGCAAGAACTTTTATATAGGAAGATCTTTCAATTTAGTTTTCTTGACATGCATATGCAGGTGGGTCAACCCAAACGTTTGTTTTTCTCTGGTCTATTTGTAATATCTAAATGTTGTTAAAATGCCATTAATTGTGTCACTGCATAGTCCTTTAAAACTTGATCTGGTTTTAAGTTTATGGTCCTATATTTAAATTTGGAAGTCATTTCTTTATTTGTTTTTGCTTTTTTTTTAATTTAGAAATACAAACTAATATGGTCATTGTAGCAATGTCTAGCTATTTGAGTGAAGAAAAACACAAGAAAAATAGTTTTAGAACCACCGCCGCACAGCAGGTCAGCTAGAAGACTTCGCACATTATGTCCTTTGCCCCTATCAGGACAAGAAACCTCCTGGTGAGAGGCTGAGCAGTCAAAGGAGTTACAAGTTTGTGACACTTCCACTAAATATGCATTTGAAAATATGGGTATTGTACAGATATTGCATTTTTAATTTAAAATATTATATTGAAGATCAAAGTAGAAGGCAACATGCAATTCCAACTCTGGTGGCTTATTGACAATTGTCTGTTATCAGTTACTTGTCCAGCGACAACGAATAATATCGACTGTGAGGCTAGGTAACAAATTTGTTAATAAGTAAATCTGGTACACTGCATTTACTTATGTTATGTGTCATACTGTACTGATAACTATTCCTGACCAGAATAGTGTTTTTGTGTAAACACAGATTGCAGGATGAACTGGAATTCAGTTAATAATGTACTAATTGGTGAAGGGAGACACATCCCATCAAACAATATAAACATTGCACAACACATCTGAATATTATTATTTTTTATTGCTTATAGCTCTTGAAAATAGAGAAAAATGTGCAGTCAGTCGGGAACTCAAACCGAGACAATTTCGTAACAGGGTGAGTGATCTACCGATTGAGCTAACCTGGCTGCTTACACATTGTCTCATTATCCATCAATTGTATACACCCTGGGCAACCTCAGATGTCCACAGATAATGCTGTACAAGCAACGCACACGCAGTCTTCTAGCATTGGTACCATAGCAACCACCAATCATGTATGTTGGGTGCCAGTGTAACATAGAGAAAGTTATGCAGCTAGTCAGGACCTCAAACCATTATCCTTCACTAAAGGGGCCAATGCTATGCAGACTGAGCTAACAGGGCAGCTGTAACACAGTAACATAATGTAGCATAATGCCAAGGCCATCCAGAGGTTGGTGGATTCATTGGTAATCTACTTTCAGCATTCATACACACTTTTACCAAAGGAATATGAATCCTGCCATTATTATGGTTGATGACCCACCAATGACCAAAACACATTGAATTGTAAGCAGAAATATGATAAGAGTAGGTTTGCATATTACAGTTCTGTTATTCCTGAATTTAAATTTCTCAATTTTTTATGTGGCTAGATGTGCAACAACTACGGGTACTTGCAGTTCACAGTCTTAGTTCTTACTTATGTCTCTTGCATGTGTAATGAATTGTGGTTTTCATGCAGTAATTGATTGGAAATTTTATGATAATTGCTTGTTTTTATTGTAAGATTTGTTGTTTAGTTGTATTGCGTTTTTAAGCTGAATTAGCTGAGCGGAAAGTTAATCATACTTTTGCTTTCATATTGTTGATGCTCCTGTTTAAAGGAGAGGTATTGGAATTATCATAGGTTAATGTCTGGTTTATAGTCTGCTACGCTGATGGCACACTCAACCAACGTGATAGTTTTTCCCACCTGATAATTGGGTATATTTGTAAATCCCATATGAGCTGCTAAGACATGTGGAGCTAGAAAGCAATTTGCATGAGCAAGACAACCCTTCAGTTACTTATTTACACACCTGGATAGAATGGAACAAGTTAAGGTTAATTCCTTGTTTTCTGTAAAATTAGGTGAGTGAAAAATATGATTGTACCCTTCTGGTTTAATGTAAAATATAAAGATAGTAAATGTCAATCAATCATTTGATTTTAGTTTCCAACCTGTCAATGATCATCTTATTTGGCAACATTGAAAACACCTTTTTTAGTTTGCTCTCTGTCAGTAAGTTACAGGTTTGGATGGTTTTGTGTAATAGTTTTTCACACACTTTTATGTTAACATTCACCATTACATTATTGTACAAATTACCTTTACCTTATTGTATCTTTTAGTCAGGTGCCTAATTTTTGATAATCCGATTTTATATATTTGTATATATTTTATATATTTGCTCATGCATTATTTGCATAACGATTTCAGTTGTGCTCCTTCATGACCATTGTATTTTGGCTCCATTTTAGTCCAATGAAGTTGCTGTACATGACAATTTGGTAAAGTTTGATTCAAGTTCAGTGATTATAACCATTTAGCAAGTAAGATTAATTATCTCATATTTCTAAATGAAGAATTCGAACAAACTGTGGCGCCTGTGATTGGGCGGTTAGAGGCGCAGACTTATAACTCCTCAGCCCTTCACTGCGTGAGTATGAGTTCCTATTGGGGTGAAAACTTTAGTTGTTGTGATGTAACAATAAAAACAAATCTTGGTAAAAACAACAACAAATCTCATGTTTTGAAATATCCCTCATTATTAAAACTGGATTGGCAGCCTAGTAAAATGCATTACATTGTGTAGCAGAGCAATGATTTGAGCAGCAGAGAAGACATCAAAGAGCTTATTCTAGACACTAACCTACAGTGTGAAATCAACATAGCCCCACAATATTTAAGTGTCCTTGGTTAAACTCCCTCTCTCTTGATGATTTTGTTACCCTATTGATAAATTAATGATTTAAGCAATGACAATGACATTGTGCAAATCATGTCTGCTTAGACATGTTCTGTGAGGTCAATTGTTGCTCATCATGTACTAAAAGAATTATCATTTTAACTTAATATCTCAGTATTATGTATCTTTAGTTATTTAACTCTGAAGTACAAATTTGTACTCTAAGTACAAATGGGTCAAGCCGAGGTAAATAGTGTAGAACAAGATCAGCCAGCTTTTGTTAGGCTGAATTTTAATAGTCTCTCTGAATTGAGATATTTTTTTAAAAGTAATAATGACTTTTGCCTATAGTGCTGTATTTCCTTGACATTTTCCCATATTCCTTTTTATAATTATTAATTATATTTTTAAAACATATATTTTCCTATATTTTTGGTCTAAAAGAATGTTGTAAATTATAATGAAAAAATATATGATGCTGGCTTTTAATAATATAATAATTTTAATAACCCAAAAGTTTGAGATTGGAAAAAAGTGAGGGGATACTGTGTTCTACATAGAAGTGATTAGGAAAAAGTTATTGGTCAGGATCGTAACATATGTATGCATAAAATCTGGCATAATTAAGAGGGTTTATACTGTATGTTTGGATTAGCAATAAACAATTATAAAATATAACATTCTACATCTGTATTGTTACATGAGAAAGTATAGTGATGCAATCTTGGGATCTGAGTATCGGTTTCATTTTCTGTTGTGATTGATAGCTTCTAGTGACGAAGGGTGGATAGATGTCAGGATGGGGTGATGATGGGGGTGAACCACTTTCATACTGAACATAAACAGTTTTTAAAGAGGTAAGAGATTGTTACTGTTTGTATTTTTCAGCAACTTTGGTCTTCCAAAGTGATCTGAGGTTGTTTAGCCTCACCTTACCATGTGGGCTTCCACGTATGGAATATATTTGTACCTTTATTTATCACTACAAATAAGCATTGCTTGCTGCTTGAGACAGTAAGTTGATAAGACTTTATCACAGCGTCTTCTGTTTGTTTTGTACAGTAGTACACCAGCGTTTAAGGTTACGCTAGTCAGGTTAGGGGGTTGTTTATCGTAGTGATATTAATGACGTATTTCGCATGACGTAGCATTCGCGTAACTGCTAGAAAGAAAAAGATCATGCTAGAAAATTCATTTGTTTATTTCAATTGGGTTTCGTGAATGTTCTGGAAAATTCTGCGTTCTAGAAATTCTTTGGGTCTATATAAGGGCGTGTTCGCCGATTTAATGGAGTTTGGAGATAAAGTTTGGACAGATAGTTTGGAAATACTTGCAGCTTCTATATTAAACCTTTCTGTCTTGGAACTTACGTGGACCTTTTATATTCTACAGTGATATAAATATTTAAGTTTTGGATTTGGAATTATATTAATTATATTATATTCGTGTATTGTTCTGCCTTTGGATTATTTCAACTGTGCGTATCTACGAGGACATTCTACCGAAAACTCTTCAGGATTATTCGACGGATTATTTATTGGACTATCAAAGGGACACCTCCTAAAAGGACAAACTGTAAGCTAACGTTTATTATGTTTTATCATATTTTGTCGGATATATTTGTTATTATTTTGTTTCGCCATAGATTTAATTGTTTAAAATAAAACATTATTGTACTAGTTTGTTGCTGGCTTGTTCTTTCTGTAACACCATTCGTCGTTTAGTAAACGTACCATTTTATATATAAATCTTAAATACCGACACCGGTCGTAACAAGCTTAACATCTACAGGGCATATGAATAGACTCTCCATGTTCCTGTGGATAAATCTGACAGTGACCAGAAAGGTTTACTAACAGAATTATACCTTGATTACCAGTTTGTTGCTATTGAACACACATATCTTTCTAAATACTCTATCAACACATTCTCTTTCTTTTAGAATTCAGCTGTGACTTTTTTCCCCAGTAGCTGGCTTGGCAGTGCCAAAACATACTTCTGGTATGACAAATTAGTTGTAAAATGCAATGATCGCTTAAGCAAACAATGTTTTGTGGGGTACCCTTGGCGTAGTGGTAGAGTTGTTGAATTATTACTCCTCTGACTGCTTAGCCTGTCACCATGTAGGTGCGAGTTCTGATCATTGCGAAGGACATAATGGGGGAAGGTTTTCCAGTTGACTTGTGGTTGCGCTGGTAGATCTACCCATTTGAGTGAGGTCTTCCTCGAACTAAATAACTGGATGTCACTAAAATTACCATAAGCTTGTCAATGAATTTTAAAAAAAAATGTAAATTCTTTCTTTTTGTATCATAAACTGGTGTTGTTAATGCCCAAAAGTATGTCTTTCAAATAGGTATACACTGGGTATTCTTTACACCATGCTCTCGCACATTATTTTACTTTCAAACAATATTTATTCACATTGATTGATTGTGTAGAATTTGATTATATAGGATTTTGTAATGGTTAGTATCTTTTACATAATTATGCCCATATAAATTGAATACTTATCATACAGCTATGGTCATAATTTCTGTATAGACTCTTGCTTCGTTTTCCTTTTAAATTTTCGTCACTTAAATTATCCTATATAAATAGTGTTTTTTATTAACAAAATGCATTCTCCTAAATCTTTTGCTAATTAACTGCTTTAAAAATTAGAAAAAAAATCTGAAACTTTTAAGTTATATTGTTGTATTTTTAAAAAGCCATATAAATGCTGTCTGACTCATGGTTTTACCTTCACACACACAAAAAGAAATAAAATAAAATGGTATTTTGTTTAGAAAAAGTGCTAGAAAACTTATAGAAAATCATATTTTTAGGATCTGTAAATATCCTAGCCAACAAAAAAGAATGACAGACTTTATGAAAACATAGTAGAAGCAAAAATAAAAAGGCACAGTTTTCGTATTATTGACACCCGAAGTCTCGTGTATGCCAGTCCAGTGCTCAACCATAAGTGCCTTCATAGATGTTTTTTCATATAGTTTTATTCTACATTCTGACATGCACAATGTTGATAAACATTCAAAGTAACCTTACTGGGTTTGCGTTCTAATTCAATAACTGTCAGGCCCTGGAGGGGTAAATCACTTTCTAATTTTCTGTGCCATATACTTGTTGCTATTAATTGTTATTTTTACTGATGTGGTAGTCTATGATGTTCTGGCATTTTGTATTATTTCACAATTCAAAACGTCAATGAAACTTTGCATGTATCTTTAACACATTTAGGCAAAGAGTATAGTAGCTGTGAGGGATGTCTTAGAAGTTTCTATAATGACCGCCTGCTTAAAACAATATATGTATTTTATTGTAATTTTTAACACAGTAGAAAAGTAAATTGTATAATTTTAAAAATTGAGTAAATATGGTTATGTTTTTACTGAAATACGTGTGATACATATCAACTAAAAGCCATGGTAATGTTATACTCTCGTGCTGTATTTATTAACATCTCATTAAAATCATTCAACGACTCAAAAAAAGAACATTCAAAGTTCTGATTTTCGGGCCAAGAATGATAACATTTATCTATATAAGCACTAGCCTGGTATTCTGCTTATCTCACCACTAATAGTTTTTTAACAGAAAAAAAGGGAAACATTTAAATTTACCGCTATTGCTCCTCCCCTAAATGATCTTACATTCCAATGCAATACACAAAATTCATGCGCATGCAAAGAGTAATTCGGCTATCAGAACTAGTTCTATTTTACAATTAAAAAATAAGACAGTAATTATGTTGTTTGTTGTTTCTTTTATATTTGCACTTTACATAAAGTTGTCATTGTACGACAATTAATATAATAATTTGAAAATAACAACAACAAAAATCACACCCTCGTGTAAAGTTATACATGTGTAATGCCGTGAAACATTGAATTTGCTAAGCATATGTCATGAAGAAACGCGAGTTATATTCGATGTTTGTGTGTGTTTGTGGTTAAAACAAACAGTTTGCTCATGGAGTTTAGTTGTTGATGACATTGAAATTGTGAACATTGAATATAGCATCATAAAATTGCGAAGATAGTTGTGTTTTTGACAGGGTGACTTGCGAATCTGGGAAAAATGTGGGATTGGACGTGATGTGTTCATGTTTAAGTCTAGAAACTGTGATTTATTAGTGCATGTGTCCAGATCTGTGTAGTCAGCTGTATTTGGTTCAACTAAAGATTGAGACCAAGTGGCACAACCCCTCATAGAAATATTGCAAAATGTAGTGAAAGAAGTATTTGGAACCAAAATATCTAAAAGTCACAAAAAGGTGAATAACAATTGAAAACCGTGGTTTGACGAAGAGTGCTTATATGCAAGAAATTGCTTAAAAATCGCTAGAAATACATATGTGGAAACAAACAAAAAACACAAACAGAGAGGAATTTATTGGTCTAAGAAATAAATATAATCGCATTAAACGGGTAAAGAAATACAGATTTTCTGTTTCAGAATCAGTAAAACTTACAAAATTAAGTAAAACCTAACCAAAACAATTCTGGAAAAGAATAAAGCAACAATACACAAATAAAGATACAGTATCCAAGCACTTAAACATCGACCAGTTGTATGAACACTTCACAAAATTGTATGAGATGGACGATATTCAAAAAGAGGAGAGTGTGGGCGATGATGAATTAGATAGCAATATATCACTAGAGAAGAAGTATAAACAGCAGTATTCTGCCAGAATAACAATAAAAGTAGCGGTTTAGATAATATAGTTGCACTAAACTTATAAAATGCCTTTGAAAAACAAGCGCCAGTCATTCTCAAACTTTTTAATGAAATAGTGATTCATATCCAAGCACATGGGGCAGTGGCATAATTGTACCAATACATAAGGGAGGTAACAAGTATGAGAGCAAAAACTACAGAGGAATAACACTTATAAATGGTTTAGAAAAAAATATTCACAAATATTGTTAAATCGTCTTTCAAAATGGTCTGTTAGACATGAAAAAATATATTCCTAACCAATTTGGTTTTCAAAAAAAAAAATCTACAATTGATTGCATTTTTCTGATTCATTCAATTATTAAAAAGAATCTGAATTAAAATTTAAAAAAAAATCTATTTTTGCTATCTGGACTACGGAAAATATTTCGATAAAATAAACAGGGCATTTCTCTCGCATAAACTAGCGCAAGCAAATGTTAGTTCCAAAATTGTAGCCGCCGTAATTGCTATGTATACTACCGTAAAGTCAAGTGTTCTTTTCAAATGGCACCAGTCGCAATTTATAGACTCAGTAATTGGCGTGAAACAATGTGACCCGAGCTCTAGTCTGATGTTTTTATTTTTGTCAATGATATATTAAACTCTATTGATACAGACATAGACGAATTATACCAGGCAGATAACATTTAGATATTTATGCTCTTATTCTGTTATGGTTCAGTTATTGTTGCCGAAACCCCTGATGCCCTACAATCTGTATTAAATGATATAGATGATTACTACTGCAAACAAATGGGATTAAAGATTAATGAACCAAACAGTAAAGGACTGATTTTTGAAAAGGTTAGACCAACAAGACACACATTTAGATTAAACAGTGCCGAACTAAAAATAGTAGACTAATTCAAATATTTCGGTATCCATCTGTTTAAAAATGGAAGCTGGAATAGAACACAAAAACTATTATCAAAACATTCGTTACATTCATTACACAATCTATTCATTGGTTTTAACCAGCTGCAACTTTATGTGAACGAAAAAATTAAACTATTTGATAGTTTAGTAGGTTCAATTTTGAATTACGGATCAGAATTTGGGGGGTTATTATCCTAGGAACGACATTGAACAAGTGCATTGCAAGTTTTTAGGTAAAATACTAGGCGTGAAAAAAACAAAACAAACCTCGATGGACTTTACGGAGAGTTGGGACGATACTCGCTTAAAATAACAAGACAATTATCTATCATTACATACTGGCTGAAAATTATAAACTCAGACAATGGATTACTTAAAGTAGTATACCGCCAACTGTATCAAGATATAGAAAATGGAAACACGTATAATAATACAAATTGGGCGAAACAAATCGAAGAAATCCTTACGAACAGTGGCCCAGGTCATATATGGCAAAGTCAAAACACACTGAATGTAAGATCTGTAACAATAAAACAAGGAATCATAGACAATTACAAACAGAACTGGCATAGTAATATACATAATTCAAGACGACTAGCATCTTATTGTTTATTTAAATGCAATTTTGAAAGAGAAACATACTTAAGCAATGTAACTGCTAATTAATATAGAACATCACTGACAAAGTTCAGACTAGATACGACAAAACACAATTAGAAGACGGGAAATGCATACACTGTTCGATGAACGTAGTCGAAACGGAATACCATTTTTACTTGTTTGTACGAAATACAGAGAATTAAGAAAAGAATATTTGAAACCATATTTTGTCACTGGCCAACTTTGCATAAATTTGCCTCTCTCCTTAAAACTGAAAATGTTAATGTCTTTCGAAAAATTACAAAATTTGTATATCATGCTTTCCAATTAAGAGATAACAGCAACACATAATAACTTCGTAATGTTAAACACATTAACAATTCCACTTCTATACAAATACTAACACCCTTTGTTCGTTATGTAGAGATTATATATTGTCTTATGTATGTTGGCTTATTTATATGTAAAATATTGCCATTAAAATTATGTTATGCTATGTTATGATTTCACATTCAGGCTAACATTGACATGCAGTGTCCGGTGCTTCTTTCTCGCCAAGATGACTACAGATGCTTATTGCGATGTTTTAAAACCAACCAAACGAAGCAACGCTGTTCAAGTATTGTTCTTGGTTTAATTTGAATTAAGAGAAAAAAGAAATGCCATTTTTAAAAGAAGCAGATCTTATGGTCAAGATGTTATTTTTATTTTGAATTCTAAATGGGCTATAAACGTTCTTTTGGTAAACGAATTTAGGGCATTTTGAAATCGATATTCCGTTTACTCCTTTGCTATGGATCAGCGGAAATGACAGGCTATTTTCTGATGTGATCCTCTCTTCCATAAATTGGATAGGAAATGCATGAATGATTCCAGCCTATTCATGCTTTAATGTTATCAAGCACAGCATTGCAGACATTGTCTGTACGAGCACAATTAAGGTAATCACGCAACCCATAGATAGCGTGACACTGGCTCAATTGGTTTCACTAAATGCCAGGGATAATGTAGAACACTTTTTAAATGTCATTTTACCATAATATACCGACGGACCGACCGACCGAGCAATTCTGAACAGAGAGACAGCTTTTTACCAAGAGTGATTGGAATACATATTTATTGCATCGATTAATATCGGTTGAAAAAGATTCATCCACACTTGAATCTAATCTATTGTTCTAATTATATTATTGTACTAATTATATTGTATGACGTGCTTTCAGATTTGTTACATCACCGCAGATGATCTCGCTTTATCTTATTTAACATGGGTGTTTGCATTTTGATTAAATCTTTTAATTAGTAAACTATGATATACAAAGATATTTTTTTTCCGAATTCAAACATACCAGGAAAAAAACTACAAAGAATTCCCTGACGAAAAAAGACCCTTTAAATTTAACGTTTGTCCATGTTGTATCAATTCTATGGTTTTAAAAATGAAATTAAAGGAATTCGTTCTCTCGACTTAAAAATAAATATAACAGTGTTACATATTGTTTATTTAAACGCACACTTTGAGTATTGTTGGACAATATAACACTTGGCCAATGACCACGTGTCTTATTCAGTTGCTTATAAAATAGCTCGTATCAGGAACTATTATAATACTAAGACACAGTGCAAAATCTTGAGTTTGATATACGATTGTAAAATATGTCTGAACAAGAAACATGTTTTAAAAACGTCTAACGGTAGGTCTTAGAAGCAGACATATCCTGGTTTGAAACTTGGCCAAAACCTACAAAATACTTTTAAATGTGTAGTAATCTTGCTACACATACTGATGATTATTCCACGACTGACTGTTCCGGTTTCATCATAATGCTGGGCCTAGTCCTAACTATAGTGCTCGCAATTTGCGATCACAGTGGTGGCAATCCGTATTTGACTTGGGCCCATATCTTCGCCGCATATTCATAATACTTCTGGTTTACATGCCTCAGTCACTAAAATGGGGTATTACTATCTGTGTTCAATAACAGACATTTCTTCCTGTCTTATTTAAAATCAGAAATTCCTTGTCGCATTACACTTATAAATCTTTAGCGTATGCATTTATTTGCTTTACGGAATTGCTCTACTTTATCAGTGAACTATTGAATAAGCTTCGTGCTGTTAAATTAAATGACGTTAAATCAACGACAAGCAATAATTACTTGATTCTGTTTACAATAATGCAATGTAACAAATCTATCTGAGGGATTACTCTTGCACGCTGTCGCGATATTAACCACATGATTTATTATCTGCACTGTCAACTGTCAGTAAACACAGAATCAATGGAACCACAGAACCTTTCTTAATACGACATCAACACAATGTGATCTCACTACATGACAAGGGCCAACTAGAAAAAAATATTGTAGGGTTTAATTTCAGCGCTTCAAGCAGCCTGAAAACAACTGACATTGGCCAAGGCAAATGCTATTCTGCTGGAAATGTATGGGTTCTTTTATGGATAACATCGATGGAAATATTGTGCAGGAATCATTCAACTGTCGAGAGTGCGATTAGTTCTTCATGAAACTTCATGTGGCGTCGGCTGATAAATACGTTATGTTCTCGCTGTCTTTTGATACAATATTGATCGTACACTTTGATAAACAAAGAATTAAAATGAAAATAGTAACTGATAAAAACCAAGCCTTTTGTCAAATAGAAATGACGTTAAAGCCCGTCTAAGGAAGCTGTATATCCACTACATGTCGCAAATGCGACAGCTGTAACAATATCATCTCGTAGAAAGTTTTGAGCTCAGTATAAGACGTAGAATTTCAATAACCTTCTTTAGAAACATATGTTTATATATTCACAAGTGGAGACATGTTAAAAGTTTTTACTTGTCCAATGACCTCATCTTTGTTAACGTTACTTTGTGAATTGGTCGGTGTCAGAAAATATAATTTTACCTAGGCACGTCATGCAAGACCGGCAGTAACATATATGGTTATAGAATTTGTTTAAATCAAGTTTGTGACAAATAATCTTTGTTGGGCAAAAACAGAGGTCGCTAACTTTGACCTTGGCCAAGACATGCCAAAGAATTTTTTTCAGAATGCACTGTTGCATAGCTTTCTATTTAACCATACGTTAATCAAGCGAAATGAACTCAAACTTTCACAGAATATATCAATCACTATCAAATCGTACGAATAACCTACGGAACAAATATTGACTCATATAAATGCGAGTACTATACATAGATGTACTGGTCTATTGCCTTAAAATGGCATGGGAATATTGGTTAAAACCATGGCATTAGATGGCACAGTTAAGTATTTAAAAAATGCGAGCTAATAGGACGAGCCGTCACTCAAGTAACAATACATATAACCAAGTATATTTGAAGGATATATCATTCATGCTTCTGCGCCATAAAACCAAGTGATCTATGATCTGCTCTATATGTTGCCAGTAACAGTAGAAGCAATGGAACCACATACCCTTCTTGACTTGACAAAATTCATTCTCCTAAATCTTTTGCTAATTAACTGCTTTAGAAATTAGAAAAAAATCTGAAACTTTTAAGTAATATTGTTGTATTTTTAAAAAGCCATATAAATGCTGTCTGACGCATGGTTTTACCTTCACACACACACAAAAATTAAAATAGTATTTAGAAAAAGTGCTAGAAAACATATTTTTAGGATCTGTAAATATCCTAGCCAACAAAAAAGAATGACATACTTTATGAAAACATAGTAGAAGCAAAAATAAACAGGCACAGTTTTCGTATTATTGACACCCGAGGTCTCGTGTATGTCAGTCCTAGTGCTCAACCATGAGTGCCTCCATGGATGTTTTTTCATATAGTTTTATTCTACATTCTGACATGCACAATGTTGATAAACATTCAAAATAACCTTACTGATTTTGCGTTCAAGTTCCATAACAGTCAGGCCCTGGAGGGGTAAATCACTTTCTAATATTCTGTGCCATATACTTGTTGCTATTAATTGTTATTTTTACTGATGTGGCAGTCTTTGATGTTCTGGCATTTTGTATTATTTTACAATTCAAAACGTCAATGAAACTTTGCATGTATCTTTAACACATTTAGGCAAAGAGTATAGTAGCTCTGAGGGATGTCTCAGAAGTTTCTATAATGACCCCCTGCTTAAAACAATATATGTATTTTATTGTAATTTTTAACACAGTAGAAAAGTAAATTGTATAATTTTAAAAATTGAGTAAATATGGTTATGTTTTTACTGAAATACGTGTGATACATATCAACTAAAAGCCATGGTAATGTTATACTCTCGTGCTGTATTTATTAACATCTCATTAAAATCATTCAACGACTCAAAAAAAGAACATTCAAAGTTCTGATTTTCGGGCCAAGAATGATAACATTTATCTATATAAGCACTAGCCTGGTATTCTGCTTATCTCACCACTAATAGTTTTTTAACAGAAAAAAGGGAAACATTTAAATTTACCGCTATTGCTCCTCCCCTAAATGATCTTACATTCCAATGCAATACACAAAATTCATGCGCATGCAAAGAGTAATTCGGCTATCAGAACTAGTTCTATTTTACAATTAAAAAATAAGACAGTAATTATGTTTGTTGTTTGTTGTTTCTTTTATATTTGCACTATATATAAAGTTGTCATTGTACGACAATTAATATAATAATTTGAAAATAACAACAACAAAAATCACACCCTCGTGTAAAGTTATACATGTGTAATGCCGTGAAACATTGAATTTGCTAAGCATATGGCATGAAGAAACGCGAGTTATATTCGATGTTTGTGTGTGTTTGTGGTTAAAACAAACAGTTTGCTCATGGAGTTTAGTTGTTGATGACATTGAAATTGTGAACATTGAATATAGCATCATAAAATTGCGAAGATAGTTGTGTTTTTGACAGGGTGACTTGCGAATCTGGGAAAAATGTGGGATTGGACGTGATGTGTTCATGTTTAAGTCTAGAAACTGTGATTTATTAGTGCATGTGTCCAGATCTGTGCAGTCAGCTGTATTTGGTTCAACTAAAGATTGAGACCAAGTGGCACAATCCCTCATAGAAATATTGCAAAATGTAGTGAAAGAAGTATTTGGAACCAAAATATCTAAAAGTCACAAAAAGGTGAATAACAATTGAAAACCGTGGTTTGATGAAGAGTGCTTATATGCAAGAAATTGCTTAAAAATCGCCAGAAATTCATATGTGGAAACAAACAAAAAACACAAACAGAGAGGAATTTATTGGTCTAAGAAATAAATATAATCGCATTAAACGGGTAAAGAAATACAGATTTTCTGTTTCAGAATCAGTAAAACTTACAAAATTAAGTAAAACCTAACCAAAACAATTCTGGAAAAGAATAAAGCAACAATACACAAATAAAGATACAGTATCCAAGCACTTAAACATCGACCAGTTGTATGAACACTTCACAAAATTGTATGAGATGGACGATATTCAAAAAGAGGAGAGTGTGGGCGATGATGAATTAGATAGCAATATATCACTAGAGAAGAAGTATAAACAGCAGTATTCTGCCAGAATAACAATAAAAGTAGCGGTTTAGATAATATAGTTGCACTAAACTTATAAAATGCCTTTGAAAAACAAGCGCCAGTCATTCTCAAACTTTTTAATGAAATAGTGATTCATATCCAAGCACATGGGGCAGTGGCATAATTGTACCAATACATAAGGGAGGTAACAAGTATGGGAGCAAAAACTACAGAGGAATAACACTTATAAATGGTTTAGAAAAAAAATATTCACAAATATTGTTAAATCGTCTTTCAAAATGGTCTGTTAGACATGAAAAAATATATTCCTAACCAATTTGGTTTTCAAAAAAAAAAATCTACAATTGATTGCATTTTTCTGATTCATTCAATTATTAAAAAGAATCTGAATTAAAATTTTAAAAAAAATCTATTTTTGCTATCTGGACTACGGAAAATATTTCGATAAAATAAACAGGGCATTTCTCTCGCATAAACTAGCGCAAGCAAATGTTAGTTCCAAAATTGTAGCCGCCGTAATTGCTATGTATACTACCGTAAAGTCAAGTGTTCTTTTCAAATGGCACCAGTCGCAATTTATAGACTCAGTAATTGGCGTGAAACAATGTGACCCGAGCTCTAGTCTGATGTTTTTATTTTTGTCAATGATATATTAAACTCTATTGATACAGACATAGACGAATTATACCAGGCAGATAACATTTAGATATTTATGCTCTTATTCTGTTATGGTTCAGTTATTGTTGCCGAAACCCCTGATGCCCTACAATCTGTATTAAATGAAATAGATGATTACTACTGCAAACAAATGGGATTAAAGATTAATGAACCAAACAGTAAAGGACTGATTTTTGAAAAGGTTAGACCAACAAGACACACATTTAGATTAAACAGTGCCGAACTAAAAATAGTAGACTAATTCAAATATTTCGGTATCCATCTGTTTAAAAATGGAAGCTGGAATAGAACACAAAAACTATTATCAAAACATTCGTTACATTCATTACACAATCTATTCATTGGTTTTAACCAGCTGCAACTTTATGTGAACGAAAAAATTAAACTATTTGATAGTTTAGTAGGTTCAATTTTGAATTACGGATCAGAATTTGGGGGGTTATTATCCTAGGAACGACATTGAACAAGTGCATTGCAAGTTTTTAGGTAAAATACTAGGCGTGAAAAAAACAAAACAAACCTCGATGGACTTTACGGAGAGTTGGGACGATACTCGCTTAAAATAACAAGACAATTATCTATCATTACATACTGGCTGAAAATTATAAACTCAGACAATGGATTACTTAAAGTAGTATACCGCCAACTGTATCAAGATATAGAAAATGGAAACACGTATAATAATACAAATTGGGCGAAACAAATCAAAGAAATCCTTACGAACAGTGGCCCAGGTCATATATGGCAAAGTCAAAACACACTGAATGTAAGATCTGTAACAATAAAACAAGGAATCATAGACAATTACAAACAGAACTGGCATAGTAATATACATAATTCAAGACGACTAGCATCTTATTGTTTATTTAAATGCAATTTTGAAAGAGAAACATACTTAAGCAATGTAACTGCTAATTAATATAGAACATCACTGACAAAGTTCAGACTAGATACGACAAAACACAATTAGAAGACGGGAAATGCATACACTGTTCGATGAACGTAGTCGAAACGGAATACCATTTTTACTTGTTTGTACGAAATACAGAGAATTAAGAAAAGAATATTTGAAACCATATTTTGTCACTGGCCAACTTTGCATAAATTTGCCTCTCTCCTTAAAACTGAAAATGTTAATGTCTTTCGAAATATTACAAAATTTGTATATCATGCTTTCCAATTAAGAGATAACAGCAACACATAATAACTTCGTAATGTTAAACACATTAACAATTCCACTTCTATACAAATACTAACACCCTTTGTTCGTTATGTAGAGATTATACATTATCTTGTATGTTGGCTTATTTATATGTATAATAATGCCATTAAAATTATGTTATGCTATGTTATGATTTCATATGGGATGGCATTCAGGCTAACATTGACATGCAGTGTCCGGTGCTTCTTTCTCGCCAAAATGACTACAGATGCTTATTGCGATGTTTTAAAACCAACCAAACGAAGCAACGCTGTTCAAGTATTGTTCTTGGTTTAATTTGAATTAAGAGAAAAAAGAAATGCCATTTTCAAAAGAAGCAGATCTTATGGTCAAGATGTTATTCTTATTTTGAATTCTAAATAAGCTATAAACGTTCTTTTGGTAAACGAATTTAGGGCATTTTGAAATCGATATTCCGTTTACTCCTTTGCTATGGATCAGCGGAAATGACAGGCTATTTTCTGATGTGATCTTCTCCATAAATGGATAGGAAATGCATGAATGATTCCAGCCTATTCATGCTTTAATGTCATCAAGCACAGCATTGCAAACATTGTCTGTACGAGCACAATTAAGGTAATCACGCAACCCATAGGTAGCGTGACACTGGCTCAATTGGTTTCACTAAATGCCAGGGATAATGTAGAACACTTTTTAAATGTCATTTTACCATAATATACCGACGGACCGACCGACCGAGCAATTCTGAACAGAGAGACAGCTTTTTACCAAGAGTGATTGGAATACATATTTATTGCATCGATTAATATCGGCTGAAATAGATTCATCCACACTTGAATCTAATCTATTGTTCTAATTATATTATTGTTCTAATTATATTGTATGACGTGCTTTCAGATTTATTACATCACTGCAGATGATCTCGTTTTATCTTATTTGCCATGGGTGTTTGCATTTTGATTAAATCTTTTAATTAGTAAACTATGATATTCAAACTTAAAAATTGTTTTCCGATTTAAACATACCAGAAAAGATACTACAAAGAAGTCCCTGACGAAAAAAGACCCTTTAAATTTAACGTTTGTCCATGTTGTATCAATTCTATGGTATTAAAAATGAAATTAAAGGAATTCGTTCTCTCGACTTAAATATAACAGTGTGACATATTGTTTATTTAAACGCACACTTTGAGTATTGTTGGACAATATAAGACTTGGCCAATGACCACGTGTCTTATTCAGTTGCTTATAAAATGACTCGTATCAGAAACTTTTACAATACTAAGACACAGTGCAAAATCTTGAGTTTGATATACGATTGTAAAATATATCTGAACAATAAACATGTTTTAAAAACGTCTAACGGTAGGTCTTAGAAGCAGAAATACCCTGGTTCCAAACGTGACCAAAACCTACAAAATACTTTTAAATGTGTAGTAGTCTTGCTACACATACTGATGCTTATTCCATGACTGACTGTTCCGGTTTCACCATAATGCTGTGCGTAGTCCTAAATATTGTGCTCGCAATTTGCGATCACAATGGTGGCAATCTGTATTTGACTTGGGCCCACATTTTCGCCGCATATTCATAATACTGCTGGTTTACATGCCCCAGTCACTAAAATGTGGTATTGTACTTTCTGTGATCAATGACAGACATTTCTTCCTGTCTTATTTAAAATCAGAAATTCCTTGTCGCATTACACTTATAAATCTTAAGCGTATGCATTTATTTGCTTTACGGAATTGCTCTACTTTATCAGTTAACTATTGAATAAGCTTCGTGCCGTTAAATTAAATGACGTTAAATCAACGACAAGCAAATAATTACTTGATTCTGTTTACAATAATGCAATGTAACAAATCTATCTGAGGGATTACTCTTGCACGCTGTCGCGATATAAACCACATGATTTATTATCTGCACTGTCAACTGTCAGTAAACAAAGAATCAATGGAACCACAGAACCTTTCTTAATATGACATCAACACAATGTGGTCTCACTACATGACACGGGCCAACTAGAACAGAATATTGTAGGCTTAATTTCAGCGCTTCTAGCAGCCTGAAAACAACTGACATTGGTCAATGCAATTGCTATTCTGCTGGAAATGTATGGGGTTTATGATGGATAACATCGATGGAAATATTGTGCAGGAATCATTCAACTGTCGATAGTGCGATTATTTCTTCATGAAACTTTATGTGGCGTCGACTGATTTAAAGTTAGGTTTTCTGCTGTCTTTTGATAAAATATTGATTGTATACTTTGATAAACAAAGAATTAGAATGAAAATAGTAACTGATAAAAACCAAGCCTTTTGGCAAATAGAAATGACGCTAAAGCCCGTCAAAGGAAGCTTTGTATCCAGTACTTGTCGCAAATGCGACAGCTGTAACAATATCATCTCGTAGAAAGTTTTGAGCTCAGTATAAGACGTAGAATTTCAATATCCTTGTTTAGAAACATATGTTTATATATTCACAAGTGGAGACAAGTTGAAAGTTTTTACTTGTCCAATGACCTCATCTTTGTAAAAGTTACTTTGTGAATTGGTCGGTGTCAGAAAATATAATTTTACCTAGGCACGTCATGCAAGACCGGCAGTATCATATATGGTTATAGAATTTGTTTAAATCAAGTTTGTGACAAATAATCTTTGTTGGGCAAAAACAGAGGTCGCTAACTTTGACCTTGGCCAAGACATGCCAAAGATTATTTTTTTCAGAATGCACTGTTGCATAGCTTTCTATTTAACCATACGTTAATCAAGCGAAATGAACTCAAACTTTCACAGAATAAATCAATCACTATCATATCGTACGAATAACATACGGAACAAATATTGACTCATATAAATGCGAGTACTGCACATAGATGTACTGGTCTTTTGCCTTAAAATGGCATGGGAATATTGGTCAAAACCATGGCATTACATGGCGCAGTTAAGTATTTAAAAAATGCGAGCTAATAGGACGAGCTGTCACTCAAGTAACAATACATATTACCAAGTATATTTGAAGGATCTATCATTCATGCTTCCGCGCTATAAAACCAAGTTATCTATGATCTTCTCTATATGATGCCAGTAACAGTAGAAGCAATGGAACCACATACCATTCTTGACTCGACATCGACACAAAACTTATCCCACTCAACAAAATGGACCAGTAAGTCAATCAATACCAACGCTAGAACGACTTTTTATCGAGGCAACTGCTTTCTTAGCGGAAAACGATGACAAGCCAAATTTACAGTCTTAGCTAATATCGATAGAAACACTGTATTACAGTCTCAACTAATGGTTTGTCGTTAATAGTCCGTGAAGTACCTTTAATAATACAACAATAGATTAGTTCGATCGATTGAACATGCCATGTTAGTTGTCGTTTGGTTACCGTTGATAAAATCTGGATGAAAGGCTTTAATATAAGGAAATACTCTCATTGTATTCGACATATAGAACATGGAGCCAATATATCATGCCGTCGATTTTTTTGTGTACTTTTAAGTGGAGATAGCGACTATATATTCGCATAGTAGATAAAGTGTGCGTTGTGTGAAACTATGCAAAATTATAAATCGCTTGGATTATGACGGGCCTGATGCAAATAACGAATAAGGTTGACATTTCTTATTTTAATGAGGCGTGTTAATGATATTTGTAACTTTTCAGACCTGTATCTTACATGGAAATACTTATGTGGTCTAAGGTCTGTTCTTATTACAGCATGCATCGTGTTCATAACATTAACATCATTATTCATAGTACTCTTAAACCCCCTGGACCTAAATTCAATATTTGCGTTTGAAACATGGTTAAATTATGCTCCTTTTGGGAGAAACAGGACACATCGGATTATATGACGCAATTCGATTTAATGTGTTTTCTCTTTCTTTGTGACTTTTAAATTTTCGAAAGTACAGTTATGATGCGAGCGTTTTCCATAAAATAATTAAAAACTCTGTTGCTGTTTTAGAGTGGAAAAGGGTAATAAATGTAAGTTAGTACTGTTATGTATTATACTTATATGTTACATAATTCGTTTGAAATGCTTGTCGTTTGACTGGTTATAGCAGTTAAACAGGCAAAATTAATCGTGTAATAATCTAAGTTTGTGCTTGTTTAAAATTAACCATTTCAACGGTGTTATTTTATATAAGAATTGTAAGATTTGTATCAACCCGCTTTCTTGATTAAAGCTCTTAAACACTTTTATGTTTTTGGCCAATTCTTTCAAATCAAATGTTAACTTGTTTAAAATTTTAAAATGTCCTTCCAGTCTTCCACATATACTTCTGTCTGAACTCGCTCACAACCTTCTTAGAGAGAAATAATGATAAACATGTGTGTGAATGCGTGTACACTAAAGTACACATTTTAATCTCCCTCACCCCAAGTATTAACTGTAAATTCTACAACTAACGAAGGGTATGTTTTGCAGTTCTATTAAGGTTGCACATTTAACAATGGAATCAAACTGATTTTTTTTCAGAAATCAACATTTCAATAAACAATATATTTGTGTTCAATCACATTTCGGTTCTTGATGTGTTCTAACAGCGTGCTGCCGGTGCTGCAGGCAGGGCACTGTTTTTGGCGAAATGGGCCAAACCTGAAACAGGTAATAAGGTATGGAACACCAATTACACAAGCTATAGTATATGGGTAATATTACACACACACACACACACATTTTTCCGTCTGCTTTAGTAAAAGAACCTTTCCTGACGAGTCCAAGTATATATTTTGTGTTAATCTGTCTGTGACAAACGTTTTTTTTTAAAGAACACGTGACATTTCTATGTACAGGAACGTGATAAATTGTAATTTTGTTAGAAGACAACACATTCTTAAATATGTTTTTTTTCTGTATAACTGAATTATTTTATTCTTTCATTTCAATTATTATTGTACTTGTTCACCTAGAATAGGACCATAATGAACGAACGTGACAGTAAACTCTTTATCCAATAAATCAATGAAGGTCTGTCTCAATGATGATCACTCCACTTATGACCATTACAAACCTTTCAATATAAATATAAGCGTCACCTACCGGCAAGTGCTCCCTGGAAGCCAGCGTTGTAATCACAGGCTACTTCGTTCTGAACGTAGTCAGTTCTGACGTCACTATAGTTGTCACCCTGGTCGGGACCGCCGACGAGAGCGCCGTTCAGCTGGTTAGGGTTGTCTCCTGGAGCATTGATGTCGCACCACGTGGTGCTCGTGGAACAGGAGCTGTGGATTTTAATTTAGCACACACCAAATTTTAGCTTAAGGATATGAATATGATACAAATACATGTTTTGTATATAGTTGTAAACATCACAACAATTGGAGTTAAATTTTGAAAAAAAAAGTATTGAACTTCAAACATTATGCAGTTGTTGCATATTTATATACACGTAATGCACAACTTGCAATATGAATTGTGTTGAAAAAAATGTTATCATTGATGAGCAGCAAATCGTCAGACTTAATTGAATTAGACCAGGTATAATATGTGGTCATCTTTGCGCTTTTTATCAATGTATTCGTCTTTATTTCATATTGCGCATAAATAAAAGGTATCATAGATCATGACATTGGAGCCTCTGGCTATGATACAGTTAAAAGAAAGTTCAAAATCATACCTTCCTCGATGGTGTGGTTTCTTAGGGAAGTTAGAGCCGAAGCCAATCTCATAGCTGATGTGGTTCTTGTTGTCTCCGAGCAGGTAGTTTATCTGCGACATGGCCCACTTCTTGTACTGGTCAGGGTTGATGCCAAGATCTGCCGCCATAGTAGCCACAAATGCAGCGTTACCTGAGACAACGGAGGCAGATATAAGACAAATATTATGCACCGTTTAACAATGATCATGAATTTGGAGAAATACGCTGCATGTTATATATATTAAGTACTAATAATTTAGCACTTTCACATGACCAGTAACCCTTCTGAACAGAAAAGAAGAAGAAGAGCATTCGAATGTTTTTCATAATACTTGCATTATTAACTGATGCTAGATTTTAGGTTATGTTGCTGCATAATGTGTACATATATGTATAACAACTACGACATTATCAAATACACTTTCGTACATATTAAATTATTGTTGCGACACCTCACAATCTTCATTATATGCTAAATAATTTCAATTTCGTTTATAAAACTGAAAAAATGTGTTACAACAAATTATCTTAACCAACAAGTATTAAGTCATAACAACACTATATTTTATATAAAATGTGTTATCATCTCCCAAGAGTAGAGTTAACGCTGATTTAATTCATTATACAACCTTTCTTACTTGATAAAGTCCAAAAATTATAATGACTGGTTTAAATCAAAAGTGAAAAGACGGTAATTTTATACACAAAATCTAAGACCACTATTGTTATTGAATGATAAAAAACCCATAGTGTTGTATTTTAGAACAGTGGCTTTTTTCTACGATTTGCTATGAAAGTCTGGGTGGTATAAACAGTATAATGAAATATGTGAAATTTACTCTATTTATACTAGACAAAAATAGATTCAAAATATTACATAAAATTTAACCAGAAATATCTATACCAGTGTTTAATGTTGGAGAGGCATATACGAACAAATATATTGCTCATTCATTCTTTTGTAAACAGGTAGTCAGAATTTCGGCATCAAAAGGTAAATTGACAACGTTTCAAAATAAGCCATAAAGTTAACATAATTTTTCATGTAAAAACCGACCAAATTGTGTAAGCATTAATAGAAGCCATTGAAAAATGCTTGCATGTCAGCTTATTGTTTGTTTAGGTTATTACAATATTGAAGTCAGTTAAAAAATCTTTGTAGAGCTCATTGCAACAATACTTGTAGATAACGTTCAACAGAACAACATAGTATAAAACAATAGCAAAAAACATTAATTATTAAAGTAACATGCAAAGTTAATTGCAAATAATACATGTAATAACAAGATACCTCCTATCAAACTAGAATTAAATGCCATAATGTCGCAGACATCATTGGCATTCAAGTGTTGGCTCATTCGACTGATTCATTACTTACTTGTCTGCGTCTATTTACCTTACTGACAAGGAAGCTGTGATGCGAAGCATAAATATGTCGCCGTCGAGAAATTCTTTAACAGGGGTACATTTTGCCTAAATAGAACCATCCAACAATAGCAAACCTTGTTCTTGTTAAAAAGATTTAAAATACTGTCAAACTAAGGTGGCCGTTCTACTGTCTGACGTTTATAAGTAATAAACAGAACAATGTCACTTAACCGTCATAAACCTGTTTTAGTACGTTAGCAAGAATAAATACATGATCGTAATAGCCCCATTTCTCAATGCATTAACGTCTGTCTGAACAATTTGTAATATAACAGCCATCATTCATGAGACGAAGAGTATTTGCGCTGGAAAACATGCTACTTCTCCTTACTCACTGGCTAAAAGATATGTGTCAACTATTGCTATTTCTTATAGCTGGTATAAGCTCAGCCTGCGTCTAATCACAAATAATACACCTCGACAGCTACAACTTAACTTGAATAACGATTACCAAGCAACAAAACGCAACGTAAAAGCTAAAATTTCTCCAAGTGTTTGTCCGTGTTTCATGGCATTAAACTATTAATAATAAATATGCTTGATACATCACACCAATTTCAATAAAAATATAATATACAGCTCTATAGTAAAAAGAAAAAATTTACTACATATATTGAGTATCATGCTTGAATGTAAACTAGATTGAAGGTTAAGAGGTATTATTATAAAAGCTAAGTTAACACGAATGAATTATTGATTAACGAAACAAAGGACTTTGTTTCAAGCTTCTACAATCTATAAGAGATCAGAGTAACAAGCGGCAGGCAATCATGACTAAAAAGCGATCTGCAGTCTAACAATTCTATTTGTAATGATACAACCGAACAGTAAAACAGAAATAACGGATTACATTTTATTCCTAAAAGATATTACGTCAAAATGGTGTTTATTAGAATAGAATTAAAATGACAAAAATGACCAAAACCAAGATGAGGCAGTGACGAATTATCTTTCGACGCAAGGAAAGTAGTCCAAATAAAGATAGTAGAACAGAACATAACTTAATTTTGCTTTGTGCATAGTACATCTTTGTAACAAATGCAATTTAAACAAATTTGCATAAACAAAAAGTACATAAACAATTTCAAGTGATAGACGATGTTACTAAACTTAAAACTAAAATAAAAAAGAATCTATTTTAATTCTGATATTCACCAAATTCTAATAAAGACGGTTGCCCGAATTTCATTACATGAAAGCTCCACACTTGGTCTGTTTATATAACAACATGGCGCAATCCATACAGCTTTCCTAAAAATCGATTATATATAAACGCCGCGCATGCGCGCGGAGATAATAACAGAAGTTATGGCATACCGACAATAAACAGACCTTTTACACACATTGTGTGAAAACGGGCCAGAAAATTTTATTTAAGTAATAAAAAAAATATAAGTGAGGCCTAAATGTAGACCGTCACACCTTATATCATTTGAAATAACCATTCAGCTACCCTTTATTGTTTCGACTTTCCTCGGAAGCCACTTACAAAAGTCTTATACCATGTCCATGGTTACAATCTATCTATCAAACTTCTATCAAACCAGCTTTTGCTTGTTTCTGAATGTGCAAATGCCCTTCTTACAGACACGTTGATCGTTGCGAAGACGTAGAACTTCTCTACCGTTGATATAGAAAAATACTATAAAATACACTCATCATTTAAGCTGCAAACAAATCACATTTAACAGTCATTTTCTTTTAATCATGTGGTAATTGTTTACCTGCATATCTGTTAGCTCCCCACTTGTCCCTGTAGGCTAGACCACAAGGAGTTTGTGGCACGGAGCCGCCAGGCATGTAGCTGTTTACAAACCCGGTAATGTCATTCTTGTAAGCAGCATCCTTGGTGATGTCGAAAAGCAGAAGCTGCAAGCAATCGAATAATAACTTTAAAAGAACAGTTAATCATTACGTTGTATAAAGGAATAGCTATCTGCAAGATAAACTACTTTAAGACCGACAATGAGCGCCATGCCATTGATCGCCCTCTGAGCGTTTACAAAAAAAGACTACTGTGAAACTTATACATATCTTTTACACCAATCTCAAAGAATATTTGACAAAATATTATCCTCAGTGCGATAGATATATAAGAATGTATCTATGACTCTGTTCTGTTAAAGAAGCAGCATTAGTCTCTTCTATATCATGTCACCTTTCAAGCGGACCTCCGAGATAACGAGTCCTACAAAAATATGTTAGCATCGGTTTGGATACGACATAAATAGTCACGACATTCTTTTTAACAACGTTGTATTGGTCCTCACATCAGCGGCAATGTTCTTGTCATCCCAGGAGAGCGCCCATGGCACTGCGGAATTGTGGAAGCCCTTAGCGTCTGTTAAATAGCTGTCCTCATTGGTGGCCTTGTACAGCCAGGCAGCGGCCACCGCAAGCTCGTCCTGGTCATTAGTTGACCTGCAACGTAGATATTGTTTCATAAAATAGGCCCGCCTATTGACGCGACGCGATAACCTGTACGACATGCGTTTAGGAAATTAGTAAGAGTAAAAATTTACTAATTTATTCACAAGTCATTAGCAATGTCGGACTTGCAATATCGACGTTAGAATAAATAGATGGCCAGTTCTACTAAAGTGCATCAACAAAAATGGCTTCTATAGCAAATTATGAAAATAGGTACGTGCAACATCTTTAAAGACATGGTACTAAGTTTATACACACTACTTACACTACTTCAGAACCCGCGTTGGTCCAAATATACGACGAATGTGGTGTAGAGTACAAGACGCAGTAAAACTTCTATCCAGCAGTAGTTTGAAAGTAACGTTTGACCAACAAACAAACTCTGTATTTGTGGTGACCAAATAGTTTACGAACGTCACGAAACTGACAAATAAATCAAACTGTTTACATACCAGTAGACGTCAATAATTGATATAAAGCTGAAAATGTGAAACGTTTACGTACCCGTAGAAATCCCTGACGTTGATACAGTTTGAGTATACACCGCGGTTACTTTTGGCAAACGTGTACAGGCTCTTAGCAGCTGCCAGCAGACGGTCAGCGTACCCGGCATCTTGTATAGACAGAAATTTAAACAGATAGTTCCTGATAAAAAAACTCGTTGTTCAGATAGACACTGTCACAAGATAAAACACATGGTTCAAGCTTGTCACATATTAAAGAAGTTAACAAATACTGTATCTTTAAAAATACCAACAAGAGGAGAGTCCGCAGTTTGGACGGTTTTTTTCTCTCCCCATATTGCACATTTATATTAACTTGCTATATCAAGATAAACTGGTATCAAAAGGCCACACTTTCCTTTAAAGTATGCCAACCGAGTCTTCACGTCTAAATTGATTAATGAGTAGTTTAAACAAATAATCTCGACTGAAAAGTTAGAAACCAGTACTCACATTGAAGAAACATGGCAGTATATTGCAATACTTAAACGAAATTGTCAAGTTAAAGTATTGTACGACTATTGCATCGAATTTGTTGACGTCCTTCACATGGATAAACTGAATAATGAAGGAATCCGCGCAGGATTACAACATTTAACATCAGCTCACCGTTACATGCTCCCTTAAACAGTATAGCGCCAGAGGCGAGAGCGGAAGCTGTATCGGCGGCAACGTCGGCACCATGGCAACCCGAGTTGATCTTAAGGGCAGGGCGAGCCATGTTCATGTTCTCAGGACGGCCCCAGAAGGCGTGGTCAGCATATCCGTCCCCTACCTGTCAACAATAACACAATTGAAGTGTTTATAAATGAACCACCTGCAATACATGTATGCCACATCAATATGGTACAAGTTATATGTCAATTGAGAAATTTACTTTGAATATATACACATACTGACAACAACCTCGTCATTTTTCAAACGCATTTGTTGATGTTTTGGTTTAACAAGAGATTTCATGTATACCGTTGATTTTTAACAATGATGCAGTGGTCTCTAAGTAAGATTACTTAAGTTATATGATTCAACTATCAATGTATACGCATTCAGGTCTGATTTACCTCAGGATCCTTAACTAGGTGAGATGCATTAAAAAAACTTTTTGCAGAACTTTGTCCTTAATGCTCACCTGGACGTAGAGAGTATTATCTGCCGGAATCCAGCACTTTAGGAAGTAATCCAAAGGCCATTTAAGAGAGTCACATCCCATGTTCTTCTGGCCAGCAAACTCGTACCCGTCTTGGAACTGAATCATACCCCAGTTAAGCACCCATGACGAATAAGCCATCGGGAAGTTGAACTTTACGTTGTCACCAGCTGAAGAAATAATAGAATATATACCGTTTCAGATTTACGTCTCCTTTGGGGTTTAAATAAAGCTTGACATTCGAATCTTAAAATTTAGCAAAGATATTTTTAACACTAGTACTGTACGATGACCTGGTCACTGTTGTATGTTGATAGAAATTGTAGCACTGTAAGAAGTTTTATGAGTCAAAATTTCTGTTTGATCAAAATCTCAAGTTAGACAAGTTGATGCATATGGATCCTAACATGTCAATGAGCCTACTATTCTCTTTGCACAAACATAATAGATAATACATCTCCAGACCCCTCAACTGGGAAGTACAAGTTTTGGATTATATGTTTATGTGGGAATATCTTGGTAGCGGAACTATCCAATTCAAACATTTGTCTGAAGCATTACATCAAAAATCTTATCTGGGCGCCACTATAATGACCATGTTTCCCAAGCGTTTTAATAGTAGGAAAATCAAAGTAAATTCCGACAAAACGTAATAACGATTAAACAGATAGAAGGTACAATCATTTATCTATCAGCCGGAATAAGAAACAACGTATGATGCAATCGCCCTTAAACCAACTGATTCAATAAGCCATATAGAACCATAATCGTTTGCTCCTGTACTTACCATCATACCATCCTCCACTAAGGTCATGGCCATCACCAGAGTCTCCAACGGCGGAGTCTCCTCGCCACGAGATTGGGTTGTTGGCAGGCAGTCTGCCTGACCGCTGGGCGTCATAGAACAGGATAGACAGCTTCAGGGCTTCCTTGTAGTCGTACTTCATGGCAGAACCTTTAAGGTTTGTGTAAGATTATAAGGCGTGGTTGCGATTTGTGAAAAAATACAAAGTGTAAAGAAGCTCCTCATTATGTATTTTATTCTTGGTAGGTCGTGAGCTTGTGATTTTAAGACAACTTGTGACGTTGTGAAAAATAAGTAAACAGTAAAAGATAAAAATTAGCATATATTTGGTTATTATCTATGTTTTAAAGACGTTGAAATGTGCATTTTGAAGATCTTCGACAGATCAAATAACACGCGACTGGGGCCTTAAGACCGAGAAGGTGTCAGGAACCAATTGTTTTAGTTATTTATATGTACTGCTATTGGTTAATAGGTCTTGACAGGTGACTCTTATGTCACTCTACTCAATCAAAAGGCCAGTGCACCTGTAACTGTGTCCAGCCAATTTAGATCGTAAGAAGCCAGCATCAACATGTCTCGCATTTCAATATGTAATACCTTAACGAAAGATCCAATGTAGAAAAAAAAATGTTTGGAAGAACAGTTATTGAGAAAATTTATTTAAAATGTTGCAACTGAAAGGAGTTACGTAAATGATTTTATTTAATAGCACAAGCGTAAAAAAGCATGGTAATAACTCCAAACACGGTTTCTTGGATATTAGAAACGACGACTTCAATGATAAGAATAAATCTGTTTATACAGGAGCAGCCGCTTTCGTTTTTCTTGTTCTGGTAATACTGTCATAAACCTCACCCCCTTCTCCTCCAGTCGAAGGAGGGTCAGTCAGAGACGGACCGCTGCCAGGCGGTTGTGTCTGCGAAGTGCTGGCGTGGTTATTGTTACCATGGGAGTTTCCTGGAATTTGTAAACATGGAATTTAACAGGTGTTGTCATTGAAGCTAGATGGAATTTAACAACGAGAGGACGCTGTGGCTTCATTACAGACCTTACACTGGAAAAAGAGCCAGTGAACATTTATTAGTAATAGCATAGGCATTACCTGGTAAATAAGAAACGCACGGCTTTTAACTATCGAAAGCAAATGAGTAACTGGAATAAAGGGTCTAAAATACACTTCATTGTGGTAAACAGATGAGATTTTTGTTGGCTTAAACACAGGGGTTAACGGGAATTTGAGGAATTGATGCACACGCTATTGGCGAAAACAGATGAGAGACAGACAAAAAGAAAGAGGAGAACATAAGGACTGTTAAACGATGTGAGCAGATGAAATACCTTAAATATAAGAACCGAATGATATTTAATTAGCATAAGCGAAAATGGTACCCGAAAGTTGGACATTTTATAGATCTAAACTGAAGAGTTGCCTGGTATTATAAAGCCTAGTAACATTTTACTGACACGAACAGTTTAATGCCTAATGCTGAAATGTGAAATGTCGTGGCTTCATAAAGAAATACTTTGCAATAGTGTTTTGTAAGAGATTCACGTTATTCATCTTTTCGCCATGCTTCTAATCAATAGTTCTTTCCTAACAAAGAATACATTTACATTGACAAGTTAATGCATAAATCTCTACTGATTCGTAAACTCGAAAAATAAGGTGCCCAGAATCGAGCCACCGTCCAGGCAGTACATTAAAGTATAATATTTTGGCACGACTTGGTATGGGATGGGATTAGCCGACATTTTTGCCGATACTGTGCAGCGACATTTCTATCATTATAGCACAGGGGCACTTATGAGGTGCCCAAGGACTGAACCCGGCCGGTCCATTATACTGACACTGACAAGTCAGGCGT
Organism: Sinonovacula constricta; assembly: GCA_007844125.1. Lineage (NCBI taxonomy): Eukaryota > Metazoa > Mollusca > Bivalvia > Cardiida > Solecurtidae > Sinonovacula > Sinonovacula constricta. The sequence continues at coordinate 26,065,954 of CM017566.1, read as the reverse complement.
ATTGCTGTCCCCTTAGCCCCGAGCGTTATGGAGGAAGCCACTACTAACAACTTTAAAGTCTTTGGTTTGACCCGGCCGGGGTTTGAACCCACGACCCCCGATCCGCAAGCCGATGCTCTACCACCTAGGCTATTGCGGCCGGTGGCACGACTTGGCTTTTTACTTAATGTCCTAGCTACAAATGTAGTGTTCTTCTTGGCTTTAGGAAGTGAACAGTCCAGCTTAGTCTATACAAGCTGGCGAACATGTTTGTTTTCCCTAATTACAAATAAGAGTTGATTAAGATTTTGACTATACTACGTATAATAACAATTGTTGATTGTTTATATACCTTCAAGAGTAAAGGTTACAGACGGTACATGGTCGCCGTTGATCCTCGCTACGAAGTCCACCGCTAGGTTATCGTTTGGGCCGAGGTCTGCATCCCATGGCATGTTACTGATGGTCCAGTCTGTTGGCGTGTGCTGGGTTACCGTTCCCTTCCACACCTATCACAAACCACCACACACGACGTTAATACATTTACATTTATGTTTAACTTGTTTTCTTTCAATGAAAAGTGAGGGCACTAGCACAAGCACTACACACGACAACAAACAAATGTCGAATGCACTTTTATGTGTTACATTCAATGGTTAATTAGGAACAATACTAAAAGCACATTAAAAAATCCAATAACTCCGCAAAAATAACTAATATTTGTCTATGATACTGACTGACAGTTTTGACCGATACCTTACAAACATCTTAAAATAACCACATACGTTGTTATCTCTATGTGTAAGAGTTGGTAGACATTTTTAAAAGGAATGGCCGCTTATTGTTAACAGCGGTACATCAGTAGCTATTTATACCCTGACCCTGACCATCGTCCACCAATCATAGCTTATCTTTTGGGCGCAGTAAATGCAACTAAAACATTTACCTCCACATTGTTAACAGGGCTGTCAAATTTCAAATGCCCTGTCCAGCCATGGACGGCGTGGTCCGGGGTGACGTGAAACACTCCCTGGAAACCTCCGTTCCAGTGGTTCGTGATCTCCACCTGTGCGTGCGCAATGCACAGACATGCTAGACCTAGAAGTAATCTCATGGTGCTGTAATATAAACAAGTACATATAAGATAGGTAAATAGTGCACTTTTTACCGACTGCCGTAATAAAACCTTTGATGACGATTGTAAATGAACCAGGACTAGCTGTTTGAAAGACCACTCAACCAGTGTGTAAAGAAAGACGACTCTTTAAATGAGTAATACTTGCTTTGTTATTTGGGCCAAATGCTTATCTTGTAGTACCGACATGATAAATTGTGGTTTTCTGTTCACGCTTATCTTCGTTAACACATGTGCATGACCTACATTAAAATTGAACTAACACAGATATAAGAACGACTAAACATTTATCACCACACTAAGATATCTCACCTTTCTTTCACTTTCGTCAGGACGCTTTTTCAGGGATCAATTCCTTATAACAATAATGAATTGTTATAACGAATTTCTTTGTGCAGACAAGTATGGCATCTCAGATCGTTATATACTTGTCTATGAGTTCACTATTAAATGCACAAGTATGTGCATGTTTTTTTCTAACACGCATAACAAACATGTATTTGACAAGTTAAGCTTAAGATGTGATCGCAAAAATGCTGTTGACTCTGGTCCTTTCCAGAACAAACGAAATTTAAAGAGCTTTTTAAAGTAAATCGTTCAACATTAATATCAGCAGTGCCCCTGGTTGTACACGGTAATATCCAAATATCCAAGGTATGTTTTTGTATTCAGGGTGTTAGCAGTAAACAAAAGTTGTTTCGCGTTTTTCCGTGATATATTGTGAAACGAAAGAGGGTCACATAGTTAAATTACGACAACAGCACAAGATCCAAAAATGTTTACATCGATATGTCAAACCTGTTGAAACTCTATTCATTTGTGATTTTAACATTTAACTTTTAACATGTTAACATTTTAACAACATTAAGCCACCAAAATATGAATAGCACGCCACCACGGTCTTTAGATGCATGTATTTATGTTATTAGCAAACTTAAAAAAATGGAAATTTTTAAACTAAATAAAAAAGTAAAACAAAATATTTTTGACTTGCATATTAACTGGGATAACACAACAACAAATGACAATGGATTAACACAATGGATTAACACAACCTACCCTGTTGGAAACCCAGAACACTCCTCTGTATGTCAGCTGTGGTAGTTTCCTTATATATAAGGACGTCTCTTTGAGATAACACAGACTGTGCAAACACTGAGGTCAAAGCGATAGATTTTGACCACACCACTGTTCGCAAAGTGCATAAATACAGCACTAAGAATCATCGAGAAGGTTTGGTCGCTTTGTTCTTTCCAAAACGTAGACAGTTGACTTTAAGACCAGTCTTTAAGTTCTGGTTTTATGGTAAAAGTAGTTTGAACAAATTGCACTTATATGGCAAACTGCACAGAATAGAACATGTTATTGATCTAATTAGGTTAAAAGAGTCTTTAAGCTGTACTATCTGGCTGTAAGAAGTCGATAGCGAGAGACCAGGGCAAACTAGGGGTGTAGTTAAGGTAATTTTTGGAATCTTCCTCAAAACCAGAATCTTAAAAGCACGTGGTTAGTACATATACTTAATTTATGAGATAAGAAGTTTTCTACACGCCGTAGTCTGTTTTCTCTAAGGTAATGATTATCATCATCATCATCATCATTATCATCATCATCATCATTATCATCATCATCATCACCACCACCACCACCTCCATCGTCATCATCATCATCATATTTTCACCGGCATTAGCAGCATCAAAAAACAACAACTACAACAACTACAACAAAACAGCAAAAGCAGCTGTAACAACACAACTTCTTCAACAGCTAAACAGTTCTTGATTAAATGTATGACTGTGAGTGTAGTCAATGTATGTTTCCTTACTTTCCTAACACCTGCTGTCGTCTATTGTACCTGCTCTAGCCACGAAAAGATGTATACTGAAAGTTGTAGTCTGTTATCATGAAGTATACCGGATACATTGGTATTCTTATTTCTCGTTTTATGTCTTGGCTACGAGATAAGTTGAGTTACGACTCGCGATTTGATATTTTGAACAATATCATGACAGATGAAGTTTTAGGTATTGATTGGAATAAGTAGATACAATAAGCATACTGACTTTATCTTTTTTCTGTTCTACTATGCTTTCAAAGTTAAAGCAACTTGTATATTCGAGTTAAAGCACAAAGTAGAGGAAATTAATTGTTAAACCTGTGTCTAATTATTCTAATGAACACAGTCCAACAGTGCTACTTTTGTTTATTAATGCTATGACACTGCAATGTTTGGAGTTTAAATATACTTTAAGACCAAACAATACTTTTAATTTATATTTTATTTACATTAACAAAAAAAAAAGATAAATTAGACGATATTTTGCTCACTTTCTGTAGTATCACCGAAACATTTTTAACATACACTGTACTGTTAAATAATCATAATAGTCTGTCAAGATATGTTACAATTTAGCAACTATTTCTACTTTTGAGAAATACAAAACAATCCACTAAAGCTAGATTTATTAACCAGCACTGATATTCATATAGGCATTAAACATTTCACTGCAATATGCTGAGCTTTGACAACTCTAATAATAGTTGAGAGTAAGATCTTAGAATAACTTTCAGTTATAAATGAGAAACTGCAAAACACCATTTACTCACACATGATCGCACAATGTCACTACAACACATCAATAATTTATATAAAAAATATATAAATAAATGTTTGATCAACTTTTTTCTGTTTGTAATATGAACCAATAAATTAAGTTTTTAAATAACTTGCAGAAATAGCATCAACAAATCATGCAATGTTATCAGCTTGTAATTTTTTTAAATGTTTACTTGACAGCACACGTCAAACTTGCTATCACCATTTTAAAACATATTTTTGATAAAGGACCTTTCATCCAGATACTGTCACTCTGTCTACACTGTTTAGAAAGTTAAAAGCAATAGTGCTTACAACTTTCAAACAACTTCTATATAAACCGCACACTTCATCTGGTATTTAGTTCACAGATCTCGAACATGTCAAACAGGCGTTGTTTGCTGTGGGGAATCTTCAACCGTACAGAAATCTTGCTGCTCTCTGGGTCCTTCACTATCCATAGATAGTTTAATGCACTCTGCCCGTCGACTGTCATCTGACAGCTGTCTGGGTCCTTCACTATCCATAGAAAGTTTAATCCACTCTGCACGTAGACTGTCATCTGACAGCTGTCTAGGTCCTTCTCTATCTATAGAAAGTTTAATCCACTCTGCCCGTCGACTGTCATCTGACAGCTGTCTGGGTCCTTCACTATCCATAGAAAGTTTAATCCACTCTGCCCGTCGACTGTCATCTGACAGCTGTCTGGGTCCTTCGCTATCTATAGAAAGTTTAATCCACTCTGCCCGTCGACTGTCATCTGACAGCTGTCTGGGTCCTTCGCTATCTATAGAAACTTTAATCCACACTTCACATAGATTGTCATCTGACAGCTGTCTGGGTTCTTCGCTATCTAATGAAACTTTAATCCAAACTGCACGTAGACTGTCATCTGAAAGCTGTTTCAGTCCTTCGCTATCTATAGAAAGTTTAATCCACTCTGCATGTAGACTGTCATCTGACAGCTGTCTGGGATCTACACAATCTATAGAAAAATTTATCCACACTGCACGTAGACTGTCATCTGACAGCTGTCTGGGTCCTTCGCTATCTATAGAAACTTTAATCCACTCTGCACGTAGACTGTCATCTGACAGCTGTCTGGGATCTACACAATCTATAGAAAAATTTATCCACACTGCACGTAGACTGTCATCTGACAGCTGTCTGGGTCCTTCGCTATCTGCAGAAGTTTTATCCTCTGTGCACGTAGACTATTATCTGGCAGATTGTAGACATTCTATCCTATTATGTCCATGCAGACAGGGAACTTCTTCTGCGCAGCTGATGCCGAGTATTGCTAAATTGTTTAAAGTGTCTTTGTCTTAGTTGAGAATGTACTTTTGATGTTGTCCATCAATCGAGGCAGGTGGGTACAACATACGACCGGCCGAATTGTTTAAGGACGCAGATACACTGATTTGGATTTATGACCGGAAACAATGTGCCCAGCGGGACAGAAGAGTGAGCAGAAAAAGGGAATGGACGATGCGTCCTACTAAAAAGGGCATGTTTGAGCGCTGTTATGTATTGTCATCTTATCACGAGAAGTCTTTGTTGCAAACATTTCACATGCATACAGTATTTTGTACACGACTAGTCAAAATTAAGTTTACTTAAATTTTGTAGGTTTGCAAGACAGATTGAACAGATGCTTAGCTCCAGGTGTAGTCTTAATAATCTCTAGAACAAGTGCGAAGAGATGAAACTCACGCTCTAAACTGACAGGAGTATTTATGCAATGCTCAGAGCTTTCGAAAGAAATACTGATGACCGAATGTCAACAGGTAGACTTCCTAAAATGTTTACATACTGGCTCAAAGTAGATTGGAGTTTACAAACGCAATCATGTGCCTGATAAATTGAAGAATACATAACACTGTCTTTCCTTTTTGTTATACTAAGGGTTTTTTGTATTAAAATATAATGTTTTTATGCGGAAAAAAGATTTAAACATAACTATTTGTCAACCCATGCCATATTAAAACACCGATATACCGATATAAGAGCAAGAAAAGATAAAATGCACAATAAATAAAGAGACGTAATTTAAAACCATTTACTCAAAACCTGCATTTATAGTATGGATAAAATAAAAATACGTCGTAATATATAGATGGATATAATATATATATATATATAATGGATATATATAATATATATAATGGATATATATTGTGAATCAACAACATTAACAAACACTGATATTCTACACTAACTACCAAAAGCATGTGCACTTCACTTGATTTACATATGATCAAAGATATTAAATTCTATTTAAAACACCGTAAAGTAACTATGATATGTTTCTTCTAGCAAAGTAAAGTAAACAAACTAATTTGTTGGCGTCGGTAACGAAAGCAGTGCCGCCTCCTATGCAGCACCTCGTATTTGTAGCAGAAACGGGCAAAGACCCGATGGTGTTCTCACGAGTCTTGTTTTCGTAAATTGTTCCAATAGAAAGAACCGCCATATGATTTCAATGAGGCAAACACTGTTAAACTCTCATTGCATGTCTGAATGGCGGCTCGACTTACAGCATCAATCACAAAAGAGAGTGGGGTTTCTGGTAATGGAGCGTAATCCCCTTTGAACTGGAAAATTAAACTTGGCTTTTCGTTGCATTTATATCTGTTGTGATGCGATCATTGCGATAGTATCTATAGCTATAGATTCTTACAGATAATGGTTCGTTATTGCTATGCAAACCGTCTGTTGTCAACAACAACAACAACACGATTAAATGCAACATGTAATGAAAAGCAAAAGACATGATTAAAAAACATGTTTTAATTGATTTGTTCTGATGTATCAGCATTGTAACATTTCCTTATGTACATGTTGTACGTTCGGTGAAAAGCATGATAAATCACAGGTCATCCAAAATTCTCCTGCAAAGTTTTAAAAAAACGGCATTTTTCAAGAATTGCCCCGTAACTTTCAATCCATCACTTCATTAATTAAAATTAAGTCATTTTATTTTATATTTTGTTAGACTGTCATATTGGGCATATTTCTGCAGAGAACTCGACGTACAGATGTACTTACGGGGGCATTGCACATATATTGTATAGGGGTTCACTTCAAATAATCAAATTGTATAAAGCATGATGCATATTATATGCCATTATCATACTGCATCCCTCTATGGGCGTGTTGCCATTGTTGACAGTGAGTGTTCGATTCTCAATCAGTCATTCTTTTTCTATTTGTTTTGTTTATTTCTGTGCCGCAAGTAACCACACTGTTGTAAACACGTTTTGTTGTGGCGTTAATCAACATAGCCTAACATTATGCCATCATTTTGTATCACGTCGTGATTTCTGCGAGAAGAAAAACAACAATGCACAGTGTGAAGAAAATACCATAAAACCATCATCGACAGCTTTTCCAAACATAATAGAGGTATCTGTTTCAAAGCAATTACAATGATTATACTTGGCATGGCATGGAGTTGGAATGAGACATTAAACATCGGCACGGCGCTATGTCAAGTGCCGCAGAATTCACTTTGTAGGCTGTATGTTGCAGAAGTTTCAATGCTTTTCGTTATATTCCCTTATGTATTAAATCATTTTTTATTTTATAATGCTTTTAATTCTATTCCATTAAAGTATGATTAGTTTCAAAAACTACAAATAAAAAGGAAATATAAACAAATCAGCCTGTAGACAGTGTTCAGTCCTTCACATTAGGTTCAACGGATAAGATGTTTATATATACTTTGACAATATCTATACTTTGACAAGAAAAGTGACTATATGCAAATAAGCAATACACAAATGTGGCTGTTTCAATATAGAATAAACTCACAAGAACACCATTGTTATGTCATTCTTGTTTGGACAGTCAAATATATCGGATACAAATATTGTTGCATGTCTATACAAAGGTCCCTTTTATTCGCAAATCTGCGACTGTACTTATACATGTTATAAAATTCTCGAACAGAACAACAGAAACGCTTCGTCGATCCACAAACACTGGAAGTAGTTGAATGTACTTGACACAGATTCCAATGACGTATCTGTTGACACTTTGTTGGCAACGAAGTTGATACTATAGTTAGTGCATACCTAAGTCAAAGACAGTGTGCATTGCGCTCACAAATATGCACACAAAGACAATTATAGTATACATTGAATTATTTATTACTTACTTTATTATTACATTGAAAATTACAGAGAATAGCTTACATATAATTTGAAGACAAAACTACAAGTACATTTAAGTAAAATTGTTGCGATTGTGACGTTTTTAAGAACTTAAACTTCATCAAAAGATTGTTATGAGTCATAGGAAACATGATCAAATCATGTTTAAGCTGTATTTAAATTATGTATGCAAGCATATATTGTAGCCCTTCAAAAAGTGGTTAAAAGGAAAAACGTTTATAAGGAACATATAGTCTTAAATAATAAACTTTATTCAGTTGATGCCATTACATTGAACTGCAGGTAAATTTAGTATAAAGCCATGGACAGAAATATGCATATTTCTATGAATACGTAAAAAGCACACAAGGACGTAGATTTGGTCTCACAGCAAGATTTTATGGTGCCTGCATTTCTGGGGAAACATCAGTTTGATTTAATAACTTACTATCCTACATATAAAAAATGTTGTTTAACCATCTTGTCGCAATATGTTAAAAAGACATTTCACCATTTCAATGATACATTCTAAGTGTGTTAATGCAGTACCAGTGCATAACACCAGAATCAAACATCTTGCATCACCTAATCAAAACATGTGATGATACAAGACAAGACGAGATGAAATCTTTAGACTGTCAGAAAAAAAGGAAGAACGGCTGTTTATGTTTCACTAGGTTTAAAAAAGAATTATGCATGGACAATCCGGCAAAATCGGTTCAAGAGAGCAGATATTTTTTAACTAAGTACTTTAAAATACCGCCCACATTTGATCCCCGTTTACTCTACAAAAAACAGCTTATCCGACAAAATCATAATCGGCATTTATTTAAGATAATTCAATTATCCTAATGACGTCATCGAAACGCAAGGCTAATGTTTTAATGGGAGTATGATGCATTTATCCATTATATAGTGTTCTTTGTTCGTAAAGGATCAAACGATAAAATTAAATAGAAGGAAAATCACTTAATTGTTAATATTCAGAGTTAAACAACTGTAATAGTAACAATGAATTATTATATAAATAGATAAACAGTTACCAAAATAAAATTCAACGCTTAATTCTCGAGTATGTATAGCACGCGCTCTTGTGTTTGAAAACCATTGAAATGCCCCATTATTGTAGTATGTATTCCAAATATGTCGCCATTTCTAAAGATGATTTCCGAATAGCACGTGTTTCGTTTGTGTACTTTTATAAGAAAGAGTGTACACGCATCTTTGCTAGAATTATCGGCTCTGTCTGCGTTTAATTACTGTGTTTGCGTTTTTATAATATAATAGTGCTTACAGACTCCTGTAAATTTAGAAGCATTGATATGTAATTGACATGTATAACAAGTATAACTATATGTAATGGAAAATAGAACACTATATTTCTATGTAATGAACAATATAATATTATACCAATATGTAATGGACAATGGAACAATATAACTACATGTAATGGACAATAAAACAATATAATTATATGTAATGGACAATAGAACAATATCACTTTATGTAATGGACAATTAAACAATATACCTATATGTAATGGACAATAGAACAAAATAACTATACATAATGGACAAAAGAACAATATAACTATATGTAATGGAGGACAGAACAAAAATAACTATATGTAATGGACAATAGAACAATATCACTTTATGTAATGGACAATTAAACAAAATACCTATATGTAATGGACAATAGAACAAAATAACTATACATAATGGACAAAAGAACAATATAAGGATATGTAATGGAGGACAGAACAAAAATAACTATATGTAATGGACGATGGAACAATAAACTATATGTAATGGACAATAGAACAATAAACTATATGTAATGGACAACAGAACAATATAGATATACGTAATGGACAATAGAACAATATAACTTTATGTGATGTGCAATAGAACAATATAAATATATGTACTGGACAATAGAACAATATAACTATATGTAATGGACAATAGAACAATATAACTATATGTAATGGACAATAGAACGTTATAAATACACGTAATGCACATGGAAAAATAATAATACACCTAGATGAAATAAGAATTAGGAAATATAAATGATGATTATTTAAGACTTAAAACCAGTGACGCTTCGCTGAAGTTTAAAGTCATCTTCAAATTGGTTATCGCAAATACCATAAATCACGTCTAACAAAGAGATATCATTTTCGTTATTCCACCCTGCTAAGTAAAGGCTTACCAATAGCACTTACAAAAATATAAAAGGGCAGTGTCAGGTTCACGGGTTAACTTTTACAACCACATACAGAGTGTCATAACTTCAACTACATGTTGCCATCTTTATATTGCTTCACTTATATTGATTCATCTCATCGTAGAACCGCTATTTCCGAACTATCTGCATTATTTTCTGCCTGAAATGTTCATCAGGCGAAAGGTTTTCTGAGGGGAAAAACATTTAGTAGTATCTAAATAAATTGTTTAAATGTCTGTAATGACATATCATACTACTATGTTCCTATTTATGTGGCACATTATGGGGGAAAAAAAAGAATATGAAAAGAAGTTCGGATAACTTATATGCATGTATTCAGCAACTTACGCCAGAATAACATATCTTATTTTTTTACAATTTCTATTGTTTATTGAAGTGCGACATTGCCCACATTCCACTCATATTTTTCAGTAACAAATAAGAGTGATGTTCTCTTTCTTCATTAAAGTTATATTTTCTATTTTGTTTTAAATAAAGTAACAACCACACCCTTCTCATTATGATAATGGTCATTCGGCCACTCTTACAATAAATGCAAGTTCATCTAAATCCTTAAGCTCTCTTAGTAGTTTAGACATCTATAACAGTCGGCAGAACCTTTCAGATTCAGTGTATCCGTTTCATAGAATTTTTTTTTCCAAATTTGTCCATTAAGATTGAAATTTAGAAGTTGTACTGCTTGTCAGTTCAGTTTATAAACATTAAGTAAGGAAGACTAACATAAATAATTATATACATATAACGAAACAACCTATACAGAACCTTTATTTAGAAGGAGAAAAGAGGTCAAACAAACATGTTCTTAAAAGATTCTAAGCGTAGCAAGATGTTAGTACAAATATAACATAGGCACATCAAAAGAGAATAAAGACAATGTAAGACTAAATAAAATATAAGAAGACAAACATAATTCACGCGCAAATCCTGTAAGACAGAAAAAAACCCCAAAAAATCACAGTTACTTCACATAAATAAAAAGTTGGTATATGGGAGTTAATTGATAACAAACTATTTTGGCTAATAATTTATTGAAATAAGACCATATTACAGCAACATGAACAATTCGTTATTTACAAAATAATATGTGAATGATAATAATTCTTTAGATCTTGACGGCTTTATCACGGCCAAACCAACTATGAGCGATGATCCTAGCTTGATAAATGTGCAGCTTTATACTAATAAGCTAAAGGACATAAATGGACTTTGTACTGTTTCTGTCTTGCTCTCTTACCTATTAAAATTTGTTTTGTTGTTTTTGTGTTGTTGTGACACCGAATGGGCCTTACTATAGTTATATTGGCGACATCCAGCTACATGCAATTATTGATTGAATAAGACATAAGCCAATTTTGGGGTAGAACCACTGACGCCGCGAAATACGCTCTGACTGAACGGTCACGCATAAGTATTACTGATGTTTCATTTATAGCAAAGGGCGACATGTGTATAAATACCGAAACGAATGCCATTCCTGTCCCAATGTTAATAATTATGTCATTGATTCCTGTCGAAGGACAAACACATAACGAATTTATGGCTTCGCATTTATTTTATAACCGATTTCAGGTTTTGTGGAATATTCCCTACACAAAATGGAGATTTTGCTAAATTAATCACAAATTGTGCGCTAAAACGATAGTATGACATTTTATTTGAGTAGAGTAACCATAAAAGTGAGTTATGTCTTTTTTTATTAGAACAATAATCTTCGTTTATAAATATCATTCAAACCTTGCATTCTGCGAAAATAACAATTATTATGGACATACATTCTCGCAGAGAACAGTTCAAAGTTGTGCAAAGCACCAACCGCCAGGTAAAACAAAAAATGGAAAGTAAAATAATGACAATATTTACCAAATAACTATATTTTGTAGGTTTGCTTTTGTGCAATAAGACCTTCTGACACATTTCAATGGTGATAATTTACAAGCCTTCTTATTGCAATTGCAAATTTTATTTTGATGTCTTAAATTGCTTTTTTCTTCTTATACTCAATTAGGTTTATAAAGTCTTTCTTCAAATGAGGGTGTACTTTGTTAATATATACAATATATACTCCTACACCTCTAGTAAATGAGTTTAACATTTTCACAAGCAAATTCATCACATGCAAATGAAGATAATCCTTTATCATAAGAAAGTGAAGACAGTAGGTTATCACATGCAAATGAAGGTTCTTCCTTTTCACAATCAAATGAAAATAAATTTTACTGCAGTTTAAATTTTGACCACCATTTTACGTGTTCACATTACACCGACACATGCATTGCCTGCATAAAACAGCGTTGCCATCATTTCTTGCGTCATTGAAGACCTATGCCAGATTGGTTATAGGTTGGAAAAAACAGACACGTTGTAAATGTGGCAGGTCAGAGTTTTATAATTGACCAACCAGACATAAACAAACTTTGCAACAATTCTTCTCTACATGCATTCAAGATCAAGAACCCCTTTTGTTCGAAGTAAGACTTAGAAAACTATTTTTCGTATCATCTAAACAACAGCTGCTCCTGACACTTCAAACAAGTATTGTTTTACAATCACTGATTTTGCGAACTCCTGCGTTGTTATGCTGACACTTACTTCCTGTATATAACACTTTCGTCTGTTGTCTTGACTACGGTGATTGTGTCGAGGTTGCGCGGGTTGTACCGGAAGCGCGCATGTCCGCCGACTGGACTCATCATGCGCACATTGTTCCAGCGCAAATAGAAGCAGATAACCGACGTCAACCAGACGGCAACAAACAGCAGAAACAGAATGGTGTCAAGAGAGTTGGTGAAGGGAGTATCACCTGCAAAAAGACGCACGTGTAAAACAACAATTAAACAAAATATAACTAAAACCATTAAATATAGTTAAAGTATATAACTTTAGCAGTGACTTATCCAAATTGTTGAAATAGAAATTTCTTCTACTTGGTTTGCTAGAGTTTGACTGCATAAGTTGTACATAAAACATCATATTCTTGGAATATTGGTATACAATCTTGCTTTCAATATTTCCTTAAGTTTTTAAGCCACAAAATACCAAAGTCGTAAGTATGGTAGTGGCCAGCGTGTAGAAGGGTAGTTCCAATACCGGTTGGACCAGACCTAGAATAATATGACCTGGTGAAGTATTCACGCTATGCTATACACAACGAAAGCAGCACTATATTTTTTTCACCATCTCAAATTTGAAAGAAATATTGGTGGGATGATACACACAACAAACAAAATCACTTACTGTGTCCTTCCATGGACATGTTGCCATTATTGGCAGTAAGCGTCTCCCCCCGGACAAGGATACCGGATATGTTAGATCCCCAATCCGTCACATTGTTCCAGTGTGTGTCCGAACCAGTCCCCCAGACAACTGTCCCATTTTTAACATGCTCCAAGCTAGCGTTGATCAACATGACCTAACATAACGCTATCGTGCTGGAACATGACGTGAAATCTGAAAGTTGACGGAACACAGAAGAATTAAGCGACAGTGATATAGAATATATTCATCTGACAAATTTGTCACAACTTTTTAAAAACTACTGTATACAGTTGGCTCCACGGTTGCTGTTTGATCGGTGATAAAACATTTTCAGGACGCCTAGTCAATCTCAACAGTAATCTTGTTATACATTTGACTTTCCTTTCCTAATAGGTTCGGAACATATTAAATGTGAAAATATTTAGAAATATAAATTTAAGAAATTTAACAGTTATTCAAGTGGGTGTACCAGACGCATTTCCCTTTATATGTGTGTGATTTAGTATAATACAACTAGTAAACAAGAGAAGGGATTTGTTCATTCACGATCACTGGAGGTTCAAGAATGTACTTGACACAGATTCCAACAACGCAGTTCATGACATCGTTTTGGCAGCACGGTAAATACCATCGATAGATGAGCATAACTCTTGCAGAAATGTCCAAAAGACTCACAAAACACACACGTAAAACATACTTTAGAAAAATGACTATGAAAGGACAAATGGTTACTACCCTCATAAAATTGCAGGACGCAAAATATATGAATTCAGAGACAAACATATATGCGAAGTTCTTGATTTTTACAATCTGAACGTTCTATAAAATATTTGAATTATATACATTGCATTATAATTATACGACAATATTTATTTTAATTTAAAGCTGGAGTTTCAACCAATATCTTTTCTCTCATAAAGCCAAATAATATTTTTGCCTGAAAAGATTTTGCGAAATACTGTTTTGGGGCCCTATCCAGTTGCAAACGAAAGCAAAACACCACATTTGCCATTACAAAATTGAATATCCTATCTGCGTCACGCTGCACAGTTAGCTATTTTAAATTAAGAAAACTGCTTGACCGTTAAATCTAGCGATAACGTTACATCATTATCATCCAGGTAATCAGCTCTGACATCGTTATCTATTTTACCTGCAATCCCGATCGCGCTAACTTAAAGATTTGTAAATAATGAACATTAAGTGTGTGAGAAAAGTATTTGCTACAACTTTAGTATGAGTCTCTGCAGAAAGTATGCCCAAAGTCACAATTACAGGTATTAGATGTTGTTATATGCATTTAATTGTTGAATCTGTTGGAGATCATCTTTAATTGCGTCAGGTTAGATTCATCAATTGAGTTAACCAGTTCTTAGCGATATGAATCAGGTATTCTGCAATTTAAAGCAATACAAATTACTTGCCGCCGGCCATAGTTCTTAAACCTAGACGCATCAGAACGAGATTACTAATACATTCTACAATAACTTTAACAGCTGATTCATTAAGAAAACATGACAGTGCTTCTTCTAACTTTATAACAATTTACATGATTCTCGAAAACAATTAGACATATAAAAAACTTCAATGTGAGTTATTTAGTTTGAGTGTCAGCAATATATAGTTTGAGAAACATCAAGGTTGGATTTCATATAATTCATCTTTCATATAGTGAGTTACGGTCAAATTAAAACTTATTAAAAGGTACTTAACATGAGAAGGAATATATAAAGAAATGTTCAGAGTTATCTTGAATGTTATACTAATATTGACAAAACTGAAATAGAAACAAAGTTATAAAAAGGCAATAACCGCTTGTTTATACTTATTATTACAACGGGATCTGGCCCACTGCCGAGGCTCCACAACAGCAATTTAAATGGAACAAAGACTGATATTTTCTAAAATTTTGTATGTTATGTAAGAACAAATCTGTTTTAATACTTTTGGCAACAACTCGCATCAGTACATTGCAAAAAACTTTGTCCGCCTTGATTTTGAAATATTTAGGTCTGGTGTCAAGCTAACTGTAATAGTAACAACAAACCTGTAAAGAGTCATTTCAAAAAAGAGCAAACCCGACAGTTACGGTCAGTCAGCAATATGCACCGACTAGGTACTTTGATTTGGGTGTCTGGTTAGTTTGAGCAGACCCCTTTATATGACATAGCATTATTGTAAACTAACAAATATTATTAATATGTTAAATTTAATGTTTCAAATAAATCCGCTTTCCACATACTTCTTTGATTTAAGAAACCCCAACCTAGGAAGTGCGATGTTAGAGCCTTTTCAAATTTTAATACATGTTGCAATACTTTTAAAACCCTGTCTTATTTTTCGTATCACTAAATTGACACATCTTAATATTTAAAAAGAATATGTTTGACATCAATCTAGCAACAACACAGTACTAATTATAATGGACATTAACAGCTTGTATTGTTGAGCAGGCCCAAGACCAAAATGTAGAAAAATCATTTGACACATTATATTATTTGAAAGTCATTCTTTAATGAGAAATAACGCACTTTCTCTCTAACTGACAACAAATGTATCTTTGGTGTGGCTTCTAACCAAAAACAGTCAATTTTACTTAATAAAAATAAATAAAAATGCGTTTCTTTTAAAAATGTATGATATTGCTTTATGAAAATGATTTTTGAATGTTTATTTTCAAATTCGTTGGTTTTGTCTTTGTGCCTTTTCAGTTCGAAAATAATGGAATGATTTGGAAAATTTAATGTATACATCGTTTATATTATACAATAGAAATAATTTCAAGTATTTGTATTTTATTTAATATATACACATACGAAAAAAGAGGAAAACGATAGACTGTTGCATGTTAAAATTGTTTATATCGCACTCTGTGACAGTAAAATGCTGTTTCCATTAAGATTATCTAAACAATTCATTGGTCACTTTTATATTAACCCTGTTGCCTTTGTCTAGAGCTAGGTTAGATTTAGATTTCTGTGGTAATTATTATAGAATCTTTTCTTTTTTACATTGTCCATTTGTATTAAACTGCTAAAATATTGTTTTAATAGCATATAAGGGCCTAAAACATAACATTATGTGTCGTAGAAATAAAATATTTATTTCTCTTATATGTTGTTGTTGTTTTCATGTACATTTTAATATATATTTCTATGTTTTATATTTTATATTTATTCCTTCATTTTAACTATCTTACATTACCCACTGGTGTGGGTGCGATATTATACTTTGACATTCTACACATAAGTTATCATATTCAGGCACTGTGCTTGTACTGAAATGACATCAATTACCGCCCACATACTGCCTTGCAGCCAGCATGCCTGTGGAAACAGGACTCCGGGAAATTGCCATTTAATACTTTTTGTCATGATGCACTATTTTTGTTATTATTGAAACGGCTTATTTATATTCGACTTTTATACAAGTACAATTAAGTTATATAAATCACTCGCGACTGCCTACGCCCCCGGAAGTACAAACTCTCTGGTGGTAAGTAATTTCTACATTTTGCAGTAAACAGTCTTACCGAGGAAGTAATATTTCCTTGTTGTGTTAGGGTTCTTTTCCAAGACACTCTAAAGGAATTAATCACAACATATTGGACAAGCCTTTTTAATTCAAAATAACTAAATCTAAACATTTTTCCAATATTTTTTCCCTGCAGATAAAAAGGTTGTAGTTGATAGAAAGATTATTTTAACGGCAAGTATAACGCACGATTCTTTAAATTTATCGATTATTGCTAAGATTACTATGCAGTTAAACAAGGAAAACAAATTTTGGTAAGGGCACTAAGACGACAAAAGTAAAAAACAAAAAACAAATAAAAACTGTATTTTTTCCAACGTGAATTTTCAGTAATTGTATAAACAGCGTAAGTCTGATAAATCTAATTCAATGTAACAATAAAGTAGTTGATTACTTTAAACCACAGTCATAAACCAAATCATTTATAGACGTAGCAGACAGGCACAAATAATGGAGATCATTTTGCAAATTCAGAAAAAGCTATAACCATGCATTAAAATTATATATATGAGATTATTTTGCAAACATTTTGCTTACACAGTTTTTTGCACCATGGTCATAGATAAACACACATACAATCCCATCCAAGCGCTTATCAAGACCCTACACTCTTACACACACCGATACTAAAAGATACATTTTGCGTATATGCATTCATACACCTGTATTAACATAAGTATCTACACACATTTTCGACAAAGCACGCACTTAAGCATGCACATGAATGTCAATTTACATTAAAACACATATACATACACAGACAAGTTGTGTCTTACAATTGACTTCTGTCTTCATTAACCTTAACTTTCTTTTACACAATTACATGTGTATGAATATATTTATTATTCTGTATTAACACCCGTACTCCTAAACAGTACCCGATTATCATAAAAACAGTTCTCTTCCGTGTCATTATTACATGTTCGATATAGTGACCAAGTACAGCATGTCGAGGTGACCAACCCATGTTAACATTCTAAATCATACTTCAGTTTAATTTTTTGTAATCGTTTCACATAAAAAGCACCGAAATTCTATCATTTCTGCCTAGCAATTTGTTTCTTAAAATAACTTTTCAGCTATCAACATGGTGATAAACCTTGCACATAGTAATAAGAATCTTATCTTAAATTTAGGATCTCATACTCCGCGTCAGTCTTCGCCGAAGATTGAACATAACAATTTCATTGTACGTGAATGTGTACTGGCACAAACAGTACATTGGCGATCATACCAATATTGCTCGATTTTAGATCTTTATTTACAGTTTTGTAATGAGCGATATTACCACAACTTATAAAACATGCAAAGTATAATGTAAGTTGTCATTATTGCAAAATGAATGCTAAGTTTTGTGTTTTCTTTATATCAATTTTCATTGATAATACTAATAATTCTCTTTCGATATAAATGCTTGTTGCAACAAGCATTTTATTGTATACATTTCATAGTTGTTTACGATGAAGCTATCACTTAAACTAAATAATCAAACAGACATCAAGTTTTCCTTTGATATCTAGTAAATAAAACAATTCATAGGTTTGATTTCATATTTCATGTTCCCCGGAGTTAGTTAACAAATAACAATTAAAACAACATTACTTGCATTATCTTTCTTTTACAAAATATTTATGTCTTCAATATTAGCAGTGAACAATTTTATGAGATTACATTCCCTTTCCCAGTTACATCGGTGACATTTGTGTAATAGATTATATTGTGTGCGTTTTGTACGTGGTATGGCGCTCTGAAATTTCTTAAGATGATACAAGAACTTATCTATCTCTCCTATATTGTATCTGAAAGCGCTAATTGAGCAATTAATGATATTTTCTCTCTGTTTCAACAGCCCTGAAATCAGCAGTTTTAACATGCTAAATTGCTGTTCTACAATAAACTGTTTCTTTGTCGGCTGATTTATAGTTTACAAAAAGATGTAGGAAGACTACAAGGACGAAAGCAAATTAGCAGAAAGTCTAATCACCGTTTTTTTCTTACATATTTGCCATTTGTATTGAACTAAATTGTCAGAATTTAAAAAGTTGAAATATTAATGTATAGTTAAAATAAATGTTTTTAATAGCATTACACATTTTTGAATGGACCAGTATAGTTTTACTTATAACATTTATTTACACATTGGCATAGTTAACATGCATGTATTTATAACATTGTCTAGGGTATATTAAATGAACATTCGTCTTAATATCTGTTAATAGACAATTGTAACGTTTTATACGTAAACCGTCCCAGTATAGTCTTAGGGTTTAAGCAAAACAAAACATTAAGAACCGCACATCACACTTAACACATATTATACAGACAGATTGGTGTTGCATAGAATGAATCATTCCATACCGCCTACACACTACCTCAGATCCGAGAAAACATACCTGACATAGGGAGATTGCAGAACAAAATCATTTAATGAAACTTGTCTCGATTTGTGTCTGTCCCTTTAAAGATAATTGGAAAGGAAAACTGCTTCTGGTTTTTATCTTAATATCTCCAGTATAGCCAAAATATTCTAATAAAATTACAAAAGCATCGATGACAGTTTAGAGATTTGATGTTTATTCGATTTCTTGCTAAATGATACCGTACACATACCGTACCAAGCTGACTGCACAGTAAAGAAGCCAGAGAATTTACAAAAATAAGACAAAATCAGTTCAAGAAACATGTTAATATTGTCACAGCCTAGCAAAAAGTATCTGCCTTAACCTTATCGAAGCAGACATAAATGTATAACACGATTGCAACAGTGAATGGAGGTTATACCAACATTTAATAACAAAGATTTTTAAATTGGATCAGACAAACACAATTAAAATACGGTAATGATGAATGGTGAAAACTATAAATCAGCAACATACATTTCAGAACGTGAATCTAGCGTTTTAATTTATGTGTTTATTTCTGTCACATGTTTCGAACCTGCACGTGCACAAACGGATGCATGAATATGTAAACCTACAAATTCTTGCATATACAAATATCGGACCGAATGTACATGCATATACAATAAATCATTTGTATAAATGTTTAGATAGATATCATGGATAAATATAACCATAGACATATATTATTACGAATATAAATGTCTCTTAGTTATAACTTCTCACTGCACTAACCTTTGCCCTCATTTAAAAAACTGCCTGGTCTGTCAATGAGACTTGAATAATCCGTTATCATACATAATCGGTATGGATTAACTTGTAATCTTGATAATATGTGCACATATGAATGTTCATAATCCCTGCACTGCCATATTTACAAGTTAACAATATTATCCACGCACGGTGTATCAGGAAGCCAACCCATGTGTTGCCTCTGCGAATATTGCCTCACTTCTGTTGTATCGTTTTATTCCTCGCACATCTAAACACCGACATTCCATGAACTATCTCTCTTGCCTGGCAATATCCTCAGCCGAGAGTTGATGTTTTTTGTTGAAGCAAAACGTAGTCCACAAAACGCATTTACCTGAATCTTGCTCAGTTATAACGATCCGTAATAAGCTATCGCACTATCATTATTTCTGCTATGCGGCTTATTCTTAGAAACAAAACAACAATAATATTCAGGCGGCACCTTTTATGTTGTAAGTATAAGCCATTAAAACATTGAACATATCTCTCAGTATTATATCTTAAACTTTAGGATACCAACTTAACGACAACATAATATGAAACATGTTGTATATGTCATTAAGTTGTACCTTAAAATCAAAATAGAGGTCTGTTTCTGTTAAATAGCTTTCAGTTGTGGAATTTAACTATGACGTGTGTATAAACATCCAATTAATCGTTGATTAATTTAAACGAATATGAAATTGACAGTCTATACATCTTTTTATGCAGCTAACTGCAAAAAAAAGCAATTTTACTAAGACAAAATACAGTATGCATTCGGGAAATAATGTAATGAATACAAAGTGAATTTTGCTGCATAAAACTATTAGTTTTTAGCTTAGTGATCCTTTTATAGGAAACCATCTTGCCAATATTTACCTCGATAACACTGAAATATTGCTTTTGTAATCTGATACTTAACTATCCCAATTTCTGTTGAGGATAAATGCATATTAAACGAACTTGTGATCTTTACGAGAATTTCTGGTTGCAAACGCAGAATATAATAATGAAGCTTAGTTACATTTCCATGGTGCACCTACCACATTGCAGTTTGTCCGCAGGGTATACATAGAATAACGGCTTTAGTATTCTTAATTTGTGTGACATAAGCTTACACCTTACTCAAACACGTGAATGCATATTCTATTTATTGGGCTTCCCATGATTCCCACTAAAACGTTTTTTGTGCAAATTTCATGATAAGGCTTTTCATAGTTTGTAATCTTACCAATTTTCGCCAAGAAAAGTAGCAATGCTGGAAATGATACTTTACATGTATTGGTACGATGTAGGGCTATAGCAATTTAATTTAATGGGCATGTAACGCCTTTCGTTTTATAAAAATTTTTCGATGCTTTCAAATACATGTTTTCTAAACGTCTATCTTCCGACATATAGGTATGTTGTTTCAATGCAACGTATAACACGAAAAGGAACGTAACGGCAAAGAAAATTGAATTTGAAAGTAAACAGTTCCAAAGTCAGTTACGGTCGTATGTTTTTATTAAGATTTAATAAATTATATCATGAAAGAGCTATCATATAACGCATACATTTGTAGCTTGTATAATCTTTGTAACGAACAAATTTATTTATTCTTTTAAACAAATGCTAATTTTACTAGAAATAAAAGAAGGTTCACCATAATACAAATACATGTTTATGTATAAAATACTTGTTTATAAAAAGTCAAGATTTGAAATAATAGACGTCAAGAAAAAAAAAAAACATATCCTTACTTGGATCTGCACGGCATGATAACTTGTATAAACATCTTCCAAGTATACATTAGATTAGGTTTGAGCCAAATCAGGCCTCAAATAAAAATATATGCTGTAAACCAGTTACTTCGTGACAATCTCGTACCAATGACATTTTAAAAGTCAACACACTTACAGTACCTATCGATACAGTTTGTTCCTTGACGTGTGACGTTATGTATAAAGTATTTATCATCTGCAATATTATCTTGCATTAGAGCTTGCCTTGAAATTTGGAAATATAATCAAAGCACTGAACAGTTTTTTGAGCGACTGAAGGTATGCAAGAGTTATTCTTAAATTGTTTTTTGGTAAATCGGTTGCGTAACGCATATGAAAGCAGGTAAGTTTTAATCTGCAGAACAACCACCTGTTCCAAATATAGATTATACATTGAGACAAACGCTACATCACTCTCATTTACATCTGATTATAGAAAATAATAGTTTACCCATACAATATTTTCCATATGATTGCACTTTAAGTAAAACTGGGTCTTAAAAGATCTCAATGGTGCTACTGGACGCAACCAAAATACACTGAGTTTAAAATTAGCTCTTAGTTTTTAGTTGGTCGGTAAACCATTTATGGTAAACGCCTCCGTGACACTCTCTTTGATTTATTTCGTCAATACTACATCCCGGTGATCTCAATCTAAATGCAGAAGGCAGTGAGGCCCAGTGTGGGATATAGCAAATATTTCGGCCTAGTTTACAATATATAGCAAGCGGAACACTCGTTGTAATAACATTGTTCTCCCTTCTTTTGCCCCTTAAGTAGCTGAGTGATATTCCTGAACCTCGTTGTTGATTAAAAAAATCTACATTTTATAAATGTTTCCATTACAAAGCATAATAAATCTAGTTAAACGTATTACGATATTCATATTAATATTTGAAGCATGCTTGGATGTTCCTCTAGTCTCCTTCTTATATATTTGTTCCTGTAAACGCACTCCTTTTTACCAATTACTGAGGGCGGGTCAGGCTCACTCTTTCGTGCTTCCGAAATTCAGCTTTCTCATAACACTGGACGCTGTCCAAAACCGATTTGTAGACGTATAGATTCAAAATGAACCCGTTTTTTATAAAACAGTTGCAATAATATTTAGTCCAGCGTACAGTGTGTTACACTTTTCACATGCATTTTCCAAGTGGATTGTCTGAAACAATTCGTGTAAATGTCAAGAAACAGCTATTTAAGGGTCCAGGCTAGACTGAAGTGAACAGCTAAGAGCAGTGTTATAAACTCGCATCTATTGTCAGAACTTTATGAATACCCTTGTAACAATAGTGACAATCTTCCCATAACGTTGTGTGTATTCATTCCATCAGATGTCATTTTATTCCAAACTATTCCATCGTCAGAAAGTGATTATCGGACATTTATGTCATTGTGACACCACGTGTTATGGGTTGTTACTGTCTCATTATTACTAGATGCAAACAAAAACAACAACACAGAATGCATTACAGTCACGCTGTGTTAAATTAAGATAAGTGTTTGATAAAGTAAAGTGGTTTAAAAATGTAAATTGTTTTATAAAGTTAAATATCTAATAAAGTTAAGTGTCTATATAAGTTAAGTGTTTCATAAAGCTTAATGTTTAATAAATTGAAAATTGTTTGATAAAGTATATTGTCTAACAAACTTAAGTGTTTAATAAAGAGGGCGTGGGTTTGTTCTTATGCAATTGTGGAACTACCGACATACGAACTATTAAGAAAGATTATACAAAAGTTTCTTTTATATCCAAATTATTTGTGATGACAATACATGTCCTGTCTCAGTTGCAGATGATCCCGTGTGGATTTTGTACGCCCATGTGCGTAGTGTAGTATTTAAGCTAGCATGAGCTAAAATGAGACTTTTAACAAAACAAATAGTATTCAGACAAAAACATTCATTGTTTGATATAAAAGACCAGAACAACCTATTTATATATCCACTGGTGCAATTCCGGGTAAATGTAATAGAATAATTTATTCGAGGTTATCGTATGGTTAAAATAATTATTTCGAAGTTTTCTGTAGGGGTTAACCCTGCATCGTTACCAATCCACACGACGAGGATTCTTAGTAAAATAACATATGTTATTACCTAAGATTAAAAGAACCTCTAGGGATTGCATGTTGCCGATCTTACTCAAATCTTCAAGCCATTTTTTGGACAGAAGTAAACGTTCAACTTAAATTGAAACTTAAATCGGCGCTTTCTCTATTACAGATACATATTTCAATGCTTGCTGATACATGTATAAATATGCAACAAATGTTCAACCCACTGTTTTCTTGTATCGTTTTAGTATTTTTAGATACTGTTATCACTCAATTCAAAACATTCCAAATAAAATTCACTTCAAAATTACAGAACATATTTACAAAAGTAAAAACATGTGTTATTTTGTGTTGTAAAAATGTGCATAAATTAAGACTGATAACACAAATTAAGAAAAGCTTAGGTTGATGTTATGAACATTTAGTGTTTTTTTCATAAAAGCCATGTAAGTTTGCTGCAATTCCTTCCTTTCATCTCGGGATTAAAGTTAAATTAAAGAAGGAAACTTAAGTTGAATAACGCATATAAGACTTATATTATTCACCGTGCAAATAGGAACTTTATTATTGTCTATTTCAAGTATTTCTACACCAACAATGAACAAAAAATGAATAGATAACTATATACATATGAATTTGAATTAAGACAATTTATCTTATTTTGGAGATTTGCAGGATATTTAACATATTTTCTAATTTGTTCAAAACCACCGTTCATGTAAGTAATAAATAGATATCTGAGATTCAGAAAAGTGTAAAAAATGTTGATGTTTTTTTTCTTTAAAAATCGGGCGCAGTTTGTTTGCAGTTGAGTTAGTTTTTTTTTGTGTGAAAATTAATTTCATCATCGCTAATCCGTTATCGCCAGCAGCGCACATTCGCATGCGATAATTATTCCCTCTCAAAGTCTCGTGCTTTCAAACTTATTAAGTAAAATATTCTCATTAAAACTTGACATCATACTGTCGTAGGACGTTACCCATCAATATGATTCATTGAATTAACCGTAGTAGAGACACGGTTTTGTCTGTTAAATAGGATAAGCGACTTTTTAAAATTCACAAATCACACATTTTATTTTAACATGTCCACTGCATCCATTTAAAGACACATAACCCTGTTGTTGGCGTTGATTTTGCTAACAAAGTTTCTTATGTCATTTAATTATCAACATAAAAATGTGTCTTGTTATCATCGCTTATAAAACTGATTATAACAACAATCTTGGCTTGCGGTGCATAGTAAATTGTGTTTACGCATTCGTTTTCTAGTTTTGTAATTATTTGACATTCTACACATAAGTTATCATATTCAGGCCCTGTGCTTGTACTGAAATGACATCAGGATAAGCGACTTTTTAAAATTCGCAAATCACACATTTTATTTTAACATGTCCACTGCATCCATTTAAAGACACATAACCCTGTTGTTGGCGTTGATTTTGCTAACAAAGTTTCTTATGTCATTTAATTATCAACATAAAAATGTGTCTTGTTATCATCGCTTATAAAACTGATTATAACAACAATCTTGGCTTGCGGTGCATAGTAAATTGTGTTTACGCATTCGTTTTCTAGTTTTGTAATTATTTGACATTCTACACATAAGTTATCATATTCAGGCCCTGTGCTTGTACTGAAATGACATCAATTACCGCCCATATACTGCCTTGCAGCCAGCATGCCAGAGGACACAGGACTCCGGGAAATTGCCATTTAATACTTTTTGTCATGATGCACTATTTTTGTTATTATTGAAACGGCTTATTTATATTCGACTTTTATACAAGTACAATTAAGTTATATAAATCACTCGAGACTGCCTACGCCCCCGGAAGTACAAACTCTCTGGTGGTAAGTAATTTCTACATTTTGCAGTAAACAGTCTTACCGAGGAAGTAATATTTCCTTGTTGTGTTAGGGTTCTTTTCCAAGACACTCTAAAGGAATTAATCACTACATATGGGACAAGCCTTTTTAATTCAAAATAACTAAATCTAAACATTTTTCCAATATTTTTTTCCTGCAGATAAAAAGGTTGTAGTTGATAGAAAGATTATTTTAACGGCAAGTATAACACACGTTTCTTTAAATTTATCGATTATTGCTAAGATTACTATGCAGTTAAACAAGGAAAACAAATTTTGGTAAGGGCACTCAGACGACAAAAGTAAAAAAACAAACAAATAGAAACTGTATTTTTTCCAACGTGATTTTTCAGTAATTGTATAAACAGCGTAAGTCTGATAAATCTAATTCAATGTAACAATAAAGTAGTTGATTACTTTAAACCACAGTCATAAACCAAATCATTTATAGACGTAGCAGACAGGCACAAATAATTGAGATCATTTTGCAAATTCAGAAAAAGCTATAACCATGCATTAAAATTATACATATGAGATTATTTTGCAAACATTTTGTTTACACAGTTTTTTGCACCATGGTCATAGATAAACACACATACAATCCCATCCAAGCGCTTATCAAGACCCTACACTCTTACACACACCGATACTAAAAGATACATTTTGCGTATATGCATTCATACACCTGTATTAACATAAGTATCTACACACATTTTCGACAAAGCACGCAGTTTAGCTTGCACATGAATGTCAATTTACATTTAAACACATATACATACACAGACAAGTTGTGTCTTACATTTGACTTCTGTCTGCACTAATCTTAACTCCTTTTACACAATTACATGTATGAATATTCATTATTCTGTATTAACACCCGTACTCCTAAACAGTACCCCATTATCATAAGAACAGCTCTCTTCCGTGTCATAATTACATGTTCGATATAGTGACCAAGTACAGCATGTCGAGGTGACCAACCCATGTTAGCATTCTAAACTAGAACTCCGCGAGTCGGATGTGTCGCCTGACGAAAATTTTGTAAGTCGACATAAAAAATGTTAATTAGTTTTTTGTTGTACAGATATTAGCAATGTATTTGCACATAATTCACATATAAAATAACCTTTTAATTGTCTCATTGTAAAAAACATGCACAACAAGTTATGCCCTTCGCAAGAAATGCACTTAAAATTAATCAAAGGGGAATAATTTTAAAGAATGACAAGAAATGCTCTTTAAAATTCACTCAAAAATGGAATAACTAAAAAACGGAAGAATGTAGAAATACCGTCCTTGTGCACTGCACTTTGAGTCATTGCCAGAAAAATACATACCAAGTTTGGAGTCATTTGGACCTTCGGTGACAAAGTTACACTCCGGACAAGAAATGCTCTTAAAAATCAATCAAAGGGGAATAATTCAAAAACGGAACAAGTTAGAGTTACGGTTCTTGTGCGCTGCACTTCGAGGCATTGCCAGAAACAGGCATACTAAGTTTGGGGTCATTTGGACCTTAGGTGACAAAGTTAGGCTCCGGACAAGAAATGCTCTATAAAATCAATCAAAGGGGAATAACTATAAAACAGAAGAAGGTAGAATTACCGTTCTTGTGCACTGCACTTTGAGTCATTGCCAGAAACTTGCATACCAAGTTTGGAGTCATTTAGACCTACGGTGACAAAGTTACACTCCGGACAAGAAATGCTCTATAAAAATCAATCAAAGGGGAATAATTAAAAAACGGAACAAGTTAGAGTTACGGTTCTTGTGCGCTGCACTTCGAGTCATTGCCAGAAACATGCATACTAAGTTTGGAGTCATTTGGACCTACGATGACAAAGTTAGGCTCCGGACAAGAAATGCTCTATAAATGCTCTATAAAATCAATCAAAGGGAATAATTTCAAAGAATGACAAGAAATGCTCTTTAAAATTTACTCAAAGGGGAATAACTAAAAACAGAAGAAGATAGAGTTACCGTTCTTGTGCACTGCACTTTGATTCATGGCAAGAAACATACATACCAAGTTTTGCGTCATTTGGACCTACGGTGACAAAATTACACTCCGGACAAGAAATGCTCTATAAAAATCAATCAAAGGGGAATAATTCAAAAATGGAACAAGGTAGAGTTACGGTTTTTGTGCGCTGCACTTTGAGTCATTGCCAGAAACATGCATACCAAGTTTGGAGTCTTTTGAACCTAAGGTGACATGTTAGGCTCCGGACAAGGAAATCCGGACGCCGCCGACGCCGACGCCGCCAACAAAGTAATCCCTATATGTCGCCCAGTCAGGCGACACAATCATACTTCTGTTTAAATTTTTGTAATCGTTTCACATAAAAAGCACCGAAATTCTATCATTTCTGCCTAGCAATTTGTCTCCTTAAAATGACTTTTCAGTAAACAACATGGTGATAAACCTTGCACATAGTAATAAGAATCTTATCTTAAATTTGGGATCCCATACTCTACGTCAGACTTCGCCGAAGATTGAACATAACTAGTTCATTGTACGTGAATGTGTACTGGCACAAACAGTACATTGGCGATCATACCAATATAGTTCGATTTTAGATCTTTATTTACAGTTTTGTAATGTGCGATATTACCACAACTTATGAAACATGAAAAGTATAATGTAAGTAGTCATTATTGCAAAATGAATGCTAAGTTTTGTGTTTTCTTGATATCAATTTTCATACTAATAATTCTCTTTTGATATAAATGCCTGTTGCAACCAGCATTTTATTGTATACATTTCATAGTTGTTTACGATGAAGCTATCACTTAAACTAAATAATCAAACAGACATCAAGTTTTCCTTTGATATCTAGTAAATAAAACAATTCATAGGTTTGATTTCATATTTCATGTTCCCCGGAGTTAGTTAACAAATAACAATTAAAACAACATTATTTGCATTATCTTTCTTTTACAAAATATTTATGTCTTCAATATTAGCAGTGAACAATTTTATGAGATTACATTCCCTTTCCCAGTTACATCGGTGACATGTGTGTAAAAGATTATATTGTGTGCGTTTTGTACGTGGTATGGCGCTCTGAAATTTCTTAGGATGATACAAGAACTTATCTATCTCTCTTATATGTATCTTAAAGCGCTAATTAAACAATTAATGATATTTTTCTCTCTGTTTCGACAACCCTGAAATCAACAGTTTTAACATCTAAATTGCTATTCTACAATAAACTGTTGCTTTGTCGGCTGCTTTATAGTTTACAAAAAGATCTAGCAAGACTACAAGGACGAAAGCAAATTAGCAGAAAGTCTAATCACCGTTTTTTTCTTACATATTTGCCATTTGTATTGAACTAAATTGTCAGAATTTAAAAAGTTGAAATATTAATGTATAGTTAAAATAAATGTTTTTGATAGCATTACACATTTTTGAATGGACCAGTATAGTTTTACTTATAACATTTATTTACACATTGGCATAGTTAACATGCATGTATTTATAACATTGTCTAGGGTATATTAAATGAACATTCGTCTTAATATCTGTTAATAGACAATTGTAACGTTTTATACGTAAACCGTCCCAGTATAGTCTTAGGGTTTAAGCAAAACAAAACATTAAGAACCGCACATCACACTTAACACATATTATACAGACAGATTGGTGTTGCATAGAATGAATCATTCCATACCGCCTACACACTACCTCAGATCCGAGAAAACATACCTGACATAGGGAGATTGCAGAACAAAATCATTTAATGAAACTTGTCTCGATTTGTGTCTGCCCCTTTAAAGATAATTGGAAAGGAAAACTGCTTCTGGTTTTTATCTTAATATCTCCAGTATAGCCAAAATATTCTAATAAAATTACAAAAGCATCGATGACAGTTTAGAGATTTGATGTTTATTCGATTTCTTGCTAAATGATACCGTACACATACCGTACCAAGCTGACTGCACAGTAAAGAAGCCAGAGAATTTACAAAAATAAGACAAAATCAGTTCAAGAAACATGTTAATATTGTCACAGCCTAGCAAAAAGTATCTGCCTTAACCTTATCGAAGCAGACATAAATGTATAACACGATTGCAATAGTGAATGGAGGTTATACCAACATTTAATAACAAAGGTTTTTAAATTGGATCGGATAAACACAATTAAAATACGGTAATGTTAAATGGTGAAAACTATAGATCAGCAATATACATTTTAGAACGTGAATCTAGCGTTTTAATTTATGTGTTTATTTCTGTCACATGTTTCGAACCTGCACGTGCACAAACGAATGCATGAATAGGTAAACCTACAAATTCTTGCATGTACAAATATCGGACCGAATGTACTTGCATATACAATAAATCATTTGTATAAATGTTTAGATAGATATCATGGATAAATATAACTATACACATATATTATCACGAAAATAAATGTCTCTTAGTTATGACTTCTCACTGCACTAACCTTTGTCCTCATTTAAAAAACTGCCTTGTCTGTCAATGAGACTTGAATAATCCGTTATCATACATAATCCGTATGGATAAACTTGTAATCTTGATAATCTGTGCACATTTGAATGTTCATAATCCCTGCACTGCCATATTTACAAGTTAACAATATTATCCACGCACGGTGTATCAGGAAGCCAACCCATGTGTTGCCTCGGCGAATATTGCCTCACTTCTGTTGTATCGTTTTATTCCTCGCACATCTAAACACCGACATTCCATGAACTATCTCTCTTGCCTGGCAATATCCTCAGCCGAGAGTTGATGTTTTTTGCTGAAGCAAAACGTAGTCCACAAAACGCATTTACCTGAATCTTGCTCAGTTATAACGATCCGTAATATGCTATCGCACTATTATTATTTCTGCTATGCGGCTTATTCTTAGAAACAAAACAACAATAATATTCAGGTGGCACCTTTTATGTTGTAAGTATAAGCCATTAAAACATTGAACATACCTCACAGTATTATACCTTAAACTTTATGATACCAACTTAACGACTACATAGTATTTCCGTATGAAACATGTTGTATATGTCATTAAGTTTTACCTTAAAATTAAAATAGAGGCCTGTTTCTGTTAAATAGCATTCAGTTGTGGAATTTAACTATGACGTTTGCATTAACATCCAATAATCCGTTGATTAATTTAAACGCATATGAAATTGACTGTCTATACATCTTTTACTGAAGTTAACTCCAAAATAAGCAATTTTATTAAGACAAAATACAGTATGCATTCGGGAAATAATGTAATGAATACAAAGTGAATTTCGCTGCATAAAATTATTAGCTTTTAGCTTAGTGATCCTTTTATAGGAAACCATCTTGCCAATATTTACCTCGATAACACTGAAATATTGCTTTTGTAATCTGATACATAACTATCCCAATTTCTGTTGAAGATAAATGCATATTAAACGAAATTGTGATCTTTACGAGAATTTCTGGTTGCAAACGCAGAATATAATAATGAAGCTTAGTTACATTTCCATGGTGCACCTACCACATTGCAGTTTGTCCGCAGGGTATACATAGAATAACGGCTTTAGCATTCTTAATTTGTGTGACATAAGCTTACACCTTACTCAAACACGTGAATGCATATTCTATTTATTGGGCTTCCCATGATTCCCACTAAAACGTTTTTTGTGCAAATTTCATGATAAGGCTTTGCATAGTTTGTAATCTTACCAATTTTCGCCAAGAAAAGTAGCAATGCTGGAAATGAGACTTTATACATATTAGTACGATGTAGGGCTATAGCAATTTAATTTGATGGGCATGTAACGCCTTTCGTTTTCAAATACATGTTTTCTAAACGTCTATCTTCCGACATATAGGTATGTTGTTTCAGTGCAACATATAACACGAAAAGGAACGTAACGGCAAAGAAGATTGAATTTGAAAGTAAACAGTTCCAAAGTCAGTTACGGCAGTATGTTTTTATGAAGATTTAATAAATTATATCATAATAGAGCTATCATATAACGCATACAATTGTAGCTTGTATAATCTTTGTTACGAACAAATTTATTTATTCTTTTAAACAAAGGCTAATTTTACTAGAAAAAAAGAAGGTTAACCAAAATACAAATACATGTTTATGTATAAAAAACTTGTTTATAAAAAGTCAAAATTTGAAATAATAGACGTCAAGAAAAAAACAACATATCCTTACTTGGATCTGCATGGCATGATAACTTGTATAAACATCTTCCAAGTATACATTAGATTAGGTTTGAGCCAAATCAGGCCTCAAATAAAAATATATGCTGTAAACCAGTTATTTCGTGACAATCTCGTACCAATGACATCTTAAACGTCAACACACTTATAGTACCTATCGATACAGTTTGTTCCTTGACGTGTGACAGTATGTACGAAAGTATTTATCATCTGCAATATTATCTTGTATTAGAGCTTGCCTTGAAATTTGGAAATATAATCAAAGCACTGAACAGTTTTTTGAGCGACTGAATGTATGCAAGAGTTATTCTTAAATTGTTTCGTGGTAAATCGGTTGCGTAACGCATATGAAAGCAGGTAAGTTTTAATCTGCAGAACAACCACCTATTCCAAATATAGATTATACATTGAGACAAACGCTACATTACTCTCATTTACATCTGATTATATAGAAAATAATAGTTTACCCATACAATATTTTCCATATGATTGCACTTTAAGTAAAACTGGGTCTTAAAAGATCTCAATGGTGCTACAGGACGCAACCAAAATACACTGAGTTTAAAACTTTCAGTTTTTAGTTGGTCGGTAAACCATTTATGGTAAACGCCTCCGTGACACTCTCTTTGATTTATTTCGTCAATACTACATCCCGGTGATCTCAATCTAAATGCAGAAGGCAGTGAGGCCCAGTCCGGGATATAGCAAATATTTCGGCCTAGTTTACAATATATAGCAAGCGGAACACTCGTTGTAATAACATTGTTCTCCCTTCTTCTGCCCCTAAAATAGCTGAGTGATATTTCTGAACCTCGTTGTTGATTAAAAAAATCTACATTTTATAAATGTTTCCATTACAAAACATAATAAATCTAGTTGAACGTATTACAATATTCATATTAATATTTGAAGCATGCTTGGATGTTCGTCTAGGCTCCTTCTTATATATTTGTTCCTGTAAACGCACTCCTTTTTCCCAATTACTGAGTGCGGGTCAGTGTCACTCTTTCGTGCTTCCGAAATTCAGCTTTCTCATAACACTGGACGATGTCCAAATCCGATTTGTAGACGTATAGATTCAAAATGAACCCGTTTTTATAAAACAGTTGCAATAATATTTAGTCTAGCGTACAGCGTGTTACACTTTACAAATGCATTTTCCAAGTGGATTGTCTGAAACAATTCGTGTAAATGTCAAGAAACAGCTATTTAAGGGTCCAGGCTAGACTGAAGTGAACAACTAAGAGCAGTGTTATAAACTCGCATCTATTGTCAGAACTTTATGAATACCCTTGTAACAATAGTGACAATCTTCCCATAACGTTGTGTGTATTCATTCCATCAGATGTCATTTTATTCCAAACTATTCCATCGTCAGAAAGTGATAATCTGACATTTATGTCATTGTGACAGCACGTGTTATGGGTGGCTACTGTCTCATTATTACTAGACGCAAACAAAAACAACAACACAGAATGCATTACAGTCACGCTGTGTTAAATTAAGATTAGTGTTTGATAAAGTAAAGTGGTTTAAAAATGTTAAGTGTTTTATAAAGTTAAATATCTAATAAAGTTAAGTGTCTATATAAGTTAAGTGTTTCATAAAGCTTAATGTTTAATAAATTGAAAATTGTTTGATAAAGTTAATTGTCTAACAAACTTAAGTGTTTAATAAAGAGGGCGTGGGTTTGTTCTTATGCAATTGTGGAACTACCGACATACGAACTATTAAGAAAGATTATACAAAGGTTTCTTTTATATCCAAATTATTTGTGATGACAATACAAATCCTGTCTCAGTTGCAGATGATCCCGTGTTGATTTGTACGCCCATGTGCGTAGTGTAGTTTTGAAGCTAGCATGACCTAAAATGAGACTTTTAACAAAACATATAGTATTCAGACAAAAACATTCATTGTTTGATATGAAAGACCAGAACAACCTTTTTATATATCCACTGGTGCAATTCCGGGCAAATGTAATAGAATAATTTATTCGAGGTTATCGTATGGTTAAAATAATTATTTCGAAGTTTTCTGTAGGGGTTAACCCTGCATCGTTACCAATCCACACGACGAGGATTCGTAATAAAATAACATATGTGATTACCTAAGATTAAAAGAACCTCTAGGGATTGCATGTTGCCGATCTTACTCAAATCTTTAAGCCATTATTTGGACAGAAGTAAACGTTCAACTTAAATTGAAACTTAAATCGGCGCTTCCTCTATAACAAATACATATTTCAATGTTTTCTGATATAAAAATGTAATAAATGTTCAACCCACTTTTTTCTTGTATCGTTTATATATTTTTGGATACTGTTATCACTCAATTTAATACATTTAAAATAAAATTCACTTCAAAATTACAGAACATATTTACAAAAGTAAAAACATGTGTTATTTTGTGTTGTAAAAATGTGCATAAATTAAGACTGATAACACAAATTAAGAAAAGCTTCAGATGATGTTATGTCATAAAAGCCATGTAAGTTTGCTTCAGTTCCTTCCTTTCATCTTGGGATTAAAGTTAAATTAAAGAAGGAAACTGAAGTTGAAGAACGCATATAAGACTTATATTATTCACCATGCAAATAGGAACTTTATTATTGTCTATTTCAAGTATTTCTACACCAACAATTAACAAAAAATGAATAGATAACTATATACATATGAATTTGAATTAAGACAATTTATCTTATTTTGGAGATTTGCAGGATATTTAACATATTTTCTAATTTGTTCAAAACCACCGTTCATGTAAGTAATAAATAGATATCTGAGATTCAGAAAAGTGTAAAAAATGTTGATGTTTTTTTTAAAAAATCGGGCGCAGTTTGTTTGCAGTTGAGTTAGTTTTTTTTTTTTGTGAAAAATTAATTTCATCATCGCTAATCCGTTATCGCCAGCAGCGCACATTCGCATGCGATAATTATTTCCTCCCAAAGTCTCGTGCTTTCAAACTTATTAAGTAAAATATTCTCATTAAAACTTGACATCATACTGTCGTAGGACGTTACCCATCAATATGATTCATTGAATTAACCGTAGTAGGGACACGGCATGGCGTGTCTGTTAAATAGGATAAGCGACTTTTTAAAATTCGCAAATCACACATTTTATTTTAACATGTCCACTGCATCCATTTAAAGACACATAACCCTGTTGTTGGCGTTGGTTTTGCTAACAAAATTTCTTATGTCATTTTATTATCAATATAAAAATGTGTTTTGTTATCATCAATATCATGCGAAGTTTAATCGCTTATAAAACTGATTATAACAGCAATCTTGGCTTGCGGTGCATAGTGAATTGTGTTTACGCATTCGTTTTCTAGTTTTGTAATTATTTGCATACACAGTATTAACTTATGTAACTTAATCTGTGAAACTACGTAGCTTTTTGTACTGCTAAGACTGGTTAGACCTTTAAAAGAAACATATGAAACATATGAAAAAGATACTATCTTCAGAAATGTCACCGGTCTCCTACAATGCAGTATGGTTGCCTGATGATTTTGGGAGCCAGAAACAAACAGTCGGTTATATCGTAGACCCATTATCTTACGGACGAATGGTGCTTTACCATAAAATAAATTCAAAATAGCAACTTTATAGGTAAAAGTAATAAAATGTCATGGCTTCAGACCTAGCATAATGTGCCAATGATGGTACATACTTTTACTTATACTTAGTTTTTTGTTAATTGATTTTTTTAAAGAAAAAGAAATAGAACTGCAACCCTAATCTATATTCAATTAATTATTAATATTGTCAAAAACAATATCGGTTTATTAATGTCTCATCTTAGCCCACAATACCCATACAGGGCCTTGTTGTGAAAGAACTGAACTGTCTTAAGTGTGACATTAATATTTAGATATTGTAAGCGAATTTAACCGTATACAGGCAGCGAATCATTCTTAAAATACAAAACCAAATAAACTTAAGTTGGATATAAGTCAAGACACAATTTCACGTTAACAACATATAATTATTTACGACCTTTATTTGTAGGTTGTTGTTTATCTTGTTATCGTCAAAGATGAAAATTGTACAAACTTGTAAAGGCATCTGAAATATCGTGTTTTGTGAGACAGGCTATTAACTGTTATGTATATGCCCGATATGTGTACCGCAATTAACAAGTTCTGGGTAGCTATGGTAACATTCAATTATATAAAGTATTTATGGCACAATGTTAGTGACAATTTTCGGATAAGTTTGTATAAATTACGACTTGGTGCGTGCGTATCAGAAGAAGAGGCCATGAATGGACGTGGGTGACATAATTCTCCATCACGACAACGCACCGTCCCATACAGCAGACACAACCAGGCTCGACATCGGACTTCTAGGATTCGACCTTGTTGACCATCCCCCGTATTCGCCGGACCTCGCGCCTATGTATTTTCGTGTGTTTCCTGTCGTAAAGTCGGCATTGAAGGGCACGAGGTTTGAGACATTTGAACAGTTATCTAATGCAACTCAGCGTGTAGTATCACAGCTGGACGAAGAGTGGTATATTGACATGTTTCAGCAGTGGTTAGCCCGTCATGAAAAATGTATAACGTGCGGCGGAGATTATTTGGAAAAGTGACATGAAGTTGAAGTGCGACGAGATTTATGACGTACGTCATTTATGACGTCGAGCGTCCCCGGTCGCCAGTTACAGACATTATGTTTTGAAGTGTAACTCGATTGTTCTATGTACAAAAGTCATGAAACTTTTAGATATTGTAGATTAAATATTCATGTTATTACCATCTTCATTTTATACAGGTAACAGTAACCGTTTCAAAACGGTGATAGTAGTCGGGTTAATTTTGGATCACCCCTCGTAGTTCTACTTGATAAAATTCCATTCCTATAATCTATTATTCTCAAAACATCTTGGAAACTTATTATCATCATTCGTTATTTCTGTGACGAGAGAAGCACGTGGAAAAGTGACAATTGGTGTCACTATTGTATCAAGTTGATTTTCTCTTTATAAGAATTGGCAACAAGCTATAAGTAAGGGGTAGCGTACACCAACGCTCTACCAAAAGCTGCTGATGTGCTGTGGTGAACAAATTAAAAACAGATTACTTTGCCACAATAAATGGACAAAGATTCTTAATGATGTAGGTTTTGTTTAATGCGAGTACATTTAGCGTACATGAAATAACTAGTCTGGTACCTCATGGTATGTATGGTATGTAACTCAAACCTACGACCTTTCTCCAAGTAGAAGAACACACTTGTTCCTAAATAATTATTTTAATTTTAGTTAAAACGACCATGTACATGTACATAACATAAACGTATGTTACTGGAAAAAAAACACATTTTAATTGCTCAAAAATCTCTTTCCATGTAATTGAAAATATATCGTTGATATATTTATCTGAACATCAAATATAAAATAATTTTAAATGAACTCTTTTGTTTTGTTGTTGTTCGATAGTTCGGACATGTTGTGTTTGCAGCCTATGAGTTTGGGTGATAAATGAATCTCGTCATACACGTTCTATTATTATTTCCGCCTACAGGCGCCTGTTTTCAAAGACATTGAACGATACGTGCCTCAACAGACTTGATCTGTCTATGTCGTAGGACGTAATTCTTCATAATGATGTCATTTAAATAACAGCGGTAAGGACATTGGTTGTATTATGTTTAGTGTTTGTTTGTTTGTTTATTGGGTTTATCGTCCCGCCAACAGTATTTCAGTTATCTGGAGACGGTGTCCACTTGAAGCAGAAAAAGTGCTGCCTTCACTGTGTATAGCATGCTGTGAACACCTGGCATGATACCACACCCAGTCACATTATCCTGACACCGGGCCAACCAGTCGTGGAACTGCCCTTATATTTGCTTGAGCGTTAGCAAGGGAGCTATACCGCTACCATTTTTAACGACTTTGGTATGTCGCGGCCCGGGATCGAACCCGGGGCCTCCCGTACCTGTAGCCAGCGCTCTACCGATTGCGCTACCAGGTCCG
Source organism: Sinonovacula constricta (assembly GCA_007844125.1). NCBI lineage: Eukaryota > Metazoa > Mollusca > Bivalvia > Cardiida > Solecurtidae > Sinonovacula > Sinonovacula constricta. The sequence continues at coordinate 26,028,054 of CM017566.1, read as the reverse complement.
GTCAATTTTAAGTGTTTATAAAGGTAACAAGGTTCTACGTACACACTTGGTATTTTGGTCTATGCAACCCGCGAAACCTCTCAATCACAACATACTGAAGAACATAATTATGCGCTAAACGTGGTTTGAGGAAAGACATAAAGGATATAAACATGGAATCAATATTGTCAGGTGTTAAGGTTTGTTGGATGTTAGGAAACCAACAGTGCCACTAGCACTGAAGTAGAATAAAGCTGCTATTGTATTATTCTATCAAAGATTTTAGTAGAAATCATTATTTGTTTAAATTTAAATTTATTAGTTTTTAACGGAGAAAGACAATAAAGTAAAAATAACATTTTAAGATCAGGTGATTGAAACGGACACTCGGAAACGATAAGAGTATGCGATGCTGATGCTATTCGACACCTTTCCTATTAGGTTAACACTGCCCTCTAAGCGGTTCCAGCAACTTTACAAGTAGGACAAAGCCACTTTATGTCCAGATCGAATTACCCCTTTCTCCTACTTCTTAGAACAAAACGACATTGACTTACAACGTCTGGAATAAATATGCAATAAATGTTTTTTTCCCCATGTTTGCCTTTTCGGTGGCAGTTTTTATGGCGATAACATTCTTCGCAAAGTGAAAGAAAAGCACGGCTTAGAGAGTTACTCATGGGGAATAAAAATAAGGCTTGATTTTTTGCTATCATCATACACGTTGAAAAATACGTATTTTCAATTATTCAGCTGTGTTTGTAAAACGTTTGGAAAATGTGTGACTTTCGCCACAGTATTAATTGTTTTATCAACAATCAACGCCATATCTTTAGAACTTTAAGGTGGTCCTTAAAATAATGTACAAACATGCAAAATCATAGTTGAAGCTTTTCAAATGTGTTTATTTGTGGCACTTAAATTATGAATGAGTTATTTTATGTATGTTCTTTATTTCCAAAGAATTATATATTTATTATGTATAAAATATATATTTAGGCAGAATTAATTAATAACTCTAAGTCAAATTCTGCTTTAAACGAAACGATGATCGATTACCCTATTTTTATCCTATGTTATTTATTTAAACCTATTTCGCCTATAATAAAACTAGAGAGATTTATTTTATTTTTATGAAAAATAAGCCCTTAATGATTCGCTTTATATCTTGCCTTTTAATGTCATTCACTAAAATGTTTGAGTTTAAATAACGTCACGTTGTTTACATCAGAGTGTTCTCAACAGTTCAAGTATACATTTCTGGTTATATTTCCAGCCTCATGTTGTTCTTTATCACTTATTTTGTGGGACAATTATCTGTCGTGAATAGATATCCCCCTTAAAGCAAATTGCACCATTTATTATGTTCACGGTATATGATATATTATTAGTCATTATTATCGCATCATTTTACTGGATATAATTATAATCATAAACTCAAATATCCTTAAAGTGATGATTATGGTCTACTGTTATACAGTACATCACATGATACAGTACAATTTCCAATGTATACCTAAGGTGACATCAAACTGATCCTCGTTAGCTAATTCGACGTTAAATTATTTTTCGTGTTGTGTAAAGAATGTGAGGTAGAGAACATTGGTGCCAGTTTTATTACAACTAGTGCGCCCATGGTCGAGAGTAATGAGTTGCAGACTTGTGAATGCTATAACAGATTGCATCTCAGCGCGTGGGTCCGAGTCTTGCACAGAGTATATGGGCCTTAATAAAGGAAAATCTTCCCGCTGACTAGGGGTGTGTCTGGTGGTTTTACCCAGACTTGGATCTTCTTCCACCGAAATAGCCAGGTGTCGCTATATTGATGATAATTATGTCGCTACTCTTTGTTTAATAATCAAAGCCAAAGAGAAACATGATTACAAAGAGATAGCCTTATCATTATAAGATGCCAGCGAACCAAAGGTCTAGCTAAACGAACATCCACGCGTTACCGAAGAATTATGTGCTGTGACATACAGGTGGTAATCAGATTCAACCACCACAGAATGCCGTTAAGATATTTGATGTAATGGCGTTTTAATACAAGAAATGCTTGCTCTTATACAAGGACATTGCGCAGACGTGCGACATTTACAAGGACAATGTTAAACTTTTTTTCAAGTGGCAATACTAACACTGGTGATGTTGAAAGAAGAACATCTGTGTTGATACCTGAATACCGTGTATTGTTTGACAATCTGCTTAATGTGTTTAGCCTACACAATAATTTAAAAGTTACAAGGGACTTGAACAGTTGACTGACTTTAGCAATATTGATAATATGTAGTGATCTGTAACAAAAAGGAAATGCGAAGCTCGAGAACCTATTGGATGGTAAAATATTGTTTTGACTGAACTTGGTGAAATTTATTTAATTCTGACTTTGCTGCATGGATTTCTTTCGTTTAAATACCAACAAGGATGATAACAAAATGAGAAAATTGACTTTGTGTGATTGACAAAAGCTTTAGCAATTTGTGTAACGATTGTCGTGTTGTTGGGCGTGCTTGAGCCATAGTGCAACAAGTTTCATGGCAAACCAAAACAATATTTTTTCTACTTTGAGTACAGACATTTTTGGCATGGGCTTATCCACAAACTGCATATGTGAGTCGAATATTCACAGAATGCAAGTGAAGAATGGGGAACCACATAATTCTAATGAACATTTTACTGCTACAACATTTTAGTAAATCCGATTAGATCAACGTGAAGCATGCTTTTAATCAGTAAGGATTTATGAAGAACTATAGAAACTAGCGAAAACAATATTTTTCAACATATTATTGTCACTGGCCAACAAAACAAAAGTTCATAAATCTAATGTCAACCAAATCGAGAAAGAGAATAATAAATATAAGCAAATATATATACTTCGCTTTGAAAACTAGAGCAGTAATAACTGACACAAGTTAAAATCATGAAATAATTAATTAACGCTTTGATATGTATAAATATGTACTTAGCAGAATTATTAGCAATTAAGAATAAAGGTGTGTATATGTATATATATATAGAGAGAGAGATTCTTGTAATAACGCTTTACTATGCAAATATGTGTTGTACAACTTCTAACAAATATAAATTAAGAATATAAGGATTTAAAGAATTTATTTATGCAAGAAGCAATATGTACCACACAAGTGAAGTATCATCAAATAGAATGAATAACGATATTTTAATATTTACTTAATATTTAATGGAATTTACGGACATATCCCAAATTAAAATTTAAACATATTTTTGTACAGATAGAAGCATCACAGTCTCGTTAACAAATGTACTAACCCCGACATACATCACATCGTTGTTATAATGTACCTCTTGGCTATAAATGTAATATTTTATGCCGAAATAAACTTTGTATTGTATTGTATTGTATTGTATTCTAAAGCTTGTATAACAATCTCCATGGTTGTTGTTTTTGAAAACCAACATACTTATAGCACTAGAAAATGCTCTTTGGAATTCCAATCCTTAAAAAAACTTGAATGTTCGACATGAATAGTCCGTTAACTTAGTCTGATCTTTTGTTGTTTTTTATTGTTGTTGTTGTTGTTTTTTGTGATGTTTTTTTTGTTTCCATTTAAGTTTCAAACATTTATATAAGTGCAGTTTATTAAATGAGTGTATTCATGTAAACTTGTGAACATATCTAGCATCTAGCTGTATTTTCCGACTTAAGGTTATAAACCAGTTTTATTCTAAATAAAATATATTTTGTACGTACAAAGGGTACACAATTAAAGGCAGTTTAAGGCCTTTTCAATGAATATTTTCTCGTTTATATACATCTATTCAACACTATCATTTATTAATTACTAGAGAATATTTTACCCAATGTTGATCTTGAATTATTGGGGTATTGAATCAATCTCATAACTTGGAGCAAATCCATTGCCGTAGGTTCTTCTTCCCAACCCTTGCGTCTTTATCGACCTTATTTGTTGTTTAAGGAAATGTATAATTTTAAACTGTAAAATCCATAGAATTTCATCGAATATTAACAAACTAATTAAAATACAAAAATCATAATAATGCATTTACTTATGACGTAAATGAAGATAGCATCATCATTCGGAAATGTTAATTATTGGCATTTGCAAATATGATGCTTATTTCATAATCAGTTATTGGAAAATATTCGAACATGTTTTAGCAAATAAATTTTCGGGCTTTATCAGAGTATATTTTCTAAAACCGTCAATGTGTTTAGTAAACATTGCAAAATTGTTGGTTGTCGTCATTCTTTACCGAAAGTTTGAAACATGTACAAGTATTAGGTTTTAAATCAGACAAACACTTTTTATAATTTTCAGAGATATGATATATATCTTCGACGTGTTATGTTTGTAGTTGTGACAGACACCATAGGGCATGATCCTCCCATTTTGTGTTCATCCTTGGATATTTTTATTTTAGTTATCTCCAACGATGTAGCAAATTTATTTTGTAATTATTGTTGTATGCCAGAAAAAAAACAACGCTCAGACAGCATACACCCACTTTCTATTAGAACACCCTTGCCCTGTCGTGGTAGAAATGTGATTTGCAGATCAAGGCGTGAAAATAATAGAGGGATACTTACCTTATGACGGTAATGGCTGTTTTATGGAGCATACTTATGTGTTACAATAACGTGAAAATCCTTAGAAATTTTACATTTACAGAATTATGTTTTAAGAGTGATAAAGATTTTTGTTCACGTATCAATATGAGAACAAGTGGAACGTGTGGCGAGAAACTTAATGTTGATAAACTTAATTAAGGTAGTTTGACTTGATAGATAACACACAGAATGCATTTTTATATATTATTTATTTATTTATTTAAATTTGTGAATGATAATTGTTATAGACATAGATTTACATTGCTACTTAGAAACAATACTGGCGTAACAGTCAATGACCAAAGTTGCAACTGAAAACCCAGAGCTCCAATTTCAAAGTCCCGTGTATTTAGTAAAATGGTTCACGCTTGCTGACCTTTTTCTGCAATAAACACGGTGTTATACCAACGGATGGCCTATTGAGACAATAGTATCACGCGTGCTTTCATTTAAAAAGGCAAATTAGGTATATTATTCATCTATATAATAAATGTATCCTTTTCTTTTTTATTTCCATTTAGAACTTGAACACTTATTGAACTTATGGTATTAAATTGTATTGTTTCGTAACGATCTGTCAGATGCTTGAAGTAGAACTAAAAAGCAAAAACATGCGAGCATAGAATGCACTAAGGTCATAAGTGACATTTTTGACATCTGACAACAATTTATATTGTAATACAATCATGTGCTGCTGTTACTTAGAAGTAACTCATATACGATATTGTTGATCAATAAGTGTTTAGATGAACCGGAATCTTTAATTAATAAAGATCATATACATATACATGACTTTGATTGTTTTCCAATCAGTGCGAAAAGCTTAGAAAGTTCGACATCACCCTGTAGCATAGTTTTTCTAATCCTTACACTTTAAAGTTTCACACAGTTTCATCACAGCCGGTTTAACTCGTGTGACAGTAGATGTCAATTTTACACATCTGTTCGAGCAGAAGTGCGAGTTCACGTTTGATATTTATTTTTTTCCTTCTCTCTCACACACAGGGCTTAAGAGAAAGTTGAAATAAAGTAAACCTAGAATCGAGCCTGGCAACTAGGTATGGCAGTACCAAATAATTAAACATGCCGAGGAAACAGTGCGATGTTTTGGACCATTTATGGTAATTTAAATTAAACTGTCATAACAACAATGGGGGTGGAGTTGTGTACACATCGCGGAACGGTTCATTGTTTGCAATTCGCTCACATAAATGATATGTTGTTCTAAGGCGCACAATAAAAGAACATACATACAAACTTGACACACATCGTGTTCTCCAATACCCAGCAGTCTGAACAAAGCATGCACAAAAAGCCAGTGAACGGTTTTGCAAATGACAAAATGTAAAAAACCTGACATCAGATTGTCCTTCAAAACATGTATCATTTCCTGTTTTGAATGCGTTTGTTGTGAGAAAAATCACTTCCGAAAGAGTATATGTCTATCATTAATTGCTGTTGTGTATTTGTCTGCTTAGATTTCATTTGTTTAACCCTTGCTTGTGTTTTGGTGTTGCTATTGTATGCTTTTGAATGAGATGTACTTAGAGGTGATTATATTTTGATGAAAAGTTTAAAATACTTTGTTAATTAAAAAAATATTTGTTTGAAGAAGTGATATATTACCACTTCAAAAAAATTCGTAACTTTCCGAGTAGAAATTGATGCAATGTGTGGACTAATATTTGTATAAAACCAGTTTGGCTATATGTCGTAAATTTGTTGATAAAAAGAAAATGCATATCTATATGAATCTATATCTATCAGTAGATGTACTTAGAGATGCAGTTATTTATGTTTAAAATACATTGCAGTTAAATATAATATTTGTTTGAAGAAGTGATATATAAATGCCCTAAAGACGTTCGTGACTTTCCAATTAGAATTTGATGTAACATGGACGTACTTGGAAGTTTCGTACAAAACCATGCCGGGTTTATATAGAAAGTTTTGTTTGTTTGTTTATTGGGTTTATCGTCCCACCAACAGTATTTCAGTTATCTGGAGACAGTGTCTATTTGAAGCAGATATAGTGCTGACTTCACTGTGTATAGCATGCCGTGAACACCTGGCATGATACCACACCCAGTCACATTATCCTGACACTGGGCCAACCAGTCCTGGAACTACCCTTATATTTGCTTGAGCGTTAGCAAGGGAGCTATACCACTACCATTTTTAACGACTTTGGTATGTCGCGGCCCGGGATCGAACCCGGGGCCTCCCGTACCTGATAGAAAGTTTGTTGATAAATTGAATACGCATATCTACATTTCGTTTTGACACAAACTGGCAAATACTTCTACATGTATATTTTATGAGACATTGGCGCACTTATTACGATGCTTAGAAGCTGAATATGTGGTTTAACCATGGACGTAAAAAATGGTTACACTCAAAGGAAACGTCGGGATGCCGTCTCCTTAGTACACTACTATAAAACGAGAGACGCTGTTATGTTTCAAAATGACAATTGCTTCTGATCGTTGGTTTATTTTTTCTTGAAAGATTTTGTATAACAGAATTATTAACATTTTCATCTGTCATTTACAGAATTTATATGTAATTATTTAGGAACGGTTAAATGCCATTTAAAAATCAGAAATAGTTAAAATAATGTTGATGCTTTTCCCAAAGGTGGAGCCCGGTTTGCTTTTGCAGTTTTATTCAAATTAATTTCATCATGGCTAATCCGTTATAGCTAGCAGGGCACATTTACATTCGACAATTGTTTCCGCCTCATGTCGTCAGTTTTAAACACATTCAAGTGTGATTGTCTCATGATTTTTGGGAGCCAGACTAACAGTCGGTAATATCGCAGACTCATTTTCTGTCAGATAACTGGTGCTTTACCATAGTATAAATCTGAAATAGAAACTTAATAGATACTGGTAATAGAATGTGGAGGTCTCAGAGTTAGCACAATGTGTAAATGGTGGTACAAATATTGCCTTCGTATTTATTTATTTTTTTGTTTATGAAAATAAGAAAAGAAAAGAAACAGAGGGAATGCAACACTAGCTTAAATCTTTATTCAATTAATTATCAATATTGTAGAAATTATTCCTTTCTTTATGTTTCATCTTACACCAACATATCCATACAACGACTTTTTGTCCAAGAACTGAACTTGTGGAAGTGTAAAATTATTATATCGATAGTGTACGCACATGTACCAGTATGCAGACAACGAAGCAGTCTTAAAAGAAAAAAAAATAACTTCAGCTAAATTCACGTAATTCTTTACGTTTATTCTATATGAGCATTTACGACCTTTACAGTACATGTGTTGTTTGTTGTTTTTCTTAACATCGTCAAAGATAAAAATTGTGCAAACGTGCGTTAAGGCATGTGAATATCGTGTTTTACAAGACATACTATTATCTGTTACATGTAGTTATATATGCCCCTTATGTGTGCAGAAAATAATACTAGACAAGTTCTCCGTATCCTACCTAAAGTAACTTTATTCCTAAAATATATTCTTCTAATAGAGTTACATCTGGGTAATTAAGTAAAACTAAGTTGCATCACATGTTACAGTAAGCGGGTGGCACCAGGCTTATAATCATCAATTACTGCAAAGATTCGTTGTTGTCCGTGACAAGAGAAGCTTGTGGAAGAGTGACAATTGGTGTCAGTATTGCTACAGGTAAATAGTCTTCTTATAAGAATTAGCAAGAAGCCCCCAGTAAGCGTATACCCACACTCTACCAAAAGCTTATGCTGTGCTGTGGTGAACAAATAAACAACGGATTACGTTGCCACAACAAATAACGCAAAGATCCTTAATGAGGCTGGTTTTGTTTAATATGAGTACAGCTGGGGATTCGTTAGCGTGCATGAATATTCCGCAGGCGTATTCCATTTCGAGGGATATTGTCTCAATATTATTAAGAAGCTGTTGTATTCAGATTTTTTCCGATTAACACTACTACTCCAGTACCTCACGGAATTTATATTGCTTACTCAATATTTTCGATTTTTCTTAAGAATGGTTGAGTTTCTAATGCAGGTTGAAATCTGGTCAATCAAATGTTTTTATCTTGTGATGTTCTGCACCAGTAGAAAAACACATGTGTCGCTACCAAACAATTTCAAATGTTTTAGTTAGGACTTTCAAAATTAAGGCACTCTATACTTAATAAGTTATATGCGACGCTATTGTACATTAATTGTATAGTCAGTCGAACTTCTTTATACATTGCTGACCGTGTCATAGACGTTTCATTAAAAACAGAAACAACACCTTAAATACCAGTCTACCTTCATTATTATTAATCTATCTTATGATTCTTGCTGGATGAAATGAAACAACGGTACAAGAGTTACCTACTCTTATATATACTACCTCGGATTGGTTATAAAGAATCTAGTCTCTCCCGTCTTTATAACTCCGACATAGTTCCTGACAAAACTTGGCCTTTTAATCTTTATTCAGAATACATCCCCAGTGTTCCACTAAATTCTTTTCAACGCTATATCTGTTTGTAAAAGAAAAATGCATTTTTACATAATTAATTTAAAAGAGTTATATTAAGCAGTATTCAATTGCGAACGCTTGTAGGTGAATATTTATCGGTTATACTACACTAATTTTACTTGTTCCGTTGACCATTTGCTCCTCTATCCCTTATTTGCTTAAATTCCAGAAGGATCGAAAACCTTTATGTTGCAACGGTTTCGATTTTATGCCTTCCTTGGTTAGCCGGGAAATATACACCTCGAGGCCTAGCTTTCCAAGTTTTATTAATTGCATTTCTTCACATAATCAGCAGATATATATATATATATATATATATATATATATATATATATATATATATATATATATATATATATATATATATATATATATATATATATATATATATATATATATATATATATAGGCTATACTACTCTATAGTAAATGAAGAACAGGTGCATATTTCAAATTACATTATATTATTAGTTGAAATAAGGTACTTACGCAATCGACCTAGAATTCAAAGATTATTGTTTTTCGCTTTTTGCGTGTTTGGATGATGACGTATTTTGAAAGCCAAGTAAAGAAAACATTCAGACACATACCCGAATATTTAACATCAAAGGTTTAAATCCGTTGATAATGATTTCAATTAATGTTTGTTTTTTAATTGAAATACATTGCAGCGACCAATTATGATCATTATAGCAAGGTCTAGCCTTTTGGTAGAGGAAGATCCAGACACATACCTGGGTAGAAACATCAGCCCACCGCAAGTCAGCTGGTAGACCTTTCCACATAAAGTCCTTCGTACCGAACGGGACTCGAACCCACGCGATGAGAGGCTAAGGAGTCTGAGTAGTGACAAATCGGCGACTCTACCTCTACACCACGGGCTCCACTCAATTTCAATTAAAATGAGAGAAATAAAAATAAAGATACGTTGAACGTTCACAGTATTGCCTTTTTTTTCTCTAAGCCCAACAGAACTTATAGTCTTTGTACAAAGAAACAAGAGTTCACCTTCATAGATGAATTTGTCGGGAATAAATTCTGGCTTGTGCTTTTATTAAAAATTTAGGAAGTCATCAAACAAATAAAAAAATATTTTCTACTATTCAACTATGTTTGTTCACGAAACATTGTTTCTTGAGATTCTAGCCAATTTTAGAAAATTGAGGTAGTCCAATTTATTTATTTTACACACCGTTCAAAAAATATTGCCTCAGAACAATGAAAAACAAGGTTTATCATTTAGAGTGGAAGTCTTCAGCTCAAACATGCCGCATTAGTTGATGACACATACAAACCAGGTCCAGTCAAATAATGTTTTTTTCTTACGCACGCTGTGTTTTGAAAGTGTTAAGGAAGGAGTATGTTTAATAGAATGTATGTCCTTTATTCTTTAATGACTGAGCTAACAGGAGTATACGGTTTGACGGCATTTATATATACTGTATTCTACAAATTTTAGAACGGAAATAACTGTATACGGACATCGTTTTTGTAAGATATGCAATAGGTTATACTACTCTATAGTTAATGAAGAACAGGTGTATATTTTAAATTACATTATATTATTTCGCCACGGACTCCACTCAATTTCAATTAAAATGAGAGAAATATAAATAAAGATGCGATTAACGTTCACTGTATTGCCTTTAATCTTTTTCTCCTAGTCCAACAGAACTTAGCGCCGGTCCGATGTCAGTCGTCTCTGAGTCCCTGAAGATGGTTAAATGTTTTTTTATGATACTTAATAAAGGATATTTTACGCTAGTCTTTTTTTTCATAACCAACTGCATGTTATTCTAAATACTTCTCTAATGATTTTTGGCAGCATGAATAATAAGAATTGTAATCCATTATCGGCTCTATCGAAACAATGATCGATTATTTTATCTTGTATCCTTTGTTTATTTATTTAAAGCTATTTCTCCGACAACATACATTTTTACAACATATTTTTATAAAAGCAAAACATAAACTAGAGGATCCGCTTTATATGTAGCGTTTAAATGGTATTCGATAAAAGGTTTAAATTTAGTTTAGATATCGTCATGTAGTTAACATTAGAGAGTATTCGCTATCGTGTTATGATGTCAAATTGATGTTCTCTTTCATCGTCAAAGATGACACTTACCGTGTTTTGTGAGACACTAACCTGCGGGAACATATGTTCCGATTGTATGTTAAGCATTTTGCATTATTTATTATGTCAACTCTTAATTATATACTACAAGTGATCATTATCGCATAGATTCGTGTAAAGGAAGGTGACACGGAAGAAAGGCCCTTGTTGAAAGCTATTTCGAATTAGGATTATGGTTCGTGAAGCGCGAAAAATATGACGTTGTGAAAATAAAGCCGGTTTTATTACAACTAGGGCACTCGTGGCCGAGAGTAAATAGTTGCCGACCTGTAACTCCTGTTAACCTCTCAGCGCGTTGGTTCGAATCCTGGGCAGGGTATAGGCCTTTATGTTGTAATATCTTCCATTTGCCCTGCGGGGTGCCTGGTAATTATACTCGGACATGTCCCTTGGGTGTTCATCCACCGTAATAGCTAAATGTCACTATACTCGTGTTGGCGGTAATCGTGTCGCTACTGTTCGTTAATAACCAAACAAAGGCAAACTTTATTGCTACATGATAGCTTTATCATTATAAGATGCCAGCGAACCAAAGGTCAGGGATATCGAACACCTACGCCTTATAGACGAACTGTTGCAGTGCTGTGGCAAATATGCGGTAATCGGATTGAACCATTACAAAAATTAGGAAAAAATATTTGATGGTAGTGACAATTTAATACAGCGGAGTAGTTTGTTCTCATAAATGCAAGTTGCGCAGGCGTGTGACATTTTACAATGAGTTTCACAAAGTTATCAAACGCTTTTTAAGGGTGGCAATACTAGCACTGGTGATGTTCAAAGAAATTATTGTTGGTTGTAAAGACCCCGTATTGCTTGACAGTCTGCTAAAAGTGTTTAGCCAAGACCTTGATTTAAAAGTACTCTGTAAAAAATAATTAATTCTTTACTTTAAGTGATTGGGACTTGCTTTACAAATACTGCTTGTAAGTACAGATATGTAACAAAAGATCAATGCGCTGCTCTGGAGACTATTGTATGGTTAAATACTTTTTGACTAAACGTGGTGAACATAACTCATTTTGAGCCTGATCCATGAACAAACTTCATATCCTTTCAATCCCTACGAGGATAGTAACGACATAAGATATGAAAATTTGTGTTTTTGTTTGAGGGAAGCTTTAGGAATTAGCGTGACCAGTTTAATTTCATTCGAGGCAGGGTCTGATGCTGATCTTACCTCAGACTTTCCAAGAGATTGTACACTACTGTACAAGTCTGCTTATGTATTGATATTGCCACTTAAATCCCAGTTATCTAATCATTTAAATACTTAGATAACTTATGGGTTTTTTTATTAATTAGTATTAATGATCCAGCGATATTAGTTTCAAAATCGGCGTATTTATTATTCTAGCGTTGCGCGTCTCTATATTTCTAGTACTTCAGACACATTTAATAAACTGATCATATTATAAATTAAGAACGTTTATTGTCTATTTTAAAGCACATCTGTCTGGCAGCATTCATTTTAGAAATGCTTTCAAGGACAAAATGCAATCGTAATAAAAGTATATTGGGCTTTCCGATAACTAAGTTGTCTGCCCTTGAGTACTCTCCGAATGCGCATGCGCACTCGCGCTGATTAAAACTTCCAGGGCATACGTAGAAATTTTATCAGCGTGTATAACACAAACATCGAGTGACATGAAAAGTTTGTTAAAAAAAGAAACAAAACCGAAATGGATATCGCCGTAATATTGCTGCGTATGTAAAGGTGTTTATCGCGTGCAGTTGGTCGAAAACAGAACTGTTATATTGCACCGATTTCCTCAAAACAAACGACTACGGCGCATTTGGATACAACGATGATCTGCTTAAAACTGTAATTACTGTCAGCCATCGTTGTATCCAAAGTATCACTCTTCGCCCTTGTCACCTTCTAATAGAAGTTTATGAGCTACATTTCATCCCTAAATCCAAATGTATCAAAAGTAAAAAATGTTTACTTATTAATTTATATCTCATTATTTCTACGGCTTTCATCTTGTATTTATGTTTATTTCGTCTTAATATACTTGAAATTATATTATGAGCATTGTTGATCTTTCTTAGCAAAATTATCTTTTTCTTATTTAAAAACTTGTCGTAACCAAGAAAAGAATCTTAACCTGAATAAAGATATACGAATGATAACTATTTTTTGGTTTAAATGCAATGTTTCTTCATATAAAAATGTGTTAAAATAAACAAGTTATAATCTTGACCATCAAATAAAATCTATACAAATACTGGAATCTTGCACATTTATAATATATGCATGCTTTTCCTTATAAAAAAGAATTAAAGCGTATGTGAAGTCTATTAATTTTATATTTTAATGAATCTCCGCTGTTACAAGGTTGTTTTTGTTATGCTTTAAACAAGTGTTATTCTTTAAAGCAATAAAATGTTAAATTAAATTGTTTTAGGTTGTTCATAATTTAAAAAGGTTTTCACACTCACGACAATTTGAAGTATGTAGTTGTTTCATAAATGCACAGCAATGCAACAAAAGTGTGATCTTTAATTAATTTTTGCCTCTCATAATTATTGTGATGATAGCACACGCTCTATCCTTGGTTGATTAGTCATTTGATAACCATCATTTGTAAGTTCGTGAACAATGTTATTTAACTGAACATCTACGTAACATGCTCTACTACATTTGAATATTGAATGTTATATTCATTTAAAACTATGTAAGTGTGTTCCTCGTTGGGTCTTTTAAATGGTCGTCTGACAGATTTTAATTTAATTAAATTTACTATGATATCGTTCTCTAGACGCGATTTTAAATTGTTTTTTCTCTGATATTAATACTTTAAACGTAATATTAAAACTCGGTTTCAAGAAACAATAAGTCTGCTTCATGATTTGAGTATTATTTCAAATGGCTGTCAAGTAGATTTATAATTAAAGTTTAAAAAAAAAAAACTAAACAAAATTGAAACATTTTAGTAACGTCTATTGTTCTTATTCATAAATACTGTAAAGAAAAAGTGTGAACATATTTTGCCATACAGGGGCGAACCGTGAATCTCGTCTACTTTCATTAGGACGAACTGTGACCAATCAATGGAAGGCGAAGTGTGAATAGGACGAAGAGTTACTAATTCATGTCAAATGAGGTGAAATTCCGTTCAGAGCCCCTCTTCGTCTTCTCGAATTGGTCTCTCCTTTTCAAATCATATTTGTAAGTATTAGCTTGCCTGTGAGAACTGATAATTCGCTCGATTAGCACATTCTAAGTACTTGTTCAAATCTGTTTGTTTGAAATGTTCCAATACTGTGTTGTTTACATGCGCTTCGTTGATTTCTTTATCCTTTTCCGCCATCTTTTTTTTAATAAGTCCCCAGTGCGTCAGCGGCGAGTAGCCTACCTTTAAAATCAAGGGAAGTGACTAAGTTATCGGAAAGTCAAATTATAACTAAAGGGCTTGCGATTGGCGTGATCTCGCAAGATTTTCCTATTACAATGTGCACGTTATACGCTTCTTATAGTATAGGTACTCAATTATAGCTACAAACAGTGCACTAATTAAGTTGTGTGACCATGGTGCAACAAGTTTCATATCAAATAAAACAATTTAATTTCTTCTTTGAGAGCTGACATTTACATTTGTGACATGAGATTGTCAAAACAAACCGTAGAGTATGTACAGTAGCACCAGGACTTGAATAAGAAATGTACGTTACGATTAAACAACCGCGTAATTCTGCTGTAACATGTTTCTGTTAAAACATTTTAGAAAATCCACGTGAATCATGCTTTTAGTCAATATGGAATTATAAATGACCATGGTTTCTAAAGCTTGTGTAACATTCTTCATTGGTTTGCTTGAAAATCACTAAACTTGTGACAACAGAAAATGCTTTTTTTGAAAACCCGATCCACTAAAAGCTCGACATGAATTATCCGTTAACATTATATGATATCTTGTTTATTTTCTATTGCTTAAAGTTATAAACATTCATACCATTGCATTGTTCGTACTTGATGCTGGGCATGTAGACTTGTGAATATATCATGTCACTAAACGTATTTTCCACTCAATATAATAAACCAGCCTCATTCTAAAAAGTATATTTTTCACTTGCTAAAAAGGGATACAAAGGATACAAAAAATAAAAGTAGTCAAAGGTGTTGAATGTTATTGAATGTTATCACTTGTATATCCAGATGTAAAGCACTATTGCTTATTAATCATTAAGGACACTTTTCTCGAGTCCCTTACCATAGGATGTACCCCTCCAACCCCCAACCACACACACACCCTCCCACGGTTTTTTGTACGTTTCAGCTAAAACGTATCGACCCTATATTGTGTTTTTAAGAAATGTATACTTTAACTTTCAAACTGCATTGAAAAAGAGCATTACGTCAACAAATATTTAACTAATTTACATACAAATTGCATTATGGTAAATTTTCGTATGACACATTTCAAAATAGCATCATCATTTCGAAAGTGTAAATTATTGTTTGCAAAAATTATGCTCGTTTTATAACATGTTTATAGTAAATGTGTGAACATATGTTGGCAAAAATTGTTCGCGTTGAATTTGCTTTGCAGTCGACAAGTTGAAAGAGAATTTTTCCATCGTATAAATTTATCTTTTATTTTTTCGAGGCATAAACTGTTGTTGAAAATGTGGCATTTAATGTTATAGTTACGCAACGATACATCATTAATCGAGCCATGTAACAGTTTAACATTTTATATCCTACACCCAGCGCATACGTAATTTATACACTGAAGAACAAAGGTCATCAAATAAATGGAGACGTGCAAAGTAGATACATAAATACGGGTATAAATATTTTGTATTTAATAAGCACGAAACTTTGAGCTTATAATGCACTCATGTAATTAGTGGCATTTTAGCGTTGAGACACGATGTATATATATAAAACCGTTTGCTGCAGTTACATAGACGTAAATCATATAAGATATAGTTCATGTTGTTAATCAATAAATGTTAAGCAGAACCAGGTTCATTAAACAATAAAGATCATATAAATATGCATGATTTTCATTGTTTAAATATTTTCCAGTGATTTCAAAAAGCTAAGCCAGTAAGCCGTCCCCGCTGATTATTCTCTTCATATAATAATCCTTTTACAACTGTTTTTAATCTTAATACTTTAAGGTTTCGCACACTTTAATCACAACACGCTTTACTCCTTTGACAGTCAATGCAAATTTTACAAATCTGTTCGCCCACGTTCATTTGTTTCTCCCATCACAACCATACACAGGTTTTAAAAGAAAAATCATTAACAACTGCATCATAGAATCGGGCCTGGCGTATGGCAGTGTTGATGATAAAACATGCCTAGGTAACAATGTGATGACTAAGTGAAAAGAATGGAAATCTGATTTCAAAGTATGCAAACATGGACAAAACAGATCATTAAAAATGTGAAAAAAATCTCTTTTAATGAAAAACAATTTCAAATAGAAAAAAATCTTATCAGCATATAACGCGCAAACATTCAAAGATGTAAAACACCATAGTCCCTGACATGTTTGCTGTAAAGTACGTAAATACTTGTTTCAAGAATGAACACTTAATTTGTAATTGCATTATGAAATGGTTGTTTTTAATTAAACAATTATACCAAAATAACACATACCATTAAATAGTTCCTTGAACGCATTCATGAAAACATTAAAACAATAAAATACGATGACAACGTAGATTTTATGTAAAACGCAAAACTACAACCACATTGGGTACTTTGCAGACATGAAGTAATGTACCTTAGTCTTAAACTCAGTCATTTAATGTTGTTTCCTTAAAAGTTTTATAAGAATATAACCCGATATGACCATTGTTTTGTCACCATGCAATCACTCTAGTCAGTCAAATATAGCTTTAAAATAACAAGTTATAGAACATTAAATAACATGCAACATGACAAAATAAAACAAAATCTCTTTATATCATTGTTTATACTTGAATCCTAACTAATCACGTCTTTTATCTCTATCAAGTTTGGTGCATCCAGCTGTCATTATAATGCTTGACTTATACTGTAGAAACCCGAGTTGCTACATAATACTTCACACAGACATAAATATACTCTTCGTGTGTACATATAATTGCTATAATTGCTGTTATTTTCGCAAAGGACAGTTCCCAAACCATCGTTGACCTACTTACAAATGTAGACTTACTTATAACACAAAAAAACATGTGCGTTTTGTTTGTAATACTGTTTGTGACCATTTAAAGTAACCGTGATAAAATAACAAAGGGGAGTGGAGAACTACCTACACATAGCGGAAAAGTTCATTGTCAATAACTTTTGTATGTGCGATTTGCTCACATAAATGATATGCTGTTTTAAAGCGCATCAATGTTTGCAAGAAATGTTGACGTATATTACAGTCCTTGGCACGCATCGTGTGCATCAGTACCTTGCAGTCTACATAAAGCTTGCACAAACATGCCGGTAAACGGTTTTGCAAATGACTAAACGTAAAACCTGACATCAGATTATCAGTCAAAACATATCAGTGACAGGAATAAAAACATCAAATAGATTGTGCAGCGGTCCTTGTTTACAACATATAATCTTTCCACATTGTCAGCAAAAGCACTAAACTGAAATAGAACGATAAATCGAAAGATTGCACCTTGCTTATTCCTGTCTTTGTTTTGAAAATAAACAGAAATAACTTGAAGTTTGGTTATCCTTAGTGTTGTATTTTGTTTTATTTTGACTGTTTTGTTTTGATCTGGATATTGCCTGTGAGTATTGTGCTTATTTAAGCATCAGTATATAGGATAAATGCGCGATAAAGGAATACGAAATAGCAAATAATTAGAATTTAGTAAGCAGGACAATGGCACTCATGGCGAGGCATTGAAAATGGGGCTGAATCAGTAGGTCTGAAGAAATATTTGCTTTACTAAATTTAAACGTCGGTCTCTTGAGTTATGAACAAAAGAAAGATCTCTTGATGTCAGCTTTGTCTGTTAATATTGATGGTTTACGCGGGGGTGGCTGCCGATGCTTTATCTTATGATAGGTTTAAAAACCGGTAACGGGTTTTTTTTTCTTAAGATGAAGAATATTTGCAATAACGGGATAATCATCCAACGATTGGATAATTCGCACTGTGCTGCATGATGCTGTAATCTATGGAACGAACGATTAAATATAAAATTAGAATGAAAATACATTGACTTCATGGTTACATTGAGTTTGGTTGCACTCTGTGTCATAAAACATCGTCTTTAAAGATTTGGAATTATATATATATATATATTATATTATAAACTATACAACATCTCTCTTTAAATGTAAACAGTAAGTATTCATAGCACCTGTTTACTCTAAGTTACAGTTGTAGGCAGGCATTTTTTTTTTCAATTTACAAAGTCAATCAATCTCCAGAACGCAGACTAATGTGCCCTGACCATGAGACAATTATAAACCATCCATATTGTAAAATTAAATGTCTGTTTAAGGTAACACGTAAATTCAATGTCGTCCTAAATAAAAAGACAATCATAAATATATTTCATTATTTTACTATAAGAACCATCTCGAGGATGTTTATAAATAAATGAAAATTTATTTTAACTCTGTATTTACCGTGTATAGATAGCTATTTCTTATATGATTTACTTCATGTTGTCATCTCATAAATGGCTTAAGGAGATACACGCTCATTTCGGGTCTATTTGAGTAACAACACTAAAAAATTGGAAAAGCTAGAATGTCAGTCTTACATTGCAATCTACAATTCTGTTTGAAATATAATTTACATGGAAGCGACTCTTGTGTGGATTTTTTCTGTGTTTGGTATACATAAAATAGTTTTTTCCTCGCCAAATGTATACAGGAACGTATCATGTGCGCATACGTTGACATTTTTAAAGTCTACATCTAGAAGCATTAAATGATAGGATAACTAGCCTTTCATTTACACTTTTACACTGCTGACTGATAATAAAGATCCAGTTTTCATTTGTTTTATTTCTCTTTTATTCCTTAGTTTATATCTAACTGATTTATAACGTTCAAAATGAACTTGCAATAAAATATCATGGTATTTACATCTGCATGTGTTCGGTGTGTGTGCATGTGTGTGTTCGTGTGTGTGTGTGTGTTCGTGTGTGTTCGTGTGTGTGTGTTCGTGTGTGTGTGTTCGTGTGTGTGTGTGTTCGTGTGTGTGTGTGTGTTGGTGTGTGTGTGTGTGTGTGTTGGTGTGTGTGCGGTGTGCGTGTGAGTGTGCGTGTCTGCGTTTGTGTATGTGAAAGGGCAAGAGATCACTTGACATTGTGCAAAATGATAAAAATGTATGTTTTAAATTGAAGAAAGTCAGTCTTATATTGCTATAATTTACACACTTAAATTGTGGTGTCTAGTGACATTGAATTGTCATTAACATTTACTTTGCTGAAATTACAGTCACTTACTACACCAACTATCGACGTGTCTGACACAGAATATGGTGTAAGTTTAATATGAAACACGACATCCCTTGATCAATATCACTTGCACAAAAGGCTTGTGAGTGGTTTCGTAGAATACGATGTAAAACCTGACGGCAGATTATCCGCCAAAACGCTTTAGGGACGCGAATGTAAGCATTATTATCTAGATTGAGAAACGATCATTGTTTACAACGTGCGATGTTTTTCTGATTTGTCTGCGTTTGTTGTAAAAAAGTCACTTCTTGAGTGTTACATATCTGCCATTCGTTGCTGTTGTGTGTTTTTCTGCTTAGATTTTTTTTTGTTTAACACTTGCTTGTGTGTTGATGTTGCTATTTTACGCTGTTGAACGACACGTACTTTTATTTTGATGAAAACAATAAAATATACTGTAGTTAAATGTAATGATTGTTTATAGAAATGGTGAAACACTTAAAAGAAGTTTGTGATTTCCCGAAAAGACAATGATGCAATGTGTGGACACAGATTCGGATAGAATTAGTTTGGTTTTATGTCGTCATTTTTTTTTATAAAAACATGTACATTTACATTTTGTTTTGAAACAAACGGCAGATTCCTCTTTGTTCTTGTGCGTATGGTCAAGTCATTACGGTTCTTATACATGTTAGTGGACCATGTGGTTTTAACGTGAGTCAGATTTTTTAAAATGTATACACTCAAAGGAAACTTCAGGTCGGCGTGTTTTATATACTACTTAATAGAATGCCGCTTTTATATAGGAAAATAACCTGTATCTGATCAAAGGTTAATTTTCCTGAAAGAGTGTGTGTAACAGGATTGGTAGCATTTAGATATGTTATTTACTAAACATGCTGTGTTATTTTATGCTATGCTATGCTACTATACAGCACTGCACTGCACTGTCATTTTATTAAATGACAAATATTACACACAATATTGACCGAATGTGCAAATGACTTCTACATGTGCGGTCCTCAGACTAATTCATCAATTACCTTATTAGTTACACTTTTTGTTGAAGATGCTACGTAGTTCCCTGTAGTATATGCATGGTAATTTTAAAAATCTTGCAATTTTTGTGACTATATCAATTAAAAAAAATCTACACACACCGAGCCATGTATGTGTGGCGCCAAAGTATCTGTTAATGATACCACTTAATATACGGCCGTCCATTCTGAATCGTCATATAGTTCTCCTATGAAAATATGAGATTAAAGTAACACTATCTGTTCGACCTTTTCATGGAGTTAACTTTAGTAAACAAAAGCATATTTGAAATAAAACACCGACTAAATGTTTGCTTCATAATACTTCACACAGACATATACTCTTCGTGTGTACATATAACACTTATAGCTAAATTCTAGCCGATTGACCTTAAAGTGTAAATGGCTGTCGTTTGCAATGGTTTTAGTCCTACTTTAAATAATGAAGTAGTAACAAGTTTGTTTTTGTTTTAAATAAAGACAACAGTTTATACTCCGAGTTATATCAGCACGATTTTAAAAATAATTTACACACAACAAAGACCAAATTTAGTTAGAAATAAAGCACCATGTTTATGAGATGTTATAAGTGACAATATCGCATAATTCTACGGGTTGTTATCATTTATCTCCATCGTCATAATGTAATATAGACACATACGTGTAAAACCACAGGATAATTCACATTTTCTAGTAAGACAATTCCAGAAATGTGTGTAGTGACAATGGGTGTCATTTTTTACAACTAGATACCCTCATTATTATTATTATTATTATTATTATTATTATTATTATTATTATTATTATTATTATACATATATTATAATTATATATATCATTTTCATGTCAATTAGTATGTATATTATTATCATTATTATTAATTACTATCATCATCAGCATAAGTAGTAGTAGAAGTAAAAGTAGTAGTAGTAGTATTATTAGTAGTAGTAGTAGTAATAGTAGTAGTAGTAGTAGTAGTAATATTATAGAAGTAGTAGTGATAGTAGTGGTAGTAGTAGAAGTAGAAGTAAAAATAATAATAATAGTAGTAGTAGTAGTAGTAGTAATAATAATAATAATAAAAATAATAATAGAAGTAGTAGAACTATTATAGAAGTAGTGGTAGTAGTATAAGTAGTAGAAGTAATAATAGTAGTAGAAGTTATAGTAATAGTAGTAGAAGTTGTAGTAAAAGTTACAGTAGTAGTAGTAGTAGTAGTAGTAGTAGTAGTAGTAGTAGTAGTAGTAGTAGAAGTAGTAGCAGTAGCAGTAGTAGTTGTAGTAGTAGTAGTAGTAGTAGTAGTAGTAGTAGTAGTAGTAGTAGTAGTAGTAGTAGTAGTAGTAGCAGTTGCAGTAGTAGTAGTAGAAGTAGCAATAGTAGTAGTAGTAGTAGTAGTAGCAGTAGCAGTAGTAGTAGTAGTAGTAGTAGTAGTAGTAGTAGTAGTAGCAGCAGTAGCAGTAGTAGTAGTAGTAGTAGAAGTAGTAGCAGTAGTAGTAGTAGTAGTAGTAGTAGTAGTAGTGGTAGTAGTAGTAGTAGTAGTAGTAGTAGCAGCAGTAGCAGTAGTAGTAGTAGTAGTAGTAGTAGAAGTAGTAGCAGTAGCAGTAGCAGTAGTAGTAGTAGTAGTAGTAGTAGTAGTAGTAGTAGTAGTAGTAGAAGAAGAAGAAGAATTTGTAGTAGTGTACGCAATAATTGCTGTTGTCTTACATACAAGCTTTACGGTACAAATGTTGTTGAGCCGTGGTAAATATGTGACAGGCAGGTGCATCCGCTGTACGAAATGACGCATATATGTTTGATGATACTTGCTGATGATATGGTGATAATGTGGCGGAGGGATATGTAAGCATTTAATGACGGGTGCGCATACATAAAACTTACAGAAGGATTGTGTGGGTTTGTTCAGATTTTATAGAAGTAAATTTATGCATGGGAGATCATTTGTGAATAACTCTTTTAATGCTAGTGGCGAACACAGTAGATATTTATCCCAGTTGTAAAACAGGAAAGACTGGGGTAGATTCCAGAAGTTAGCATGATTCGAGCATAGTTACTTTGCCTACGATATAACTAGACAGATTGATTTGTTTTAACATTTGAATGTAATTTATACAAATAAATCGTCTTTTTCATCGTTAATAACAGAATATGATAAGGAGTGTAGTGTAATATAAATTCGATTTATTTAATTTTAATAGGTTATTACCTACAAATATATTGTGTATGACTGAACAAGATTTAATAAAAGAAGAATTATATATGGTTATGTTTTATTGACATTTTTGTTCTAATTCAGATAAAATAAAGATGCTTGTAAATTACATTGAATGGTTGTTTGATCGACAGAATCTCTCGGGCAGGAATTTTATCTCTCAGCTGACGCTTGTGAACCAACTACACGTCTGCTCAGAGACCGATACTGCAAATTAAATCCCAGTCTCTCATTTATTTACGTACTAAATGATATATCTTGGCTGATATAAACACGAAATAAATGTTCTACCAAGTTATTTTATCGCCGGATTATTTGTGGAGAATCAAGTCTATCACGTCGATTTATTTCAGACGAAATTCAATGCAATAATATCTTTGCAAATTTATACCGCATACATCTCCTCAGTGTAATAAATATATTGTATTTCTTTCTAAGACCTGCCTGTGCTTAACAAATTAAATCTATTTATATTTAGACATTTATATCAGAGTTTGATTGCAGAATTTAAATACTTTAAAATTCAAATACATGTACATCATTGGTGCAGTACAAAGAAACGAGCTTCTTAATTACTTCATTCAGATTTGTTTATGTTTTTTCATGAACTTTACAAATATACTATGTGCAAGAAATTTCAGTAAAAAATTATAAACAATCAATATACATGCACTGAACGTCATGTTTTCCCAAAAATAATAAACACAAAATAATCGTACAACATATCTTTTAAAGATGACTTTATTTTACAGACTCCTAGTCAAAATGGAAGCACCAACTGTTTGTCAATTACTGCGCCTGACACGAAAGATGCTGACAAATAACCTCCCACATTACTTTAAACATGCATTATAGGAAAGAAGCGTTTATAACTAATAACTAAATAGATTTAAAACGAGGGGATAATTATTCTTCATTAGTTATCCGTTAAATGGGTTATAAATGACTCTTCAATTAAGGTAAGAGGGGCCTAAAAAAGCTATTAAGAATCCTAAACCAAGCATGTCCATAGTGATAAATATCATATATCAGATATAAAAATGAAATATGAAAGAATTTCACCGTCATGTTTTGGAAAAAATCACATTTGAATAGGGTGACCCCCTCGCCTTGTCCCAGGACCGTTTTTTACAAGTGGTTATTGCTAAAAAGTCTAATTTGGGGGTTCAAAACTATAATATATTTTAGCATCAGTGGTGTAACTTTATAAGCATAATCCTAAACATTAAAAAGAACTCATTTATATTGTTTAAGTACAAACATTTGATGATTTTACACTGAAAAAGGCATCTATACCCCCCTCGGAAAATTTCCTTGCCACAGAAACATACACAAACTTTCAGAGTTTCTAAATATTTAAATTATACCAGTATATTTATAAAATGCATATCAGAATTTGCTATATACATATACCAATCACATAACAAATAATTACAGACTTTCACCGTTTAGTTTTTGAAATATTAGCTTTAAAATTGTCATATTCCATGTTTTTCTTAACAAAACAACAACAACAACAAACCTGTAAAAAATATTTTCTGTCACAATTTTGCACAATACCTTTATGTTTCACAAAGATCGTTTACAGATCTGATTAAAACTGACTTCTGAATGTGTATCTGTTTACAATAGAACTTAAATTGTTGATTTTAATGTTTTCCGTTTCACATATCGACCTCTGCTGTCACTCGGAACTCCTCGGGTAATTCCGTCCTCTACATAATCCGAATATATCCGGAGCTTGCCGGAGATCGCCGAGTAGGTACGATTGCTCTGCTGTCTCTGTCCGCCATTTTGGTATTTTCCGAAAATATAACGTCACGCTTTGAGATCCCAATTTTTTGGTAAATATATTTTTTATATTTAAAGAAATATAGGTTATTTTTTGTTGAAATTATTACTTGTTTGAAAAAAATATTATCAAAATTTGCAAGATACATAAAAAATAATGATTAAAAATGTTTGCTACGATCAAATCCGATTAGTTCCGGAGAACGTGTCGGATACTGCCGAGGGCATTTACGAACTCGATGTCGCCAAACATCGCCGTTTCAGACCGCATTGGCTAATTAGGCCCCTCTTACCTTAATCATAAGCACTTTTGTTTTACTACCAAGTTTCACCGTATAGTCATGGTCATTCAAAATAGTCTCTCAGAGCATGCATAGGGAACAATATCAAGTATATAAACAGTACCGAAGAGTACACCTAAATAGTGTCTTCCTTATGAATAATCTGCTCTCAAACAGCAAAAGTTTAAGGTTAAAACATAAGACCGCATTGCGGGTATACATTAAAACATGGTACACGCTCACAATATGTGTTTTAAAAATTCATTTCACTTTTAAAACAAAATCAATATGTTTATACTTATATCATAGACATGAGCTAAAAAACAGCTTTAATCACTAGTCAGTCGTTCTGCTGACTGACCATTTTAAGGCGAGAATATTCTTGTTTTTGTCTGTTTATGTAAATCTCGTCTCGCTATTTTTGTCAGTTTTACATTTAGCCTCTGCGTTCACTTTTACAAGTTGAAATTATCATACATTTATAATCCTTCAATTTACTTATACAAGAGGTGCGTATTTATATTTTACAGATCTCGCAAAATGCTACTCATTGATGACCTACACCGGTCTGACAAGTGAATCATAACTCTACAATCTTCATTTCGAGAAAAGATTAGGATCTCTGCTAAAATTAGACATCGACGTAACAAAGGATGACGTAAATGAGCTAAAACATTAATGGTCACTTGGTTGTTTTAGTTTAAAAATAGCGAACTGTGCAGCGTGGCTCAGATAGGAATTACATGTTTGTAATGACTAGTCTGGCGTTATTGTACACTTTTCAGACAGGTGTAGGACATCAATAAATAGCATTTTAAAAGAGAAAACCCATGAAGGTCAGTGGATGTTTTTTTCAAAATGGATGTTTTTGCAAAATTATCTATATTTTATAACCACTTTATAGCAAATATGCAAACATGCAGTGCACAGATTACAAAACAGTTTGCGCTCTTTTAAGGTTGTTTAAGGTTCGTTTCGATAAAAATGTCTGATTGGGTTCATTTAGACTGTACATTGGTTTGTTTGTGGACTTTTATTGCACATCTGTGTTTTATGAAATATATTTTATTGTACATATGCCGCAGAAATCTGTTTCTGCGGTTCTTAGCAGATACAAACTCTAGTACGGCTGTCAGTAGTAAGATGTCATGCACCTTCAGATAATTTATTTACACATGTATACGTGTCAATATTACCAGTCCATTAGTTTGAGTAGAGTCCATAAATACGCAATCATGTGAGAAGGTGGCAATTGGTGCCAATCATCAACAACTTGGTTTCAGTATCACCAGCCTGCGAAGAGTTCCTCTCAAGTGTACCCAACAGGATTATGGGAAAGCATGTCCAGATTCTTGACGCCACAAAAAAAGAGGTTTATCATGTTTAGAATGTTCGGGTTAGTTGTACCGTTTTATCGTTTTATTTAAAGATGTTTTTGGTCTGAAAACTTAAAATTACTTGTTTATTTAGCCTTATTATTTTCTGGATTTATTTTCTGTACTGTTTGCCCAAGGAGATGTAGCAGTAACACCGTACCTTTAATATATATAAATCAATTAATAATGAACAAACAGACATCATTTAATGTTACATTAGGCATGTACTTCATCTTTCTTTCAGAAAGCGAAATTCAAATACATTTTGAAGGTTTATTGTGTAGACGGATCGAAACCTTCTTTTAAATACCTATCGACCTGGCGTTAGATTTTGCCACGTTGCCTGGAGTACCATAAGCCTGTTACAGAGAGGTAACGTAAATGTACAGACAGTGAAAGATGTGCATTGTTATTAGGTATTGGCAACACCAACAGTCAATGGTGCAGTATACAAATGCTCCACCGAAGAACAACGGTATTGGGGTAGATTGAAAACTTCAGGCAATGAAGTAAAAGGCGCGCCAATACTTTATGATGAAGTGTATACCGTAGCGGATAAATGCAATGAAATTAGGCAGACATACGACAGTTTGGAAGATAATATTCTAATATAAAAACTTTGGAAGACTTTTAAACCGCGTCACCAAAGAGTTGACCCAACAGCGATGATGGTTTGAAGTACTTATTTGTCTGCCACTGTGACCATTACAGCACTTACTCCTTCGATAATTCTCGTCTTGAGAATTGGCCTGGGAAGGTCTAACTGGGCAAGCAACGCTAGCATGACAGTTAACTCTATCCCACCGCTGCCACCAATGTACCACAGGCCGGCGCTCTTTACCAGCCACATAGCCACAGTTACCGCTGCTTAACGCGCAACTACGGAAGACGTTTAATCCGCCTCGCTAAAGAGTTAACCCAGCAGCGAGAATGGTTTGAAGTGCTTACGTGTCTACCAGTGTGACCTTTACAATTGTTTGTCGACAGTTTACAATAGTCAAAACTAATTTCAGGTAAAAAGACAACACGATGTATTTTTTTTTTTTTTTTTTTTGTAAATGTAAGGAACGGTTTACTACAAAATAATGCAGTTAAATATTATTTGAAGCTATTATATAATTAACTTGCCAGTGTGAGTTAACTCCAGCAAAAAACAACAACGTATTTTATGTGCTTTATTTAACATACAATGCTTTATTGAAATACCCTTTTGTTTATTTTAAAATGAAGCAATACAAAAAAAACAAAATTATTAGCGTCGGATGATAGACTGAACCGAGCCTAGCAAGATCAAGTGAGATTTGATTTGAATCGAAGCCCTGTCTGGTGCAGATTTCTGTTTCGATATTAGTAGATATCTGGATATTGCAAATCCATGTCCTTATTAAAGCTCTATGATATATGCCGACTGATATTAACATGAAATAAGTATTAATCCCATTTTATTTCTTGTTATCACCAGACTATTTATGCTGGCAGACTCAAGTCTCTTAAATCAAATCACTATATTGCGCATACGGTTTACGATTTATATTTTAGGTTTCACAATTTTCTTTATTTCTTCTAAAAGCATGTTTAGTTTTAAAATCAGCTTGAGTGAAAAAAATGCAAGTAATCACGTTTATCTGGTAAATAGATCCACGTGAGGCCTGCTAACCACGGTTTTCTCAGCTACAGTACTAGCAACAGTGCATGTATTCGTTTGTAAACACGTCTTTTTCTTTTCAAAGAACCAACATCAATAAGAAAAAGTCCTATGAGCATTGCAACAAATACCAAAATTTCAAAAGGCACAAGACAAAGGGGTATACGTGCAAGACAATGGAAATATCATTTCAATCAGAAAAAAAACTACACAAAATTATTGAAAATGACCAGAGAAGAAGTGTAAATGGCTGTAGCATCCTTTTCATGTGTAGATTAAATTAAGGAACCAACGTCCAATGTACATCAAAGAAAAATACACGTAACAATCCTTAAATAAAGAATTAAAAGACAACATTGCACTATGAAAATGAAACATGGAGTGTGATTTTAAATGAAGCATGTAAGTTTTAAAGCCTTTCTTGATAAAATCAGGAGACGATAAATCTTAAGTAATTATCTGTATGGAGTAATATCTGAGAAATTTCTCTGCGAATTATTTCTACGCAAAATTTCATTTCAAATTCACATTTAATATTTTAATTTACTCCATGTTGTTAATCTATCAACAATAAAAAAGAGAAATGTAGATATTGCTTATTAAGAATAAATATATTGAATCGTGTTATAAAAAAGTAGTTCTCTAGTAGATGTCTGAACAGGAACATAGTGTACATACATACATTTTAAAATAATCAGGAAAATGACAGATGGTTTTCAAATAAAGCTTACACTATTTTTTAAAATCTATAATTATATTGAAACATTTTAAAAGGTTATCAATGGTCTGTAAGATTAATATCTTGTGAAAATTAGAAATATAATTAATATAAATATCTCAGTCACGAGCTTATATTTAACAAACATATTAATTATATAATAATAAGATAACTATATAAAATAAATCATTAGATTTTAATAATACGTCAGAATTAAACATCAACGTACTCTTTTTCTATGCATCCAAAAGACATACTAGAAAACGCGAAAAGAGCCGAATGAAAGTGTAAATGGCAAGGATTTGCATAATAACAATTTATACATTGAGTTATATCAGCATGATCATAGATTATTTTACAGGCATATGACCAGTTCAGTTAGATGTACAACACAGTAACATGACATAGGTGACACGTATCGCATAATTTTAGGTATAGGTCACTTATAAGTTCAGTTTTACATTGGACGGGCATTTGAATACCTTTGCCTTGTGCTGTTTAAAATTTTAACATTTATTAAAATGCTCTTGAGACCTTGTTATTTTTTTCGTATCCGCAAGTGTGTCGATTTCAAATGCATGTAACAATATCTTACCACTGTTTGGTAAAATTGTAGCATATTTCTTTCTTGAACACATACCTTAATTAAAGACGAGTTTGACATTACTTCAGTTGTTATACACAGTAAATCGTAAAGTAAAACTCTCTTAATGTTAATTATTTCGAAATCAACAAATAATCAGGATCGGGAATCCTGCTATATGTAAAAATAGACATCGTCGATAGCTTTAATCTTATCTTC
The DNA here is from genome assembly GCA_007844125.1 of Sinonovacula constricta. Taxonomy (NCBI): domain Eukaryota; kingdom Metazoa; phylum Mollusca; class Bivalvia; order Cardiida; family Solecurtidae; genus Sinonovacula; species Sinonovacula constricta. Next base: position 25,998,613 of record CM017566.1, on the reverse strand, counting down.
TGAGTTATGACGTTATATGATTCGCCATGTTTATTAATTTTACTGAGTATGCACGTTAATTTTATTAAATTAAAACTTTATCTATTAAATATTTATCGGTTAATAAAACAACCTTTTTGTGTGACATATTAATGGGATGAATACATGGTTTTGTTATCTGGACATTTTTATAGGTTTACATGATCTTAATCCAAGCTTAAATACCAAATTACATTGAATGGTCGTTTCATGAAGAGAACCTCTCGGTTCCTGTTTTCTGTTTCTCACAAGCCTACTCTGGACACTGCCCATCAAGAAGTACACGTCTGTTCAGAAACCAATATTGCAAATTAAATCCAAGTTTATCGTTGTCGCTGCGCATGAGTGTGGCGAATATATGCAATCATTCTCGGAAAATTAATATGAAATGCGCCATGTTATTTTATAAACAAATGAACTGCGGTGTATAGATGCATTGAATTTCGGTTGTCATTGAACTTTGGTAAAAATAATAATTACATTAGATTTTCGTTTTAGAAAATTGTTACTTCGTTATTACCGTCACTTGAAATTATTAATGTTTCACATGTGCATGTAACTATGCTTTGTTCAATTTAAATTAAATTAAATTTCAAATTACAAGATGTATTATGAACAAGTCTAATATTATGCTCTTTTATGTTGTATGAATACGGACCTTTACATGTACACGTGCGCCCAAAGACAATTCATAATTGCATATTATTTTAAAATATGACAACTTAACGGCATTGTAAATCTTTTAATAACAACAAGCTTTTGGTGTTTCTTGGTCGGTTCTTGTTATGCAAAAATGTTCCATTGTTGAACAGGACCTCGACGGCGACCTTTAATGCTTTCCATCAACGCTCTCTTCTTGATCTTAGTACTAAGCTAAATGATTTATGCCGGCTCATATAAAAATAAAATAAATCTTCTACCTATTTATTTTTATCATCGGATTTTTTTAATCTAATCACCCCCACTCACACCGCTATATTTCAGACGAGATTCATTGCAGCATTGCATTTGCAACTGATACTGTAATTATCCCTAAAGCATCTTATATAAGCATCTTAAATATCCAAGAAACGTGCTAAACAGTTTAGAATGCCTTCAAACTTTGCAACATTTGTGTTTTAGCCTTCTGTTTATTTTAACATTTTTTCATGAACTCAATTAGGTTTTAAATCACACACAAACTCGCGCGCGCACAAACACTATATTGATATTTAGAGCTACGAAATGTTCACGACATTTTAACATTACGTTTTACGCCACATGTAGATAATGCGAGGCATGATGATTCTATTTTGTGTACGTCCTTGGGCACTTGGTTTTATGTTTGACTAAAGGTTTTGAATAATAATATTATGAGATTACATGTATGGAGTTATTTTATTGTTTTAAATCCTTATAAGAATAAAGATCCTTGTAAATTACATTGAATGGTTGTTTGATTAACAGAACCTCTCGGATCCGGGTGTTTGTCTCTCAGCTGAAACTTGTGAGACACATCACCAACTACACGTCTGCTCAGAGACCGATACTGCAAATTGCATCCCAGTCTCTCATTTATTTATGCACTAAATGATATATCTTGGCTGATATAAACACGAAATAAATGTTCTGCCAACTTACTATATCGTCGGATTATTCGTGGAAAATCTATTCTACCACGTTCCTTTATTTCAGACGAAAAACTGCATGCATCTTCTCAGTGTATAAAATGTATTGTCCTGTGCTTAAAACAAAAAAAATATATTTATATTTAGACATTTATATTAAAGTATGAGTGCAAAATTTAATAATTTACATCATTGTAAAGCAAGCAGTGCAAAGCAAAGAAATGAACTACGTAGTCTCTTTATTAAACATTTTCTGACATCTATTTTGGAATAATGCATACAATATTAATTTATTTAAATACTCAGTTAATTACAAAACTATTAATCCACATACACCGAATATCATCATGATCTCCCAAAAAAGCAAAAACAGTAGTGGTAAGATATATCTTTTAAAGATACCTATACAGACTCCTAGTCAAAATGAAAGCACTAACTCTTTGCGCCTTGCACGAACGATGCTGACAAATACCTTCCCAAATTGACTAAAACGAGAACTATGGAAATATAGCGTTTATTAATAATAACTTATAAATAATAGGTTTACATTGGAGATGGTAATTATTTTTCATTAATTATTCGTTAGAAACAACCTCTTAGTGGCTCGGATTTAATAAATGACGCTTTACATAATCATAAGCATAGTTTGTTTAACTGCCATGTTACATCATACAGCTGTGCATTTTAAAATATTTTCTCTCGCAGCATGCATAAGGGACAGTATTAAATATGTATATGTTAAGGGCTTGGAAGAGAACACATATATTGCGCTTCCTAACGAATACCTGCTCTCTGAAAGCCAAAGGTTTATTCATAGTTAATTAGCGCAATACAACAACATAGGAAATCATACGACATCATTACGTGTTTAAAGCTAGTACACTGGTGTGTTTAATGATTTTTATTGCACTACTTTTTTCCCAAAAGTATTTTCATTGTACTCATACCGCTGAAATGTATTATGGTTTTAAGCAGACACACACTAAAGCACACCTGACACATGTATTGAAAGATAATGTAACATCGCAGGCACCTTTAGATAATTTATTTACACAGGTATACATTTACATGTCCTTATTACCAGTCCATTAGTTGACACCAGACGGACCTTTATTAGACATGTCGACGTTTGAGTGTAGTCCGTAAATAGGCAATCAAGTAATAAAGTGCCAATTGCTGCCAGTTATTTAACAACTTGATTGTCTTGTCAAATTTGCGAAGAGTTGATTAATGATCGTTCCTCTCACATGTATCCTTTCAACATGCTTATAGCAAGGAGTGTCAGTATTCCTGAAGCCATAATGCTTTTTAAGAACCGTGTTTACTGTACTGTTTTAAGTTTTTTATTTAAAGATGGTTTGTTCTAAAAACTTCAAATCATTTATTTACTTAGCACAATTACTTACTGGAATTATTTTCTGTACTGTTTGCCCAAAGGAGATGTAACAGTAACACCGTACCTTTATCATATATAAATCCATTAATAATGAAAAAACAGACATCATTTAATTTTACATTAGGCATGTACTTTCTTTCAGAAAGCGAAATTTAAATACATTTTGAAGGTTTAGTGTGTAGACGGATCGAAACCTTCTTTTAAATACCTATCAACCTGGCGTTAGATTATGCCACGTTGCCTAAAGTACCATAAGCCTGTTACAGAGAGGTAACGTAAATGTACAGACAGTGTAAGATGTGCATTATTATTAGGTATTGGCAACACCAACAGTCAATGGTGCAGTATACAAATGCTCCACCGAAGAACAACGGTGCCGCGGAAGATAAAAGGTTGCAGGTAATGCAGAAAACGACGCGACAACACTTTATGATAAAGCGTATACCGTAGCGGATAAAAGCAATCAATTTACGCAGACATATGACAGTTTGGAAGATAATGTTCTAATATAATATGAATGCTTTAATATAAATACATCATCATTTTTGTAAATGATCTGTTAGCATGCAAACTAAAATCGATCGTAGTTGCAGTGATATGATACTTGGATGGACTTTTAACCGACAATTTGCTTGTAAATAGTTTTAATTTGAACTTTAAGGTTAAAATACACCAAGGAGAAATGTTGTGGTAAATGTAAGGAACAGTTTTACTAAAGCTGATAAATTATTGGATGCTCTTATATAATAAACTAGCCAGTTGAAGTTAACTCGAGCAAAAGATAATATACGTGTTTGTTATATTACCATACATTGATTTATTGAAATACTTTTTTCAGATTTAAGCAATACAAATTAATACATATATTAGTGTCCGGTGAAAAACAAAGCTGGAAATAGCAAGAACAAGTGTAGTTTCCTTTGATTCGACAACCTGTCTGGTGCAGATTTCTGTCTACGATTTTCCAAGATATTGCTAACCAATGTCACCAGACACGAAACTAAATATTGCAACTATAATCTCTGTCTTCATTAAAGCTGAATGATATATGCCGGATAATATAAACCTGAAATAAATATTCTTCCCGTTTTATTTCTTTTATCCCCATTATATTTATGCTGGCAGGCACTACACTGGACATTTACAATCTCATCTCTATAGTTAAAAGGTTACTACAAAGTTTACTGCACAATATATTTTGCAGACAAATTGAAACGGTTTATATTCAAGATGTAACAATGTGTTTATTTTATTATTATTATTCATTTATTGTTTTCCAAAAGCACGTCTGGTATGAAAAAAAAGTTTAGTTTGATACCTCAATATGCACCAGCTTCAGAGAGAATGCAATAAAAACGCTTGTTTGATTAAAAACGCTTGTGTGATTCGTGTGATGACTGTTGATCTTGGATTTCTCATCTTGTCATCTCGTACAATGTATGTATAAGTTTCAGAAAACTGTGTTTGTTAGTAAACAAACGCCTTTCCAAAGTACAAACACGAAAGCACTGTTCGCAGATTGCCCTCCCAAACTGAACATGAACAGGGACTGTTTTAAATCAAGCATGTAAATTTAATTTTTTAGTGAACCAAAACAGACGATTAATCTTAATTAATTATCTGTACGGAGTAATATTTGAGAAAATTCTCTGCGAATTATTTCTACATAAAATTTCATTTCTAAATAAACGATTCTCTCAAACACGTTTCCTATTTTAATTAATGTGATGTTGCCATTCCATCAATTATAAAATAGAGAATCATATTTATGGTCCCTTTAGAGTAAATGTATAGAAGCGTGTTATAAGAAAAGGTAGTTGGAGCTGTTTGAACATAGGTACAGAGTATTTTAGTGTACATGTATACATAACATAAACTATTCGTGAACAAAGTGAACAACCTTATGTGGATAAATGTATTGAATCATTTTAAAAAGGTTAAAAAGCATTGTAAAATTAATTCTGTGTAAAGAACACAATTCATAACTCATTCAAAATAATTTCATTTTAAAAACATTTTAATAATATAAATGTTACGTTTAAAATGTTTCTTGTAATGAATCTGTGCGACAGACAACAAAACACGTTATATAATTGAATTATTATTATCATTAATTGAGAAATCTAATATAAGGCAACAATAAACATTATTTTAATATGGGTTTTTTATAATGCGTCTAAAGGCTGTTTAAATGATTTCTAGATTAAGTAAGGTGCAAAGTTAAAATTCACATAAATGATTACATCTAAATCGTGTTTACTGCATAGTTATTGTATACAAAATCTACAAAATACAAAAACTCTCTAAAAGTGACTATAAACAAACTTAGCTTTTTCGACTTTGATGCCAACAAGACAGGGCAGGCAGGCATGCAGACGGACGGACGGACGGACGGGCGGACGGACGGACGGACGGGCGGGCGGGTGGGCGGTTTTCGGTCGGGCGGTCGGGCGGGCAGACCAAGAGAAAGATAAGTAGATAGGCAGGTAGGGTAGGTAGGCAGGCAAGCAGATAGGCATGTAGTTTGGTAGGTAGGTAGGCAGGCAGGTATGTAGGTTGGTACGTACGTACGTACGTATGTAGGTAGGTAGGTAGGTAGTAAGGTAGGTAGGTAGACAGGTAGGCAGACAGGTAGGCAGACAGACAGACAGACAGGCAGACAGGTAGGTAGGTAGGTAGGTAGGTAGGTAGGTAGGTAGGTAGGTAGGTAGGTAGGTAGTAAGGTAGGTAGGTAGGTAGGTAGTAAGGTAGGTAGGTAGGTAGGTAGGTAGGTAGGTAGTAAGGTAGGTAGGTAGGTAGGTAGGTAGGTAGGTAGGTAGGTAGGTAGGTAGGTAGGTAGGTAGGTAGGTAGGTAGGTAGGTAGGTAGGTAGGTAGGTAGGTAGGTAGGTAGGTAGGTAGGTAGGTAGGTAGGTAGGTAGGTAGGTAGGTAGGTAGGTAGGTAGGTAGGTAGGTAGGTAGGTAGGTAGGTAGGTAGGTAGGTAGGTAGGTAGGTAGGTAGGTAGGTAGGTAGGTAGGTAGGTAGGTAGGTAGGTAGGTAGGTAGGTAGGTAGGTAGGTAGGTAGGTAGGTAGGTAGGTAGGTGGTAGGTAGGTAGGTAGGTAGGTAGGTAGGTAGGTAGGTAGGTAGGTAGGTAGGTAGGTAGGTAGGTAGGTAGGTAGGTAGGTAGGTAGGTAGGTAGGTAGGTAGGTAATAATCCCCTAGTTGGGTTGGGTGCAAGTCACTTTATACATAAACCAATAATTACCTAGTTTGGTTGGGTGCAAGTCACTTTATACATAAGCCAATAACTACCTAGTTGGGTTGGTTGCAAGTCACTATATAGATAAACCAATAATTCCCTAATAGGGTTGGGTGCAAGTCACTATATACATAAACCAATAATTACCTAGTTGGGTTGGGTGCAAGTCAATATATACATAAACCAATAATTCCCTAGTTGGGTTGGGTGCAAGTCACTATATACATAAACCAATAATTCCCTAGTTGGGTTGGGTGCAAGTCACTTTATACATAAACCAATAATTCCCTAGTTGGTTTGGGTGCAAGTCACTATATACATAAACCAATAATTCCCTAGTTGGGTTGGGTGCAAGTCACTATATAGATAAACCAATAATTCCCTAATAGGGTTGGGTGCAAGTCACTTTATACATAAACCAATAATTCCCTAGTTGGGTTGGGTGCAAGACACCATATGCATAAACCAATAATTCCCTAGTTGGGTTGGGTGCAAGTCACTTTATACATAAACTAATAATTCCCTAGTTGGTTTGGGTGCAAGTCACTATATACATAAACCAATAATTCCCTAGTTGGGTTGGGTGCAAGTCACTATATAGATAAACCAATAATTCCCTAATAGGGTTGGGTGCAAGTCACTTTATACATAAACCAATAATTCCCTAGTTGGGTTGGGTGCAAGACACCATATGCATAAACCAATAATTCCCTGGTTGGGTTGGGTGCAAGTCACTTTATACATAAACCAATAATTCCCTAGTTGGGTTGGGTGCAAGTCACTATATACATAAACCAATAATTCCCTAGTTGGGTTGGGTGCAAGTCACTTTATACATAAACCAATAATTCCCTGGTTGGGTTGGGTGCAAGTCACTATATACATAAACCAATAATTCCCTAATAGGGTTGGGTGCAAGTCACTATATGCATAAACCAATAATTCCCTGGTTGGGTTGGGTGCAAGTCACTATATACATAAACCAATAATTCCCTAATAGGGTTGGGTGCAAGTCACTATATGCATAAACCAATAATTCCCTGGTTGGGTTGGGTGCAAGTCACTATATACATAAACCAATAATTCCCTAGTTGGGTTGGGTGCAAGTCACTATATACATAAACCAATAATTCCCTAGTTGGGTTGGGTGCAAGTCACTTTATACATAAACCAATAATTCCCTAATAGGGTTGGGTGCAAGTCACTATATGCATAAACCAATAATTCCCTGGTTGGGTTGGGTGCAAGTCACTATATACATAAACCAATAATTCCCTAATAGGGTTGGGTGCAAGTCACTATATGCATAAACCAATAATTCCCTGGTTGGGTTGCGTGCAAGTCACTATATACATAAACCAATAATTCCCTAGTTGGGTTGGGTGCATGTCACTATATACATAAACCAATAATTCCCTAATAGGGTTAGGTGCAAGTCACTTTATACATAAGCCAATAATTCCCTAATAGGGTTGGGTGCAAGTCACTTTATACATAAACCAATAATTCCCTGGTTGGGTTGGGTGCAAGTCACTATATACATAAACCAATATTTCCCTAGTTGGGTTGGGTGCAGGTCACTATATACATAAACCAATAATTACCTAGTTGGGTTGGGTGCAAGTCACTATATACATAAACCAATATTTCCCTAGTTGGGTTAGGTGCAGGTCACTATATACATAAACCAATAATTACCTAGTTGGTTTGGGTGCAAGTCACTATATACATAAGCCAATAATTCCCTAGTTGGGTTGGGTGCAAGTCACTATATACATAAACCAATAATTCCCTATTTTGGTTGGGTGCAAGTCACTTTATACATAAACTAATAATTACCTAGTTGGGTTGGGTGCAAGTCACTATATACATAAACCAATATTTCCCTAGTTGGGTTGGGTGCAGGTCACTATATACATAAACCAATAATTCCCTAGTTGGGTTGGGTGCAAGTCACTATATACATAAACCAATAATTCCCTAGTTGGGTTGGGTGCAAGTCACTATATACATAAACCAATAATTCCCTAGTTGGGTTGGGTGCAAGTCACTATATACATATAAACAAGTCAAGTCATTATTTGCATAAATGTAATACTTACCTATATCAAGTTTAATGCTTATTGGTGTTAAACGTAAACATCATTTATCATACAAATCATTCACGTAATGCACAAGTTTTTTTGAAAGCAGTACGTAGTTTGTATAAATTAGATATTCAAAATAAAAGCATTTATTGCTCTGCACTTAACACGATTGACAACTCATCACAATGGTGGACGTGTAAGTTGATTTTGTACATGCAAACTTCCGAAAGTATGTTTGCCTCTAATGTTGTTGTGTTGTTGTTTTTTTCTTCCACAAAATGCTATACCAGGTACATTCACTTTATTCTCTTAATACATGGATATCAAGGATAGAATAATATACAATACTATTAAATAATATTTCTACAGGTAGTTGAAGGTTTTTTTTAATTAGATATTATGTCAAATCCATCAAATATCACTGCTACTTAATATAATAAAATACACATAACAAAAAAAAGGAACCAATAAAGGATTTGAATCGTCAGACAAATTATTCATATTTGTATAATTTTGTTAAAGCATTATTTTGGGTAATCTTCCTGTTCGTTTAAGAAAAACCTTTCGTGCATGTTTTTCAAGAAACTAATGGTTATTATTTTTCTACGAAACATTATTGCTGACAACTGCAGCATATTTAAAATATTTCAGTTCAGACAAATATACGGGTTCCGCATGACTCAAATGTTGTATCATTGGTTAACCTATCAGCGATAATGATTCTATTTTTCTAAAAAACGCTCACACTCAAATTTTCGGCAAATTACTTTTTGCAAGAGTTCAACATAAACACTGTCTCATCATAGTTTTGTTTTATCACTTATGTTTAATAATAATAATAATAATATAATAATAATAATAATAATAATAATAATAATTATAATAATATAATAATAATAATATATTATTATTATTAGTTATTATTATTATTATTATTATTATTATTATTATTATTATTATTATTATTATTATTATTAATAATAATAATAATAATAATAATAATAGTAATAATAATAATAATAATAATAATAATAATAATAATAATAATCATTATAATTATAATAATATAATAATAATAATAATAATAATAATAATAATATTATTATTATTATTATTATTAATAATAATAATAATAACATAGTCAATACAGTTCTACAGTTCCCTCTGGAACAATTTACAACAGTGTGATAATGACGCTGTTGCAACGAACTTGTGAAGTATCAATGATGTAAATGCCATTTACAAAAATGATATACGTTTCAAAACCGGATTCCGAGATGTGAACATTTACTGGTACGAAAGATAACACATCGCGCAGTGTAAGCATTTATACAAAACGGTAAAACTGTTCAGGGAGGTTCTAGGACAAATCTTCTGATATAATTGAAACTTGAAACTATGATCTTTTTTGATGTTGTTTTCAAATGTTTTCAACTTGTACTCGCATTTCCAAACTCCATAAGGATTTAAATCAGACACACGCTGCATTGTGTTTTTTGAGAAAATATATCCAATTTTTTAACAACAAGACAGGGTCTGCTTCTGCGTGATATTCCCATTATGTGTACATTCCTGGCACCTGACGGGTCTTCAATAGCTATTGCGATATTTGATATATTCCGTAAAATGAGAGGCGTTTGAGATACTGTTGTAGAAATCACCAACGACATTAGCGATCAATTGCATCATTGTTGTTGGATGCCAGAAAACCCGTCAGGCGTATTGTAAAAACACTCTGTCTCTCAGGAAACTGATGGCCTGTCGTGGTAAAAACAGTGATTTGCATATCAAGTCACAGGAACAATATCACGGAGATAGTCCACATGATCATGGCGCCATAATTAATACATGATGAAGTGAAAATTATTTAGCAATACAAATTGGTAAGTGATACTCAAATTGTTTTAAAAGTAAAACTTTGGTAGTTCACTTCCATCTACACATGAATTCATTTACACTTCTCCTTATGTGATTTTGCCGCCGATTGAAATATTTCTTTGACAATCTAGAATTTTGAGAATTTTGCGGACCTGATTTAAAAATAAATTATTTCCTCCTTACAAATATAATGTGAACATTTTTTATTACATTAAACATTACGTCACTTCTTATTTTCTTTATGAAGACATATCTTAGATCTTAGTATACGTCATCACTACTTTTTTGTTTCAAATAAAATTTCTGATAAATATGTTTTGCTTTTACTACTTGTTTATGAGAATTCCTCAACAATATGTGGACATTTCTATTTTTACGTGACAACTTAATGTTGACGCCAAATACATGTACTAAAATCAATCGGAACACCTCGGATAATTCAAGAATCATCTCTCGGATCAATCGGAACTCCTCGGGTAATTCCGTCCTCGGGACAATCATCCCTCGGATGTATCTGGTGCAATGATACGTGCTCAAATCACGATCGTTTTGTTTGCCAGAAGTCAAATGAATATCCCTATAATGTAGTTCATACAAAACATAAACAATGCTATCGTTTGACCACCGTGTCTTTGCTGCGCCGGGTAAATTAAAACTACCTACATACATCCGAGAGATGATTCGTGAATTATCCGAGGTGTTCCGATTGCTCTCGGATGTATGATGTCGGTAGACTGATCACCTCGGCCTCGGCCATTTCCCTAAATGGGACTACTGTTGATACGGACGTCAAAACAAAGTTGGCAGCTCGGGTGACAGCTCACTACAATACGATGCCTGTAAAACTTCAATTTATGGCGGATTCAAATTTAAATCATCCAATTTTAATTTACCAAGCGCAGAAGACACGCAGCTGTCAAACGATGGCATTATCTATGTTATGAGCGAACTATATTTTAGGCATATTCTTCTTTCGACTTCCAGCGAACAAAGCAATCGTGATTTCAGTAAGGATCATTGCACCAGATAAATCCGAGGGATGACTGTCCCCAATCGGAACTCCTTGGGTAATTCTGTCCTCGGGACAATCATCCCTCGGATGTATCTGGTGCAATAATACGTACAGAAATCACGATCGTTTTGTTCGCCGGAAGACGGAAGACTATGCTTAAAATGTAGTTCGCACAAAACATAAACAATGGAGTCATTTGACAGCTGTGTCTTTGCTGTGTCGGGTAAATTAAACTTTTTTTATTTAAATTTGAAGCAGCCACAAAGTGACATTTTACAGGCATCATGCTATAGTGAGCTGTCATCCGAGCTGCCATCTTTGTTTTGACGTCTGTCACAAAAGAAGTCCCATTTAGGGAAATGGCCGAGGTAATCCGACTACCTACATACATCTGAGAGATAATTCGTGAATTATCCGAGGTGTTCTGATTGGATTGTCCCGAGGACGGAATTACCCGAGGAGTTCCGATTGGTACTAAAATCTAAGTATGTGTCGTCGTTTGGACTGTTATGTTTCAAATAGATGTTTTCCTTCACAATGTATTCTCTAATTTATATAATGCCTCGGCTTTATGCGACCTCAGATCACTTGATCATACGATAACATTATGTTCTGTAAATAATTGTGTTGTCGTTAGTTTTGACAAATCAAAAGCAATGTTCAATTATTTTAAAGGTTAAAGGTTCTCATAGCTGCACATGCGGTAATATACATCACGTGTGTACGCCAGTCATAATCAATCAGCGCATTGTTTCGATAGTGATAAAATGTAGAATTTTTTAATACAAATGAAATGTGGATCGTGTGTACATAAACAACAAAACTGAGGCCATAGCGCTTTGAAGGAATTACGTTTTAATATTGTATTATCGTTTTTTTGTTCGCGTATCAAAATAAGAATAGTCGTAACTGGTGTCGAGAAACTATAAATGTGGCATCAGTAGATTACAGTAGTTTGATTTTATGTTTGGCAATATAGGCATTTAGCATTTAGAAATTAATCTTAAAATAGAACTGAATGCCGTTGAAAAATGTCTCGAGATTGCAACTACATATATATTAAGAAACGAGACCGAAATTGAAATTGAAAACCCACGTTTATCTTTATATAAACCTACAATGCATTTAGCTAAATGATTTACGATGACGGAAATAATCGTGCAATAAATATTTAACCGCTGTATGTGTTGTACCGTTTGGAATATTTAGAAGCTCATGTAAATTTATTTCAAATTTGGTTTTATAGAGAAATTGCAACAATATATATCATTTTATCTATTAATCTTATTTCTTTTCAAAGCGTTTATTGTTTTTATCATTGTTATTATTATTATTATTATTATTATTATTATTATTATTATTATTATCATCATTTTTATAGTTCTTGTTGTTACTGATGCTGCTTCTGTTGTTGTTGTTGTTGTTGTTGGTGGTGGTGGTGGTGTTTTTATAGTTGTTGTTGATGCTCATGATGATGATGATGATGATGATGATGATTTATTGCTGTTCGTGTTGTTGTTGTTGTTGTCCAACTACCTCGTTTCTGTTGACCTTTTGTGATTTTATTACAGCGTTTAAATTCAAATAAGAAATTTCAGAGTAACTTACACGTTCACCAAAAGCTGGTAAACTATTTTGTTGCAGAGCGCCGATACAATGATGGCCATATTCGGGTAGTCTAGCTATTTATCAGTTGATGATGACCCCAGACACGTGTCTGTGTAGAACCCATGGCGCACCGCAAGTCAGCTGGAAGACCTCTCTATACATAAAAGGTGGAAGCCGACAGCTTGGAAAAAATAAGTAAGTCATTTTACCTGAAAAGATCTTGCAAAATGCTGTTCATTGAAGCCCTAGATCAGTGTAAACAGTGAAACATAAATCCCCATTCCTCATTGAAAACAGGTATTTCCTATTTGAGCCACGCTGAAGAGATAACTAGTTTTAACTAAGAAAACCACGTGACAACATTTGAGATTACGTTGTATCGTCATCCGAGTAATCCGCTCTGACGTCTATATCTATCTTTTGCACTGATCACTATCGTGCTAATTTATAGATTTGGGATTATTGAACTTTTAGAGTGTTTTATCGTGTTTATTTATACTAAAGCAGTTCTACAGACACTGCCACTGAAAACAGTTCTACAGACACTGTCAGTAAAACAGTTCTACAGACACTGTCAGTAAAACAGTTCTACGGGCACAGCCAGTAAAACAGTTCTACAGACACTGCCAGTGAAACAGTTCTACAGACACTGCCACTGAAAACAGTTCTACAGACACTGTCAGTAAAACAGTTCTACAGACACTGCCAGTGAAAACAGTTCTACAGACACTGTCAGTAAAAACAGTTCTACAGACACTGCAAGTGTAAACAGTTCTACAGACACTGTCAGTGAAAACAGTTCTACAGACACTGCAAGTGTAAACAGTTCTACAGACACTGTCAGTAAAAACAGTTCTACAGACACTGCAATGTAAACAGTTCTTCAGACACTGTCAGTGAAAACAGTTCTACAGACACTGTCAGTAAAAACAGTTCTACAGACACTGTCAGTAAAAACAGTTCTACAGACACTGCAAGTGTAAACAGTTCTACAGACACTGCCAGTGAAAACAGTTCTACAGACACTGTCAGTAAAAACAGTTCTACAGACACTGTCAGTAAAAACAGTTCTACAGACACTGCAAGTGTAAACAGTTCTACAGACACTGTCAGTGAAAACAGTTCTACAGACACTGTCAGTAAAACAGTTCTACAGACACTGTCAGTAAAAACAGTTCTACAGACACTGCAAGTGTAAACAGTTCTACAGACACTGCAAGTGTAAACAGTTCTACAGACACTGCCAGTGAAAACAGTTCTACAGACACTGTCAGTAAAAACAGTTCTACAGACACTGTCAGTAAAAACAGTTCTACAGACACTGCAAGTGTAAACAGTTCTACAGACACTGCCAGTGTAAACAGATCTATAGTTCTACAGACAGTGAAAGAGTTCTATAGTTCAACGGACACTGCCAGTAAAGACAGTTCTACAGTCACTGCCAGTGTAAACAGTTTTACAGACACTGCCAGTGGACACAGTTCTATAGTTCTATAGACACTGCCAGTAAACCATAACTGTATATTGTCATGCAGACTATTGTACTGATATTTTGAAGAGCACTAAAATTATCATAAAGAACCCAAAGAAGCAAAGAAAATTAAATCAATAAAATCACCGCATACCTACGGAACAACAGACTTTAGTAAAATTTGAAACGATAAAAATAGAAACATGTAAAAAAGAGAGCAATCGAGAGATTATAAATAGAGCTCCGTGTGTTAGCAAAGAGATACGAGTAAAGTAACGGAAAATAATTACTAACAGTTTCATTTTTGGGAAGCAATATTACAAACAAAACGCATGTTCTGTTGTGTGAGGACGATCAACCCTTCAACAAGACATAATACTGACACTGACCATTTAGAAACTGCACGTTGCTGATAAATATGGAAAGTTCTTGAATGTGTAATTTTCGTGTTGTTTTTTTTTTATCTTTTTATTGTTAGTGACCTAATTCGTAACATTTTATAGGTGAAGTACACGATGAAGCTACTTAACATAGAGAAAATTATTATTTTTTCTGCAATTGTTCAGCTCAAACTGAAAGTAAGCAGAGATACGTGTCGCCAATCGTAAAATGTGTCAGAGTCGGGTACTTATACCTTCTCATACTCTGGCTCCTGTACATCAGTTAAATCATTGATATGTATTTGTAATTGTTTAAATTCATGTGTTAAAGGACTGTTATCGTAAACACATATCATTAAATAAAATGTTATATTGTGAATAAGTTCTTTCTAAAATTACATGCCAATTGATTATAAAATTTATATCGGTCAATACAATTACCTAATCAAACCAGTCGGAATTAATGTTTACATGTACAGAGCGTTTTATTAATTTAAATCGCTCATCGCTTGCGTCATGAACAATGCAAAAGCTACGCTTTTAACTTGATTGAGGATTTACGTGGGCGGCTGTCAGTGTTTTATTTCCTGATTGCTTTGAAAAAAACAGGATCAGCAACATTTCCAAAAAAGTAATTACATATATTTCAAAATCGATCGATCATCTCTCATTGCGTTGCATCACATTGCACTATATGAGACGCAACAATGAGCCCTATAGTACAATAGGTGATTACAAACCGATCCTATTGTAAAATAAACTGTGTCTTGTAAAGGATTTTTCTGTATTTTCAATAACTGTCCAGATTCTTTTTAGAAGATCAAATTCATTCTTTATTTATTATCACAAAACCAATCTCGTGGGATTTTATATTCAGAGTAATAATACAGTACTCAAATTTCCATTTCACAGTCGATTGACGTTGTGTTCTCATATTATGATTCCCCCAGATGTATAGCTCATTCCTGACCATTTAGAGTAGTAACACATGATTACGTTTCAGTATAATAAACTTTTCTTGACGCTGAAACTACAATTTAGAAGACGAACAATAATATGTTTTACAAAGCATTCGCTACAAAAACACAATGTACTGGCACAGTCACTAAATACGATAAAGGCAAACTTATTTCCTAGAAGGCATGCCGCAACAATTGTGACTTATCAGAGGCTCAAACAGCCACGGTGGCATAGAGCAACAGAACTACTAAACCGGATGTCGAAAGCTGAACATGATGACATTATTGATAAATGAAGTAGTCCTAAGTGATTAAAAAAACTCGTGATTTCGCTTTTTGTGATTGAAAATGTAGATAGGTTAATAAAGAAAGAACAAAAAGCAGAACAATAATAATAATAATTCTATTTCCTGCATGTATAATAATAATTATTTTTTCTGCAATTGTTATAATAATTATCTGTCCTGCTTGTATTATCATTATTATTTATCCTGCAATTGTAATAATAATAATCTTACCGTCAGTTGTAATAATATTTATATTTCCTGCCTGTACAATAATAATTATCTTTCCTGCAATGTATAATAGTAAATATATTTTCTTCAATTGTAAAATAATAATTATCTTTTCCTGCAATTGTAATAACAATTATCTTTCTTGCGATTTTTGTAACAATTATCTTTCGGCTGTTGTTATAATAATGATCTTTCCTGCAATTGTAATAGATATCTTTCCTGCTTATA
Organism: Sinonovacula constricta; assembly: GCA_007844125.1. Lineage (NCBI taxonomy): Eukaryota > Metazoa > Mollusca > Bivalvia > Cardiida > Solecurtidae > Sinonovacula > Sinonovacula constricta. The sequence continues at coordinate 25,982,216 of CM017566.1, read as the reverse complement.
GAATAATTATTATGTTTACTGAAATTGTAACAATAATTATATTTTCTGCATGTATGATAATTATTATTTTTCATGCATGTTTACCTATGTCCTAGATAAAATTGTTTTTATTATGGAAAATGATAAGAAAATGTTTCGAGAATCAATTGGCTGGTTTTAGTTTACCATGAACCGGCAGTAACCATAGTGTCAACGTATGTAAACAACGAACCCGAAATCTGAATGAAATATAGGCAAAGTCCTAGTTAGGCAATACTGTGGATGTCCTTTTTCCACAAATACTTCTGTAGCTAGTACTGTGTAATTGTGGATATTAGGTATGGTTTATCAATGCCTAAACTGGCTGGAAGGCGGAGCAAAGATGATAGTGGAAAGGAATAAGTATATAAGGGACCTCAAATTGGAAAAAAGGACCAAAATCAGCTATAAATATTTGAGCCCAAGTATATTTATATTATACTATTTCCTGTAGAATATGCAGATCATTGTCTTTTTAAACTAATTCCATGAAAAACACGACGGAGCTTTTTACCTACTGCTAATGTATAGTTTTAACGTATTTCATATCAGGCGAATCATGGTTTACATATTTTACTTAGTATAGAGTAAATGTAGAAACTCCATTGTCTGAATTGTTTATGTATGTTTGATGCAGTAATTTAAGCTACTTGTATTAACAGAACGTTTTTATGGTTGTATGTTGTTTTGACCTAGTAGACTAGCTACTAGGCGCACAATACATTTATGTTTAAAGTACATGTATTAACCACAAAATCAATAAAATATAGTTTTAGTTATACATTTTATTGACTGGGAATAAACCTTGGCATTTTTTTTCTTATTCAGACAGCATTATTAAAACATAAAACTATTAGCTAAAGTAATGCCAATTTAACACAAATGATGTATGTTTTAGTTTCTGTAGCGTTATTCCTTGGTAAAACTGAATTATTTAAGAGTCATTTGATGGATTTCAATACAAAGCTAAGGCCTACCTCAAACACTATTTAATACTTTATTTTATACTTTAAGAAATAACTGGGTTAAGGCTAACTAGTGTCTTTATTATTTTACAACTAGTTTAAGTCTATTGTTTCATACAGTCTAACTTTTTTGCAGTTTGAAAACTTTCAAGTTGGATTAATAGTTTAAACCAACTAAATCTTGCATCCAGAGATAACACTCATTCTTACACACAAGTACTCGACAAATGTGCCATTGAGTGGTTCTTTTAAAGTTTTAAATATGTGATTTAATCTTAGTAAAATACATTTTAAATAGTTGTTTTGATAATATTCAAAAACATGATTCTGCCACTTATTAGATACGGACAGTGAATTATTCTATTTTGATGAAATGTGTTAACTGTCAAATTATCTTGTAGATTATATGGAGAAAATGTGAAATCTTTTGATAATATTTAATCTTTTTTCAATGGGCTGCTAAGAACGGATATTTCCTCTCTGCCTTCCTGACAGTTGTGCTTCTGTTGGCTGCCATATGGCATATCTAAATTGTGATAATTTCTGATAATCTATCAAATCTGGAATAAAATGCCTAACTTCGCTATTATACTATATCAATGTCTGACAGTATCTATTAGCAAGTTAGGCGTCGGGATTTCGGGCAAAAACACACAAAACACACACACAAACACACACATACACAAACAGTCAAGATAAGGATGAACATCAGAACCAAGATAAATATGTAATTTTGCTCTACTATACCCTACTATAATCTGTTATACTCTGAACGATACCTATTCTGGTTAGAAAATAGACTGCACCTTTCGCGACAGTCAGACACAAATGATGTGTGCCTTTGCTAAACAGGATACTACATACGGAATTGAATGGTTACAACCATAGTCATGAAGTTAGCTGATGCCTATTTACGAAGTTAGAAGAGAATAAATAAAAAAAAAGTAAAGGTACAAAAATAAATCATCTGTAAGCAATACATCTAACGTCAAAATTCTTTCGAAAGCAGACTGATACACGTAATGACCGACCTCACAGAACAGTCTCCGTTAAAAAAGCCACCGCCTGAATGTCTGAGTGCAAGTTCGACGTTGGCAATTGCTTCACCAATTTTCTTTTTATCCTCTGAAAAGTCTTTAAATTGTCCAAAAAAGTGGCTATAATGGTTATTCAGCAGGTCAAGCTTGTTGAAAAAATTTGGTAAACATCCATTTTTATACATAATGGACATATTGCTTAGCATAGAGTGAAGGCATTCTTTGGCGGATCCGCCGCTGGGAGTGCATTTGTTGTCCTGTAGATGATATAGGAACATCGCCTTCGTCATATAACTAGTAGGTTTCACGAAACTCTGTTTTCGGACCATTAGCGCGTTGACGAAAAACTTCATTAATTTGTAAGCCTCCAAATGCGCGTCAGAAGCTTTTTTGATCATACTCTGTTCTTCCAGCAATGTTGATATCTTCCAACAGCACCTATCACTGCCTAAGCATTCCTTTGGTACAAGAAATCTGACACCAATTAAATCCCGAGGTTCATTCGACTTTAGGTTCTGTGAATTGTGGTGCCTGTCAACATCGCCAATCTTCAACAATTTTTTGTTGTTAAGCTCGTTCCTATCTGTATAGTTTACAAGACAGGTACTTGTGTCATTAATTGCTTTTGCAGAATCCAGAACATCCGTACCATCACTATCTTCATGATCCAATTTATTACAGGCGGCAGCTGCGGTTTTAACATTATCTTCGTCGTGCTCTTGTCCAAATGATGACACGCCATCTTTCTCAAAAAACTCAAACACAGGTAAAAAGTCTACATGGACGTCAAAGTTCTTAAAGCCTGAAAATCCGTAAACAATGTCACGCGGAGGTTGTAGCTGTTCAACCCTACTTATCCAGATGAATTTAAGAGTACATTTTTCTAAAGGTTCACGAAGGTACAGCAATAGACTTCCAGAAGGTGTGTCTATCTTTCCCTGAAAAGGTTCAATAGATAGGTTACTGATATAATTTCTCCAATATTTGTCGAACTTTCTTTCTTCGAAATCTGACGAGAATGCAATGTTCTCTGCTGTACAGGCGTTCGGGAGCAGACATTCTCCTAGAGTAGATCTCCATTTCAAACCTATTTGGCTAATACAAGATACAAAATGGCTAAGAATCCATTGTGGTTTTAAAAGATCTGGCTCTTCCTTATGATAAACATCGAATAATTTATCAAATTGGCGTATTTTCTTGTCGCTGACTTGTTTAAAGCCCGGACAACACCCGTTGTTCGGCAAACTCATGCCACTTGCAGACATTACTGCAAGATAGTCGAATTCTACAAAGGGAAAGGGACACAACTGTTGGTTGAGACTAAGCCACTGAAAATCCCACAGCCGCGCATTTTCAGGCACACTTCCACCTGGAACCAATCTTTTTATCCGGAATGGTAGGTCAAGCGTATCAAACGCTTTACAATAATTCAAAAGCACTTTCTCCACGGCGAGTTTAATGTCAAGCATTTCCTGACAATTAACATCGATAAAGAATCTGTCTTTGATTTCTTCCAAGATTTTATCTTCCATGTGTCTGTGACTGAAAACACCCAATCAATGATGCGACAGAAGCTTTATCTTTGTGTTCTGAGCTAAAGGATGCCATTCTACGCAGCCTCGATCTTTTCCAATGCGGAGAACCTCATTCTGTAATGTTCAATGAAAATACAGTTGACATTATTATATGCATAGATTAACTGGTATCATTCTGTTTTAAACCATACTAACTTACGCGAAAAAAAATCATGGCTACAGCGCCTTTTAACACAATAAATATATATCACTGAAGAAATGCCAAAATTAAGGCCACAATTGGGACCTTTTTTTAAATAAATGTATAAGCAGGGGCGGATCCAGAGGGGGGCCGAAGGGGCCGCGCCCCCCCCCCCCCCTATTTTTCGACGACCAACAAAAAAAAGTATTTTGCCCTTAAAAGTGAGCAAATAGATAAGGAAATTATGCCCCACAGATGCTTGGAAATCGCATCTCAGTACATCTAGAATTCAAAGTTTTCTGGGGAAGCCCCCTCCAGACACCCCGCCGCAGATTTCGCGCCTGCGGCGCGATCAGCTCCAGCCTGTGGCCGAATGTTACTCCCTCGGCCCCCCTATTCTGAAATCCTGGATCCGCCCCTGATAAACTTATGTTGACCTTGATAAAAATCTGTATGTAAAATATCTGACAGTCGCAATGTGTAATACAACATAGCACACGGATGTTTCATGACTCGGTGTCGCAGTTGGTAGAGCATCAGACTGCTTTACAAGAGGCACCGGGTTCCAATTTTATCAATACCAAGCAATTTAATTCTGTTTGACATATTTGTCTTTGTCTTCCAGACTAACATATTTAAAGGTCCTTAATTTATCGACAGACGAGTTTTGTAGTATTTGTTTTAATGACAGAGTTTGGGAATCGTTTGAAGGAATAAAACGATAACTTATCGCCATCCAAGAATAAATCTTTAATCACATCAATTGCATATGTATTTTAATAATAAGGAAATAATCTATTGCATAATTATCCACGGAAAAAGTAAAACATGGGAGACTGATGCTCAATGCAAAGGACACGTGGCGGTGTCCCTGTTTGGTCTCCCCTGTTTGTTTTCACGGGCAGAAGTAGTTACTGAGGCATTTCCGGTTAAAAGAAGGTGAAAGGTAAAGTAAAAAGTTGATATGTGTGTGTGTGTGTGTGTGTGTGTGTGTGTGTGCGTGCGTGAGTGCGTGTGTGTCTGTGTGTGTCTGTGTCTTTGTTTCTGTGTCTGTGTGTGTGTGTCTGTGTGTGCCTGTGTGTGTAAAAATATATAATAAATTGACATGTTTAAACGTGTTTTATTAAAGCGATATGGAACAAAAATCAGTTTCCGAAAAAGTGAATTTATATTGACAAGGTCGTTCGAGTTAGGCGTACTAATAATTACAATATATAAAATGTTATATTCAGTTGTTTTCTGATGTCGGAGGCCATGCAGCCTCATTTATTTACAAAGAATGGCTGTTCTTATGTCCTCGGTATATGCACGAGCATAAAAAATGTCAAGGAAATAAAACATTACATTTTAAACATTTAACATAGCTGATCATAAATACAGTGGTAGAAATTCGAGGAAGCGCGATATTTACCTTGCTAATCTTCCCACCTGAGGTTTATTATGGTACATATGGTACATATGGCATTTATACGGTACACAGTTTGAATTAGAATTTGTGTAGACAACAGTCTTATATAATACTGTTACGTCAAGTAGGTTTGCCTAGTTGCCAACCGATTTATCGCCATCCAAGAGTAAATCTTTAATCGTACAAACTGAATATGCATTTTAATAAATAATGAAATCATTTATCGCCTTATTCGTTTGTGTTGTGTTTTTTTTTTAATTTGCGGACTCGTTGTATTTAGTGTATTTGATGCCACTTATTAGCTGTACCCGATGTTAGCTTTTCTATTAACTACTTTAGCTTCTGGTTGATTTGAATATAATCACTGGACATATGACATGACTGTCTATGAGAAGTTGTTGTGTTTTTTAATATATACTATAGTTAGACCTGACACAAATGTCTAGGTGTTATCACAGGCACACCGTAGGTCAGCTGAGAAAAAAAGTTGCCGCCATTAAGTCTTCACTCCCTGGCCCAGACTCGAACCTACGCGGTAAGTGGCTGAGCGGTCGGAGGAGTTACAAGTCGCCGAATCTACAACTCTGTAACAGGTGCTCTCTGTTCTATTTAAAGATCCTATAAAAATGATCTTAGTTTAGTTTTTGTTCCCATACTGTTAAAAAGGTAGGAAAGCGTATTGTTACGAAAGTTTAATTTAATAATAAATAACGCATAAATAGCTACAAAAATTAGCAGCATATTAACGTGTAATAACATTATGGGCGCGTCCGTGGCCTAGCTGTTGCAGTAGCCTAACTGGTGACTTCTCAGCGCCTTACTACAGGGGCGAATCCATTATTTTATGTCGGGTGGTTCTAATTGAGCAACTACCAGATATCCTCGGCGGGTTCTGGCGGCATGCTCCCCAAGAAAACTTCTGAAATGTAGCATCCAAATACAGCAATTTCCTGAATTTCAGGCGTTGCTGGAAACTTTTTCCATGAGTCCAAACTGTATTCTTGGCGATAAAGATAATCTATAATCCTATTTTCATGGAATGCCAAAAGAGATCAAACTGAACGAGAACCATAGGTACGAGAAATTTTAGGTGGTGGGAACGGGCATGCTCCCACAAAAAGAGTGTTGACATCCAGAATCTAAACAGAGCCATATGCTGCATTTCAGATGCTTGACAGACCTTCAGAGAAAGTATGTTTTACACAAATATTTTAATTTCAGGGCGTGTTTTAAAGACATTCTATGGTAAGAGTGTGCTTACTCGTCTTATCTGTAGCACTAGACACATATGTGACAATAAAACTACTTGTGCCATAAAGATGTAACACATCATTTTGTCAATAATTTTGGGGAGAGGGGTCCGGACTCCCCCCCCCCCCGACCCCCCCCCCACCCCCGCTACATCCGCCCATGTATGATTTACTAAAGAAGGCCGGAAGTTTAGTTGAATGTGAGAAAGACATAAAATATGTTGCCAGTTCGATGCCAAGTAATTTTCGTCTTTATCACTCGATGCCATCTAACTTCTGACTAAATCTACTCTAAACCACACTGTGAATGTCATGCACACGTGAATGCTTCAGAACAATGAGTTCGAGTTATTAATAAGCAACTGCCACGTTGACCCCCCCACTACACCCCACCCACTCCGCTCGCACACTGTCAATATAACATAGTGGTTTATATACACTCAAGGCAGAAAGGTATTACCGATAACGAACCAAAGTGAGTCTGTTCCGGAAGTAATCACTTTTTTATCAAATATTTATTATTTGACTAAAAAAACATTAAAGGAATGTCTACATTTAAGTGGTTATATACTGCTTTCTGACATTAACCTCAATTAGAAATAGAATACAACAGTGTTAACACGGAATGCGGGATATCGTCAGAGAAGCCAGCATTTCACTCATTTATCAGCATTTTACCACGACGAATTTCAAGTGAGCCATTCACATATGACTAGAGATAAACTTTATAAAGTTAAAAAATAATCACTTGCCCATTCCATCCAAATATCCACTGTCTGATTAAGTCCAGCTGTTAAAACACCGCGCAATGTTGTCTGCTCACCGCTTTTCCACCACGAGTCAACATTTCCGTGACCCAGATACGCAGAGCTATGTGGCCAGAAAATAATGTCAAGCAATAGAGATAGATAGTTTGTTTAAAATCCAAATGGCCATCAGGCCCATGTGGCAACTGATTTAAATTTACAAATGAAAATTTGCGCATGTACATATATATACAATGCATATATTTAATTTTAAATACAAAGTAAGTGCATGTAGAAAGTTAACCACGAAATAACAATAGAGACTTAAGACACTTTAATTATTTAGATCTATCCAAAATAATAAGAAAAATATAGAAACAAAATATATTTAAATTATTGAATATGCAATATCATAATAATGTGGGAAAAGGTAAGAAAAGAAAAAAAAGTGAGGATTAATATATCTTAATTAATAACGCAACTTATTTTTCATTATATCTGTTTTAACTCCCAAAGCAGGTGCTTACTGTTATTTGTTTCACTTTGACGGGATATTTTTATTTACACTGTTTGTTTGATAAAAAAAAAACCTTTAGGAAGTGCGAGGTTGTAGCGCTCCACAAACCAGGTTTTTAAAGCACCCCAGTTGGCCCTTTTGCCGACTGACCGTTCCAAGGCGGTAACTGATGGTTTTCCTTTCGTGTGTTATGTCTCGTCTCTGTGTTTTTTGTCACATATACATTTACCTTGTTTGCCTTTGTCTACAGGTAGATAAAATTTAAATATCTGTGAAAATTTTGATAAGACCATTTCTAATTTACCTATTGAATATATGTTTCTATTATTTGTATCATTTCTGTTGCTAATAATACAACTAACTAAACAGAAAGTTGTTCTGCAAAATCGAGCTACAGAAAGGGGGAAAAGAAACATAATAATGCCAACTGCTGTGTTCAAATTATCGATATTTTAGAATTAAATCAATAGCCTTGAGATGTTTTTTCCATAGCAAACGAAATAACTTACAAATATACCAATGTAAAAATAAATTAGCAAACTATGCCATAGGTATGTAGAAGAAAGGGCAACTATACGAACTCTTCCTTCCAAATTTTTTATGTTTAAATACTAATCCAATAGTCTGTATAATCTGACGTAAACCATAATTATATTTTTTTGTGTAGTGACACCGACAGCATATATTTATTCAAATGTGTAAAAATTACAGGAATCACCCCTAACGTAAAAACACCATGAAGTTAAAGTCGATTAAAAACGTGTGATTTTAGATGGACTAACGTTTTAAACAAATTCAGAGGTGAGGTATCGAGCATGTCATTGATTGTCATGTACGTTTATGCAATGACAACATTGCAATGCATAATGTTACCAGCCTTTGAAGCATATTTTGTTGGATGAAATTTGTTTTGGATGAGGATATCTCACACATACACAAGAAAGGGAAAAAGCGTAGTTTAACTTCTTCAGTCTACTTAGTTATGATGTCACCTAAAAGGTATGTATGGCTTGTTCTTATAAAGTCATATATATTAATAATTAATTGTTCATTGAGAGAATGGATAAGTAAGTGTTAATTTAAAAAAAAAAAAAAAAACCCTGGTTAACAATTATTTAAATGACTTAATATCTCAAAAATAAAAAAAAAACGACTAAAACAAAATGTAATACATTGATTCGAGCCTTCCCATGGATTTGTGACATAAAAGTTCTAATGGAATTTGCGTTCGTGCGACAACTTTCACTATCCAAAACGGTGCAATTTGTCGTTCAGTTGATATTACGTCAATCAAGAGTAAAATATGTGTAAAAAGCAGGTATGTATGCTATTCCACAATAGAATATGATGCAAATCTGCTAAAAAATCAATATTTTACCACATAACACCTGTAAAAAAAAAAGAAAATAATTTCTTCGCTTTCACCATTTAGGAAGTTTCTGTGGAGTTGTCTTTTCCTACGATCTGCCTCAGCAAGGTGCTTTAAACTTATACTGCTCATTAAAAGTTACGAACTAATGCTAGAGTCTATCTTATTAAAATTCAATTAACAAACATCCTTCTTTGTGGTAAGACTGGATTGCTTAATTGAACGCTAATTATTGGCCCTTATATTTTTTGATACTTCAAAGCATAATTTCCTTTTAGGTGAATCCAAGTAAGGTTGACAGATGGTACCGAAAGTACTCTGCAGAAACACTGTTAAAAACTTATGAGGCAGTCAAAGAGCGAAAGGTCCCTGTAAAGACAGCCGCTATGCAGTTTGGGATGGGATTAGGGATTAGCCGGCATTTTTGCCGATACTGCGCAGCGACATTTCTATCATTACAGCACAGGGGCACTTATGAGGTGCCCAGGGACTGAACCCGGCCGGTCTATTATACTGACACCGACGAGTCAGGCGTAATGCTGTCCCCGTAGCCCCGAGCGTTAGGAGGGAAGCCACTACTACCAACTTTAAAGTCTTTGGTATGACCCGGCCGGGGTTCGAACCCACGACCTCCCGATCTGCAAGCCGACGCTCTACCATCTGAGCTATTGCGGCCGGTTTATGCAGTTTGTTATTCCTGAGAATACTTTAAGGGATAGAGTAAAGGGGCGCATTGATTCTTTTGATGTTTGTATAGGGAGTGATACCACTCAAAACAGAGAAGAAGAAGAGGTATTGGTAGAGCATCTGGAGGTCATGTCTTTGTTGGGTTATGGCTATACCAATACCAAAATGCAACAAATTGCTGGGGAACAGGCATTTTACATGAGTAAAAAAAGAAAAAATAAACCCATGAGCAACAACTGGTTGTATGGGTTTTTTAGAAGATGGGGAGCACGTATTGCATCTTTTTCTCCAATGAGTTTGGACAGTAATAGGGCTAGATCTTCAAAACCAGAGATAGTGTCAGCTTATTATGACAATCTGAGGAAAATACTGACGAAATATAACTTGACTGATAAGCCCCAGCACATTTACAATTGGGATGAGACAGGGCTGCAACCAACCCATCGACCTCCAAATGTAATTGGTCCATTATATATGAAACTCCAGGCAATCACGTTGCCAAGGTCGACCACAACAACATTGATTGGTTGTGTAAATGTCGTCGGAAACTCGGTTCCGCCCTTTTTTGTGTTGAAGGGTAAATGACTAAACAGGGACCTCATGGCTGGAGCATCAACTGGAGCGAGAGGTGAAATGTCCGAATCGGGTTGGCCCAACCAGGAAATATTCGAAACCTATCTCAAAGAACTGGCACAGATACATCTCAGCCAATTTTGCTAATTTTTGATGGCCACTCCTCACATGTATCACCGACTTTGATCAGTTGGGCACAAACACAGAATCTCATCTTCTTTGTTCTTCCCGCACATACTTCCCACATCCTCCAACCTCTTGACGTGTCAATATTTGGACCATTCAAATCCTTCTACTACTCAGAATGTTCAGCTTTTATGAAAGCTAATATCGGACAGAATATCACCCGATTTGACATTATGCAAGCTTGCTTGCAAAGCATATCTGAAGGCCATGACGCCAACCAATACTGTGATAGCATTTTATTTCGTGGGGCATTTAATTTCGTGGAATTCGTGGGCAAGTCAATCCACGAATTTAAGTACCAACGATATAAAATCCCCTCGGTTAGACTTTCGAATGCTAGATTTACTTGTAAATCATGTCAACATATTTTTACTAAACAGGACATAAAGCTCAAACGAACAGACGATTTCACCACACTTTATTTACATTGTATTGACATAGAACAATAAAACATGTTTACGAACGTAAGCCATTTAATCATAAAAACAATCTATGCTAAGTAATTTTATACTGTAATATATACACGAGCACTATAAACTTTATAGGTGTAGGGTGTTTACTCAAGGGTCTGTTTTGTGTCAATTTGCATAGTACGCTAATTGGCGTTAATTGACAGTCAATGGCTTCGTTAAATTATACCCTTAAAAGAACCCGCGCCCCTAACATTTTTATGAATATAATCCATTAAATGACACGCTAATTGACAGGTGTCATAAAAGTCGTCTGATGAGACTCGGCTGTGAAAACATTGACCGGCTGCCATTGATCAATATCACCAGGCGTGACGTAAGACAATAGGCAGAGTCACTCGCTAATCCGTAGTTTCGCAATTGACCCTGTTTCAGTGTTAGGCCTCAGTTTCGCATCTGTCAAAAATCGAAGGTATTTTTTTTATTTTCGTGGGTAGGGCAATCCACGAAATCAAGTACCCACGAATATGCCCGTCCTCTTCAAACAACGAAATTTCTGCCCCACGAAATAAAATGCTTTCACAGTATTCAAGCTGGTTTTAGGAAGACAGGAATCTATCATCTATCATGAGACGCTGTTTGTATGGAAAAATTCTATCCAGCAGAAGGTTTCAGAGAAGAAAACCTCGTGGACAAGATAAGAGCCATTAAGTCCAAGAAAGAGGCTGTGGAGGAGTTCATAAGAATGAAACTGGAAAATTCAAGCTGTGCATGTGCGTGCAAAGACAGAAAGAAGGACATAAAGAAACCCAAACCTGGCGGGAAGGCAATAACAGATGATTAGTTTGTTCAAGAAATGAAAGATTACGAAAACGGCAAAAATAATGATGTTGATATTGAAAAGTCACCAAACAAAGAGAACATCCCCCCCTTTAGAAACAAAGAAGAGACCTACTAAAAATCATTACAATTTAAAAGCCTCAAACCATCAACAAGCGGAACCAGAACGTCCAGAGAACCTGCAATGATTCCGGACTCGGACTCTGAATATGAAGAGGTTGCTGCTGAAGAAGACCTCTGTTGCCTTTGTAAGAAATTGTCACCTCCAAACCTGAATGATCACCCTGGTATTAAACTTGTCACATGGGCATACTGTGGCAAATGCAGCCACTGTGTCCACTTGTGTTTCTGCACAGCTGTGAGAGTAGTTAGACGCTACAGCACCTTCTTATGCCCGTGTTGTGAGGCGTAATCCACAAACTCAGAGTCAGAAAATTTGTTTGATTTGTTGATGTTGTTGGTTTTAAACAGAAGTTATTTTTTTAAGTTGTTAAAAAATTTAAAGATGTAATTAGTTTAATATCAAATTGGTGGGTGACATGTCAGTCGCTAACCAGTTGATAAAATATTTGAGATGTAAATTAATTCTTAATTAAATTTTGAGCATTCACTTAATTTATAACGTTAAAATTTTAATTTTTCAAACATAAACTGTTAAAATTTTCATTCCACTTTTGTAGAAAATTATCTTTAAGCCTTTGTCATACTAATGACATAACAATATTTACATGACCCACATCTTGAAATAACCATGCTTCATACAAACCGAGGTTACATAGGAGGTCTCTTACCAACGAGCACCAGTTTTTGATATTTTGATTCTTAACACAGTCATCCTTAAGCATCAAATATGTTTTCTTAATATATTTATACTCATAGGTATGAAGCAATTTGTTCCAGTATTTAAGGATGTTATAATAATGAGATTGTTACAGTGACATTCTACTAAGTTCTCCATAAACAAAGTCAGTCTGGGTAGTCAATTTCACACCCAGTATTCTCTTACAAAATTGTACACGTACTTTTTCAGTAGCATTACATTTTCCAAATCCCCACACTTGGCTGCCATAATTAAGAAAAGGTATTACAAGTTTATCAAATAATTCAAGTCTCTCTTTTATTTGTATTGAGGTAAATTTAAGCAAATACTTGTTCATATTAACAATAGCTTTTTGCCCTTGTCCTGATAGATTGACTCAGAAAAGGAACCCCCCTGAAGTAAATACAATACCTAAATATGAACATTTGTTTACAATTTCCAAGTTATTATTATTGTTATGAAATTGTAATGATTGAGGTAATCAACCTTTTTTTTAAATACCATAACTTTAGTTTTCTCCATATTAACTGTTTACTTCCACCTGTTATAATAATCATTCAGTAAAATAAGACTTCTCTGTCATTCTGAACCACTTTTAGCAAATATAACCGAATCGTTAGCATAGAGTATCAAAAATACCTTGAACATATTAACATATTGTCCCCTTGCATTCCATTGTGTTCAAGTTCATCTTCAATATCTATTAAAAACATACTGAACAGAAATGGTGATAAGGTTTTATAAGCTTTAACCATAATTTATCTCTTACTATATAGTTGAATGCCTTTCAAAAGTCGATAAAAGCACAAAAAGTTGCCCACCCTTATTCAGGATATGTGATAAAAGAACATGTAATATAAAACTATTGTCTGTAGTACTCATTTTAGCTCTAAAGTTTGCTTGTGACTCAATATAGACTCTGTATACTTCTGCCCACTCAGACAGCCTATATATCGGGTATTGTTCAATATTCTTGTAAATAATTTTCACAATGTACTAAGTAGAGTGATTCCCCTGTAGTTATTAACATCATTTAAACTACCTTTCTTGTGCAGTGGTACAATGTAACCCATGATGGGGGTAAATAGTCTAACTCAAAAACCTTATTAAACAAGTTGAGTAAATAGGGGCCTAGAATTTCACTTCCATGTATGAAAAATTCATTTATATACAAATCAGGGCCACTACTCCTGTTATCTTTTAGTTCTTTGATTGATTTATTTCAGGAATTATTACTAATGGGGGCATTTAGCTCATCAAATAAAATCTTAAACTTGTTCTATTCATATCTTTGTATGAATTGTATAACATCTTCATCAGGAGTGAAAAGGGGGGTCAGATAGATTATGGATACTCTGGAAGTATTCTTTAAACAAGTAACGTGAAATGTTAGTTTCAGTAATACCTGCATATGACTTAAGCATTTTCCAATATAGTTTTGCATGAGTAATTTGGCTTGTTGAAGTCTTTCTGTCTGTTTAATATTATAATTCAGTCTACATTTTCTAATGCAGTTTTTATACTCAGAACTTGCTGCACACATTTGTGCATTTCTGTTCTCCTCAGTTTTATTATTGCTGTATTTTTTAAGCATTATGTAAAATTGATTCCTTTTATCATGGCAGTCTTGGTTAAACCATTGTTTATGTATATTTGATTTATCATTGTTATTAGTTCCATTATTATCAGAAATTTTTGACTCAGGCGAAGCAACTTCATCAATAATGCAAGACAGGTTTTGTGTACATTTATCATATCATTGGGCAAAACAGCATTTGACACATTTTCATTCAATGTGCAAGTTTTGACAAAGTTTCACTATTAGACAGTTGTTCAGTAAAAACATCTTTCTTGTACAATGCCATCTATATTTATCACCTGGGGTCTTCTGTACAAAATCAGAGTTTACTCTGTCGCCCATACCATCACTTACAGATGGATTGTAAAGAGACCTTTTAAAGTCAAATAAACAATGTTCTTATAGAATGTCTGGGTCATTTACAATCTTAATAGTCAAAACTACCCATTAGGTTAGAGGTGCGTAATACCTAGTCTACAAAACTTGAGCCTCTTGTACTAACATATGTAAACTTTCCCTGACTATCCCCCCTACAACGTCCATTGACTATTCATATACCAGTATATTTGCACATATCAAGCAATAAATGGCCATAATTGTTTAGTTATACCTTTATCCTGTGAGCATCGAGCAATACATTCATAAGCCACATACTCATCTGGTAAAATATCATTATTGATATTGTCATTAGTTACATAATTCTGGCAAATCAGAGGTATGTGCATTCATATCCCCCACATATTAAGTTAAAACCTTTCTCCCATAGAAGTATATAGTCTAGCAACAAAATCTGTCAATCTATCAAATGTGTTAGTCTCTATCTCAGTCTGTCTGCTACTATTTTCTGGAACCATATAACATAGACAAAAGGTAAACATCATTTAAGCATTAATCTTAATACATGGAATATCATCCTCACTACTAAAGACATACATATCCTCACAAACATATTCATCTTAAACATAAACCACAATTCCTCCAGAACAACGTTTGCTGGACTTTTGTTTATTTTTTGTTCTGTTTAATGTGTAATTATGAAAACCATAAAAAATTTTAATCTGAATATTCATCTGCCGCATGTTTCAGGTCAAAAGATGATGTCATGATTGTTGAAGATAACTTAATTTCAGGCGATTGAAGTTTGTTAAGCGTGTTTTGTACAGAGATCTTTTAAACAATGCACATTTAAGGGTGACCTTCTAGGCGTTTTTCTAAGGATTGCTCAGAGTTTGGTTTGTGGGTATGTCAGCCACCCCTACAGTCTGTGTTTGTTGCTACGCCCCTTGATCAGATGCAACACTATTGCCTTCTGACACAGAACACCTCAACTCCTGTCTGACCAACGGCGATTGTACCACGAGGCTGCACGGGCTTACTGCATCTCACTCAAAACCTGTGTGCTATTTATAGTGCTTGGTAAAACCGGGTGTACGTCACTTGTACGGGATGGGCTGACTGCGATCTTTTTTTGTGACCTTGCTGTCGAACGGATGTTAATGAAAAGTTGAACTGTTGTCGGGACACGCATGACGCTTGTAAACATGCATGGGTCAGCATGCTTTCCCCGTCTTTGTCACCAGCAGTGACTTGTTTGGATGTGGGGACAGCAGTAGTTTCTACATTCATTATTAGCTGGCCTTGTGTTTGGATAGGTTGTTGCACATAGAAAACACCCTGCGAGCCAGGAGTTGGGACAATGTCATGTGATCTCACCGTGCCACTTATGTCACCCCTGGAGGTAGGAGACATAAATAATTAAACAGCTACGTTTTCATTCATGGACCTGTCTGTGACGTCATGACTTTGAATTGAGGCCGTATTGTCGGTCCGCATGGCCGGGGTTTACACAGGATTTCGTATCCGGTGGCCCTTAACACGATCCACTTGGTTGACGTGTGTAAAGTTTGTTGCTCCCTTCATATCTTGCCACTCAGCAAGCGCATCCATTCTCTCACCAGAGGGCGTGACTACACAAGTTTCGCTTACACCTCTGTCAACGCCCGGTGTACAAGATTCTTGTACAAAAATATAAATAATGATAAAATGCTCGTGAGATTATTTTGATCTCTGTATATTTTACTTAAAATGAAATGGGTATCTTTATTTTTTTTAGAACAATGTTTTTAAGATATATTTTACCCAAATTTTCGGGGAACTATTTTGCGACATGGACAATAGAATATCACGTGTATGAGAACTACTTTTCCCGGCGTTGACAGAGGTTGTAAGCGAAACTTGTGTAGCACGCCCTCTGGTGAGAGAATGCAAGCGATCCTCTACAATTCTACCATCTGTATCAGTTTAGCAGGGTATACAATTTGTACTCTTGAACTGGAATTTCGCCTTTTAATATCTTTGTACATGGGCCAAGGCGACTTCGAGCCTCTTGAATCTCCTTTGGATAATCATAGTCTACAAACGTTCTTGTACCTTTTAACAATGATATCCGACCCATGATTCTTTCCACATTCCCGTAAACTCTAATATTAACATTATCGGCCAGCCGATGCGTCTCATGAGCGTTTACGTGGTCCTAGTCTATGGGGCTCTAGAAGTATACATTCAGGGTCCAGATCAAGTCTGTTTTTATAAAATCTCGAACATGACAAAACAATCCTCTCCATAATTTTCTGCAATGCCTCGAAATACCAAGTTGTTCCGCCCAGATCTAGCCTCGAGATCAATGCATTTGTAGGCTCAAGTTTTGAGCAAATCAGATTGCATTTGTGATCACTGCTACTTGATGGAGCTTTTTCGGTTACCTGACCAACTGTCTCTTGGAACATAATCATTTCTCTGCTGCAATTTTCCTGTTCGTTTCGTATAAAACCGAAGCTCATCAAACATCAACAACAGTTTCTGATCCATGGAACTCTTTGCAAAGTCGATCCTGTTAACACTAAATTTTTCACACTCACCATTTTCTCTCGTACCGAGTGCTTAAGAATCTGTTGTGGGTGGGGAAGTTGTAGCTCCATGGCAACGTCC